>OX328124.1:63881359-64481359 GCA_946811695.1 Gonocerus acuteangulatus
TCTCAATAGCAACATTCCTTCCCAAAGTACTACATCGTAGCATTCCAGTCGCACAAAAAAATATAATAAAATAAGTGGTACTCACACTGGTAACCCACCAGTACCTAATGAATAAAAAAGAAAACCCTAGATGCAAATCATGTAACATTGAATTCGCCGTAAATCAGATACAAAATGCAACCGACATTGAAATTTAGACTAACCTCACAAAATATACGAATGTATGTCGATCACTGACAGCAATCAATATTATTGATTAGCAGTAGAATCAATATTATTGACCTTAGCAGTAGATGCACCCAAACAAAAAAAAAAAAAAAAAAAAGAAAAAACTTACCCTATACTGCTATTCATCTAAGTAATTTCTACTGTTTATAATTTTTAACATTATTATAAAAACTTCGATTGAGCAGCAAAAACCTAAAATATCATAAGAAATATATCAAGTCACTTGGTAACATACTGAATGCCTAAGTAGTCGAACATTTAAATGATAATAAAAATAATAAGTAATTTTTTTCGACTTGTGCGCAGTTTTTTTTTTTTTTTTTTTTTTTTTTTTTTTTTTTTTTTTTTTTTTTCTTTTTTTTTTTGTACATCGGCTACTGAGGCCATTATCACTTCTCAGCTTGAATTCGTATTTTAAATGGGCAATTATATTTGACTAATAATTAATATGTATGTTTTTATTTTATTTTAATTATGTATATATACACAAATGCATTACATATACAACAACAAGTGATTTTTTCGATTTTATTTTTATTTTGTTTTTCATATTTAAAATTGAAAAACATAAAAAATGTTCTGGGAATTTTCCGATTGATGCATAACTGAATTATTATTGTTTGAGTTATTCCGAAGATATTCCAGCAAAAAATAGTTACTAGCCCCATCTCATCATCCAACTCTAAAAAGGAAGACTATTATTGAATAATGAAAAAGTCCTCTAACATTTGTAACTAGTATGCCAATACTTCAAAATAATACTTTTCTTGTGTTTCAGCATGCTACGTCGATCTGGAGGCTGGAAATGAACGCAGGACAGCTGGTGATATTATATGGAATATACTCCGATCAGAAAAATTATTATCAGCCTATTTCTTCTGAACAAATCTTTATATCTAACAGTAATGGCAGATAAATACTTCCAACAAACTTTAGATATTTTTGGAAAGATCCTTGATTGATATCAGCTCGTGCGAAAATATGACAATTTACACCTGTTTCGGATGTGAAAAACGGTTGACACATTTCCATATTTAGAAGTTTAGTGACCCGTCAAAAGGTCAAAGGGGAGTTTCGCTTGTCTGTAAGTTAATAACAGTTCAGTGAATATTTTACCTTAAGTATCACGTCTAAAATATATTAGCAAAACCAAATACCACTGGGTTCACAAATATTAAATCGGCACTTACTTTGGTATTGTTTTCGTTTGAATCATTTAATATTTAGGGGGGGCTGGGAACATTTGAGGGATATGGAATCCTAACAATCTAAAACTTAGAATAGTTAGCCAACTAAAACGCTACTACACCCAAAAAAATGTTTTCATATATATGTGTATATATAAACAAGCACACATACATTTCCTTAAAGTACTGCATGGAGGGCTCGCAGAGTGTACTCCAAAAAAGAATTGACAATAATAATCACCTTTTTAAGACAGTAATTTGTGAATGGAACTTAAAATATTTGTATAAAATAGGCTTAATTTCTGAGCGAAAGAATGAACTTTTTGTTTATTTTTACTGCTTTAAAATGTCATGCATAATTTATAGATATACAAGCAGATGTTCAGTCGTCAGTTATATACCTTTATTCTGGAAGTACACGATGAGAATATCCTATTTGACTTACATATATGTATACAGGGTGTCCCGTAAATGTCTAGTCATATTGTGGGAGGAGATAGAAGACCCTTAGGGGAACAAAAAATGTTCTATGACGATTTCCCGAATTCTCACTCATAAGGGAGAAAGCGTCGTTTTATTGTTTTATCGAGACAAACGTGGTTTTTAGACGAATAATCGTTGTAGCTCCGGCCCAGGTGGTTCTACTAGAAAGGAAGTGAAATCAATCGAAAGCTGAGTAAATTTAATATAAGACTAGTTGGTAGTAAACGTAAAAATGAATGAATGTAAGTATGTATATCTTACCAAAAGAAAGCTATTCTAAATTTCCTGACATTTTCTTGATATTTCTTTCCAGCGTTACTCCTCCATGGGCAGGATCTGAGATTTCCGGGTTTTAGAAAAACTTCTTCATTTAACCAGCTTTCCATTCATGTATCACAACCCCGTGTTATTGTGTATGTGAACGATATAAGAACAAAAGTTTAAAAAAAAAACATGGATCTGTGAAAAGAATATTATATTTTTTTCTTCAGTTTATTCAAAAAGCTGAAGCGAAATATTTATTTTTATAAATGTTTACATAAATATTAAGTAAATATTTACTTAGAACAATTAAAAAAAATACTTCCACAAATGTAAAAAAAAATCCTAAAACAGTAAATAAATAAAATACACATATTTTGAATTTGTTAATTACATTAACTAATACTGGGTCCAGGAGGTGGCCATTAATGAACCCAATCCATACATTAACCTCAAAAATTACTATTTTTACCTATATCACGCATTTGAACACATTTTTACAGGACTATGTACATCTTATTTATGAGGGATAGGATATTTAATTACCACAACAAACGCGCATGGGCTCAGAATCCCAGTGAGTTTCACAAGCATAGCCATCAGTATCAATTCAAGGTAAAGCATTTGTTTTAAAAAATATAAATACCTGTAAAAATGTGTTCAATTGCGTGATCTAGGTAAAAATAGTAATTTTTCAGGTTAATGTATGGCTGGGGTTCTTTAATGGCCACCTCCTGGACCCAGTATTAGTTACTGTAATTAACAAATTCAAAATATGTGTATTTTATTTATTTACTGTTTTAGGATTTTTTTTTACATTTGTGGAAGTATTTTTTTTAATTGTTCTAAGTAAATATTTACTTAATATTTATGTAAACATTTATAAAAATAAATATTTCGCTTCAGCTTTTTGAATAAACTGAAGAAAAAAATATAATATTCTTTTCACAGATCCATGTTTTTTTTTTTAAACTTTTGTTCTTATATCGTTCACATACACAATAACATAGGGTTGTGATACTTGAATGGAAAGCTGGTTAAATGAAGAAGTTTTTCTGAAACCCGGAAATCTCAGATCCTGCCCATTGAGGAGTAACGCTGGAAAGAAATATCAAGAAAATGTCAGGAAATGTAGAATAGCTTTCTTTTGGTAAGATATACATACTTACATTCATTCATTTTTACGTTTACTACCAACTAGTCTTATATTAAATTTACTCAGCTTTCGATTGATTTCACTTCCTTTCTAGTAGAACCACCTGGGCCGGAGCTACAACGATTATTCGTCTAAAAACCACGTTTGTCTCGATAAAACAATAAAACGACGTTTTCTCCCTTATGAGTGAGAATTCGGGAAATCGTCATAGAACATTTTTTGTTCCCCTAAGGGTCTTCTATCTCCTCCCACAATATGACTAGACATTTACGGGACACCCTGTATATTGTTTTTGCGATGCGACTTGCGTATTAGGACTTAATAGACAAATCAACCAACGTACTGTAGTGTCAACACTTCACCCGTTTGGAACAAGATTTGAATTGCCAATACAATGAATGAAGGAACTGAAGAATTATATTTGTATCCTGTCTTCTTGTATTTTCGTAGAACAAAGAAAAATCGAATTAGTGAATATTCAATGCGCGGAGCTACACGATGTTGAATCAACAACTAGGAAGCCCAAGTAGGCCGGCCTCGCTGGTGGACCGCAAGCCAACCAGCTCTTCCGCTTCGGCTTGGCTATCGACCAGAGAACCTCCTTATCGGCCATGGCTTACCAGTCAGTTTTTATAAATAAAAGAAACTGCTAATGAGAAAAATAATTTAAAACACAGCGAAGTAATAAAACCAGGCTATGTTTTATCTATTTATTAAGCAATTTGAAGAGGTCGGGGCGAAATAGTGCCAAGCAATATTTTTAACAAAACTTAACTTTAGCTGCTATATGTTGGATTTTATGTGGGACTATCAGTTGAAATGGTTAGGGGCAACAAGAATCAGTAGCACACAAAGCTTGTATTCTAGTAGCATTTGCATCATAGACTGACGGTCCGACATAATATCCAACATATAGCAGCTAGAGTTTTGTTAAAAATGTTGTTTGGCACTATTTTGCCCCAACCTCTTCAATTAAGACATGCTTCTCCTCACATTGAATTGAATATGTCTTTATAGGTATTAAACCATCCAGTAGAATAAAGTACTTCTATAAGCTAACCATACAATTCTTTATTTACTATTTGCCGAACGTATTTTTATATAAAAAAAATCACTCTCGTAACAAGCCTCAAGTGCCCAGAGGGGCTGCTATGGATACTGTAGAAGTATCTGATTCTTGACCATAAGGGACACTAGGGACATGGTGTGGGTCAGTAGTATGCTCCGGCTGTCTAATTTCCCCTTTGCAAGAACCCATTAATAAATTAAGACTTCGTTGGCCTAGAAACGGTCCAGGACCCCGAATTTTAGTGAAAATATGCTGGATGAAATGTGAAATGGTCTCAGCCTCCCCCCGAAATTTTCCCAGCCCCTCCCGAAATTATTTTCTATATACGCCCATGTTTTGCACTTGAAGTATGAAGGAATGCCGGATTCCGAATGTGTGTCTTTTATTGTAGGAAAAGTCCAAGGTTAAATTTGTTCTTTAGTTAAAATGAATTCTCAAATCATTACGAAATGTTTAATCCTTTAAATACTACAGATACCTATTTACGAAATTCAAAAGACGAAATCAACAAAACATTGCAAACGACATGAACGAATTGTTTGTAGATAGCAGCCAGTACTCACATGGCCTCTTATCAACACAAACCGAGTTTCTGATGATTAAAGTGTCAGTTCATAATCAAGATGCCGATTCATTAGATGAACAATTTTTTTTATTACACTTATTCGTTCTCGAGGGATAGTTTTTACCCACGGTGAAACTCACATTGTTAATTAATAAAGACGTTGAAAAAAATCTATTGGAAAATATAATTTTTTCATAAAATGAGAAAGAAATCAACCTAGTTTTAGTATTTTAACTACTTAATCTTTTCTGCTTCTTCTGATTCATGAATGCAATAAATTTAGCCAGGACAAAGATGTTGGTGTTACTAAACAAAACCCACCAAGCAGACGACAATAGTTGTTAAGAAATGACAAGCAAGATTGCAACACTGGAGTCCATTGTTCCCGCACCTACCCACATCCTGAGCTTCTCAATAGCAACATTGATGAAGGAGATTTATCATATCGTAACTATTTAATATTTCCAACTAGTCTTTATGACCTTGGTTTTATCTCGCCACCCTCACAGAGGAAATCACAGAGATCCCCTCCTCCCTCCTTCTTCCGAAATAATCGGGAGTGCATTATCTAGTGTAACCTAATATAAACAAAGCCAGTTGTCTGATAATCCCTACATGAGTTGTTTATGGGGTATTTTTTACCCTACGGTGTAGTTAACGGATAACTTTTCCAATCATCTGATAAATCTTCACGGGTCGATCACTTTTATGTTACGGCTTTCCAAGAGACAAAATGGCCTGAAAACTGCCCAGAAAAGATTTTCTCTTTGATTTGGGCTACCAAATGGTGAAAGCTGATGTGGCAGTTACTGCCCAACTGGAGAACATACCAAAACCACTGATGCTAGGAGTATTGGGAGATGAATCAACTCCTGATGGACCTTCAAAATCTTTCGTTAACTTGGACAAATCCGTGAGATGTTCATTTTGTGACAGAAAGGATGACAGGAAGACGAAAACTCTATGCTCTGTGTGTAGAAGGGCGATGTGCCGTGATCACCGATCACTAAAATGTGTTAAATGTTAACGAGTCTCAATTGGACAGAACATTGTATTTTCCTAAAGCTCCTATTTTGTATGGCTTTTGATCATTCTAGTTTATTGTTCGTAAAAAAATATTTTCAGTTTAGTAATATTTCAGGATAATTATTTGGTGTAAAAACATTATTGGGTTTTAGGATTTCCTAACTATTTTGTAAATTTTAATGAATATTTTCCATATTTATTACTGTTTGAATTTATTTCTTGATGTTCCGGTTCTATAAATTGGTTTTGCAAAAAAAAAGCAAGAAAAAAAATGAAATTTATTTATTTTAACATTTTTCAAAGTATGGGATTAAATTTACCCCACAGTGTAATTGCCGTAGAGGTCAATGGCAGTGTCAATCCAGGGTTATCGTATAATGTTAATATTGGACGAAATTTTGTCCGTTATTGCATTTGTAATTAAAATAGAAGAATTAACGAAGACAAGGTATAGTTGGGAATCGGCTAGGAGAAAAACGTCAGACTTTCAGGAAGAAATCTGTATTTGGACGTTTCGGCTGCACATTGGCAGCCTTCTTCAGCTAAAAAAAATACAACTTATAAGTAAAAAAAATAAATATACAACTTGTAAGTAAAAAACAGGCAGAAATGAGCGTAGTATATACATCAAGACAATAAATTTTAACAACAGATTTTAAATAACAGATTTCTTCCTGAAAGTCTGACGTTTTTCTCCTAGCCGAATCCCAACTATACCTTGTCTTCGTATCTCTGCAACGGCTAACTATCTCCATCTTCACTAGAAGAATTAACTTACCGTACTGGGAAGCAAGAATAATTAGTTAGACTCAAAGCTTTGTTATCTAAACTATATATTCTTTAACTTGAACTTTGACTTCTAAAAATATATATATACTTACACTACTGGTCATTAGCCACAAACATTATAAGATATAGAAATTTGGGATATTCCCATTCATGAAAGGTAAAAATATGTAGAATTTTCTTTGGAGATCGAAGGCCAACTCGATCCAATTTTTTGCTAATCATGTAACAAAAATTAATTTCTCATCATTATTCGTTGAATTTTATCAACTTCAATTTAACATTCTTCCCATAATTAAGGATGGCTCGGAAATCCTGAAACTTCTAATATATTCTCGGAGCAGTTAGGAACAGTAACAACATGGATTGGATAACGGATCGGGCCAGAGCCGTTTCTCCGTCCTTTACTGTAGCCTGTTCAGTTAGATGGAAGAGTTCAATTCCGCATGCGCGAAATTCACAGGGAAATATTCTCGACGGTTCCTGAATATGCAAATTACCATATCAATGAACAACAAGGTAGGTGAAAGTCTATAAAAACTGATTTTCTCGTTTTGGAAACACTAAGACAGGATCGTGTTTAATGTTTATCAATACTTAGCCAAAGCTTAAGTCTTAAAACAATTTAAGCTATAACATTGTTTTTTTTTCAAATACATGGCTTATTTGTAGAGGAAAGGACGTGGCTTATATTCCCGATGCAGAAAATTGGAAGTAAAAGTTCTCTCTGTTATAACCTTATCTGTTTTATTACTAGGAGGTTTACACGTTTTTTACCTTAGCTTTGGCTGATTATTGCAAATATTAAACTCTACCTCCCTTAACACAAATATTTCTGTTAAAAGTTAAACTCTACCTCTCAAGGCATTCCCTAGTCTTAAACGAGACATAATTAGTTTTTGTATTGTTTTGCTTACTCGTGTCGTATTTTTCGATGAAATGAGCGAAATGCAACATGTAAACGTAAACGGTACGATTTGTTTTACCGAAAAACCCATTTTCAAGTAGACGGATTCTGCTGGTTAATGAACTTGACCTTTCAAATCACTCAAAGTATTTTAAAGCAAATTTCATTAAAGTGGACCTTTTTTTGCGGCCAGCTGGAGAGCAAAAAGACACACACACATTAACATATGTTACCGGCAAAGTATAGAATCCAGGCAATCTATAGAATTCCTGAGTGGTTTAGGCAAAGCGTAGAATGTATTAGTTTCTACATCATATTACACACATTGCCTAGGGGTACTATACAATGCCTAGGTATTCTATAGAATGCCTGTTGCTTATTTGGCATTGTATAAAATTAAAAAAGTTTTGAGTGTACAACATACACTTTACTTAGATACTTGAAAGAAATGACAACAGGTAGAATTTGAGTGTTCAGAATCAATGCAAATCACTAAAATAAAATGCAATGAAGAAAGAGGTAAAACTGAAGGAGAGCGTCCTCTCCTTAAACACGAATCCGTTAAAAAAAAAAATTGCTCTGACCTAGGAAAGAAGTTATTAAGCACACAAGCTTACTGTTATGGAGGTCATAAAAGACGGCGTAAACAGCGTATTTGTAAACATGTGCATGCGCAATAATCCTTAATGAAGAAGTATAATTGAAATTTAGACTCACCGGTCGTAATCTGTCGCTTTTGGGCATACGTGCTATGCGTTTCCGCTCGCTACGCTCGATCAAGAAGATATCAAAACCCTAGTAATTAAAGGAATTCTATTAATTTCTGCGAGTTGGATTGATTAGGGTTTTGATATATTCTTGAGCAAGTGGAAACGCATAGCACGTATGCCCAAAAGTCGTCCTAGGCATTCTTCTAATTCTGTGGATATAAATCCGCAGTCGTACCGCCGGTAGTTACTCCTACAAGCTACAAATCCTGTCTTTCATACTTTGCCTAAAGCACAGTAGACATTCTATAGAATGCCTAGGCAAAGTATGAAATAAGCTTTATTTCATACATTGCCGGCTGGATTTAGGCATTCTATAGAATGCCTGTGACATATATATATATATATATATATATATATATATATATACAAAAAAAGGCCCACTTTAATGAAATTTGCTATAAAAGTACTATACATAAACATATATTGATATTTTCATATACAATCAGAGATATTGGGAGCTAGTTGGTGAAGGTTCATCATCATATGGTGAAACGAAAAGGCCTTCACTGTTTGAAATGAGTTATTTCAAAACAGCATTTTCGGTCTCATCTTTAGTGCCATTAGATCACAAAATAAAACTACTCTAAAATAAAATATGTAAAATTAAAAGATAAAAACAGGAGTTTAGAGTTTCGGTCAAAAAATTAAGAAAAAAATGAAATCCTGAAAGGTTAAAAACAAATCAAACGATGACCAATTGAGCCCAAAGAAAATTATAAATAAATGGGAATAAAAATAAATTAAAAATTAACGTTCCAAGCGTTTATGAATTAAGAAATAATTAATAATAAGACGGAGAAAGCTTATACAAATAAGTATAGAACAAAGGTACTACGGAACTATAGGCTGCATCAGTGCACTCGTGTGGCTCTCGCAGCCAGGGCCGCCACGTCTTGGAGCCGGGCCCAGGACCAGACCACGGGCCCCCAATTCTCAGTGCCAGTCTGCAAATTCTAGTACTTAATTATTTTCATCTATAGTTTTGAGCGATATGAGAATAAAAGCCGACAATCGGTGCAGCAAAGGACACTTTCGGTACTTGTAGTTTTATTTCGGCTCCTAATGAAATATTCTATTCTGGGACTGCACTTGTTTTGTCGTTTATGTACAGGGTGTCCCAAAAATAATGTTCATCCGTTGGCCAGATGATTCTCCAATGCGAGATCGGAAAAAATAACCCCCATATTAACCCCCGCAGAATTGACCTTGAAATTTTATTCAAGGTCAATTTTTTTTATTGCATATTTAGAATCTACGAGTCATTAGAAAGAAAAAAGTCAACGGCACCATAGGTCAGAAATGACTCCTTATGGTCAAAATGACCAATAACAGAGTATACGTGGGCCATTCTATTCCAATCGACAAATGGTGGCCGATTTTAATATGTGTTATATATATATATATATATATATATATATATATATATATATATATATTACATATTCTACTAACACTGCCTTACGAAAAAATACTTTGAATTTTTTAAAAAAGGTTCTTCCAGTATAAAAAAATATAAGTATGTTGAAAAACGAGCCTCTCAGCGGCATTCATTGGAGGACCAAAACTCGTATTATACAATTGACAGGAATGCCTTCATGAGGTTATTCTCGAAGCTTATCAAGAGCTCTTTGCCATAAGTTTTCAATCGCTGAAATTACTCATTAGCGATTTCACAGGTCATGTAAGATTTTCATGAACCTGCAAATCTTTCCATTTTTCTCGATTTGTTTTCAGTATGAAGGAGGGGTTGCAATTGTCACTCCCTCGACCACAAAACAGAGCCATCTTCCCCTAGCGCTCGTAGCAATTGGGCCTGCTCTCCAGCCTCAACATGTCTGCCTTCCTTCCTGAGGCAAGCTCCCAACCTTGCCCTCAAATTCCGTCTCACTCGGGTAAGGACCTGGCGAGAATTTCTCCTCATTCTTTCAAAAGCCCAGGCTATTCTCGCCCTGAGCTGAATAGGATTCCTGAAAGACTCAGACGTTCCATAGACCAAGGTCTTCACAGCGCCCCAAAAGACGAAATCCATGGGGTTGAGGTCCGGGGATTGAGGAGGCCAGACATGAGGAGCTGGGCGACGACCAATCCACCTAGTGCCAAACATATCTTCGAGGAACGCTCTGACATCTCTGGTGTGGTGAGGTGGGGCTCCGTCGTGCATAAAGTATATTCTCCTCCGACTGTGAGTTGGGATGACTCGCCTTAACTCCCTCAGCAGGCTGGTTCGGAGGAACGTTAAGTAAGCCACTCCTGTCAACCTTCGAAAGAAGAAGGGGCCAACAATGGTGTCTCCGATGATACCACCCCACACATTGACCGCAAAGCGTCCTTGGATAACTCTTTGCACCATGGCATGGGGATTTCGCCGCGCCCAAATCCTCACATTTTGCCTGTTGTGGACGCTGACGCTGGAAAAAGAACTTTCGTCAGTCCAGAAAACCCGCTGCAGGAAATGTCGATGACGTTCCAACTTGTCCAGCACACGCCTGCAAAACAATGCTCTCTGCTCCTGATCCCCGGGCCTCAACTGCTGAACTTGTTGTAATGTGAAGGGCCGGAGACCTTCATCCCGCAGGATCCAGCTGACTGTCATCCTCGCGACTCGCGTAGCATGGGACATTCTTCTTAGCCCCATTGTAGGCTTGGATCGGGCGAGGGCAATTTTTCTATCCTCTATTCTGAGAGGGACTCGAGGATGACCACGACCCCGGATCACGCGGTTATCCGGACCAACATCTTGGAAGCGCTGAAATAGGAATGTAGCGCATATCATATTGATTGCCCGAGAAGGAGATAAATATTTCATCAACATCTTCCGTTATAAATAAATAAATATATTAGCCGCAACTTGACTGATAGAAAAACCCATGAGCAACCCCGTATAATTTTGTAATCAACAGATATGACAGTGGTGAATTCGTTTGCTACAACTGAGTGATCTTTGATGGCATATTGCAATTATTGAATAATTAAATATTACATTAACATAATGTCCTAAAGTCCTCTTTGTAGTTCTTTCCTTTACCTACTCTTAGTATATTGTTGATGCTTCGTCTGACAAATCGCAATTTTCGGAGTCTAACAAATGCAGAAATCAATCCATATTTTTTCTGTCGGACTGCATATATGTAATTTATAATGATAATAATATCGAAGCAGACAGCGCAAGGAGCCATTTCTGTTCAGTTTATGCTTGTTATAAAAAAAATATTGTGCTTGTTTAGACTGACTCATTATGCTAAGAAAAATGATTCCTAAAGGAACAACGCCTGATTAACGAACAAATAATGAACACTTTTATTTGCATTAGAATTCCAGTCGGATTCTTCAAGTGTTCTGTTTGTTCCTCGCGCTGACATGTGTAAATGTTTACATGCTACTATTGCGATCTTGAGCCTCTTAAAGGAGTATTCAGTATTTCATAAATTTCCTACATTTCATAACATCACGTAAAAGAACGTAACAGTAGTAAACAGTTAATCTATTCAAACAAAACCTATTTTACGAATTCGTGGTATAAAATAGATACTATTCATACTACATATATATAATATGTAGTATTGCTCTGTAATTTGTCATTTTTGTATTATCCTTCACGTAAAATACTCTCATATCAAATGAAGCTATAAAAACATTTAATCAATCTAGACTCTACCCTTCAAATTGAACACGCTTTAGGCCCCTTAGTTTTACCATTTTGGAAGGTCCTGATTCAATGAATGGGTTGCTTACGTTGGCCTCTCTTTCTACTATCTCGATCTTCTATTTATTGGCGATAGTTTCGGAAGATAATTTACTATGAAGTCCGCCTTATGTCCTGCCAGAATGATTAAGACATAAACCAGAAGAGGTTCGTTTCACGTTTTTGGGGCGTTAGGTCACGGCCTGCTAAAATTTCAATATCAGAAAAGAAGTTAATGAAAAAACAATTATTAGTATTGGTTTATCATCGCAAGGAGAATATGTACCACTCCTGATTAGTAAAATCTACATTGATTACAAATCATGTGACAAAAATCGCGATCCATTTGAGCACTTTTGAAATTGCCCCACAATTGAGGTTGCACTCATGAAGGAATGTTTGAAAAATGTCTCCATAACTTTATCGATTCTATCAAGTAGTTACCAATAATGAGCCCCGTTAAATTTATATATATATATATATATATATATATATATATATATATATATATATATATTAGCGCGGTTCCTCCCTATCTCCATAGGGAGAACCCGTTTATGAGGTTGACCTCACGGCGCGATCCGGACGTGCCGACCAGAAACTTTCTCGTTTCAGACCCCATAGATCACGAAAATATAGGTGGTTCAAATTTGTATATATATATATATATATATATATATATACATGTATATATTTATATATATGCTTGTCTGTTAACGCTCTAGCAAGCACAAAAATGGTCCGATTTTGATGAAATTTGGTACAAAAATGTCTCTTCTTATTTGAAAGGTCAAGTTCGTTAGCAGAATCCGCCCAAAGGAAGATGGCGTTTGGGGCGAAATTCGTGCAAACAAAATCGTAACGCTTACGTTTTTGAGTTCATATGCTTCCAGGTACTTCTCTTATAGGTTTCTTAACAAAGGAAAATGAATGAAACCATTTTTAAGACGATATCTGTAACCGTTTCTGACAAAAGTGGAATCAATGTTTTCGCATGTGATTATTTTATTGTGGGTACTTAAAATCGCGGGATTCAATTGAAATTTTTTCTAAATCTTGGAAATTAATCCCAACTAATACGTTTAAAGTTTGGTTATATTTGGATTTAAGGAATTAAGCGGGAAAAAATTGTATTAATAGACATGAAAAGTTTCTTCATACATTTTTCGTAAATATCTCGATAACGGTTGGGAAATCGTGGTAAGAGGAAGGCAACCATTCGAATGCTTACTAAATTGTCTACAAAAAAGAATCTGAAGCATTATTCAATGGGACAACGTCAATCAGAGATATAAGCGCTTAAAACTTAAAAAGTGTTTGTTTTGTTGTTTTAAAAGGGTTTTTCTATTTGTTTATCTCACTTTTTAATTGGTTGTTTTTTTTAAATGGCATTTATCAGTAAAATTAGTATTCTAGTAAAATAAGCTAAGAAACGGTAAAATGTATAGGTAATACGTTTGGAATAGCTGTGGTAATCAAGATGGCTGTGGCTAACCATGATGGCGTATACATAGGTTTGTTTTGAATTCTCCTATCTATATAACCTTCCTCCTGCTACAACTGAAGTTATCATTATTTCTTATTTTATAGAAAGATTAAACCCACGAGAGAATGAACTTTTATTTGCCATGAAGCACATATTTACAGTTGATTATTACAGTGAAACGAATTTGCTAGTAAAACAAGGAACTTAAAATGACAACGAATTTTCGGTTGTTTGGAATAGAGCCTGCTGAGCAGTATTCGTAGAGTGAGTACGTTTTTAGTACATAATCGTATTGATTTATTCAGCCTTCCTCAAGAATGAGGATTAAGAATTATCCGCTTCTGTGTAAGTTGGTTACTGTCAGTTTCCTGTTATTTGTGATGCCTAATCTACACCACTTCTTCGAGATATACGGAACCGCGCTAAGATGACGCAGTTCCTGCGAGTCGGACTTTTATATAAATTTAACGGGGCTCATTTTTGGTAACTACTTGATAGGATATTAGGATATATATATATATATATATATATATATATATATATATATATATATATATATTTATATATATATATATATATATATATATATATATATATATTTATATATATATATATTCCTTCTTCTAGTGTCTTCGTTCATCGGTTGAATTCAGCCACCCTGACCGTCCCTAGGCCAACCCAGCCTTTAATTAATTTAATTAATAATGGGAACCTTGGGTGCTAATGACTCTAGCAGTCGATGCGGCCAAGGGGTAAATCAGGCGGCCGGAGCATAGTACTGACCACACCATCTTCCTAGTGTGCCGTATGGTCATGAATCAGATACCTCTATGGTATCTGCCCTCAGGGCCCTCGTGGCCTGTTACGGGACTGATTTATATATATATGTGTGCTTGATGTTTATTTTTCGTCGCTGGAATGTTATTTTTAGATGGAACGGCATTTTTCTGCAGCGGTCAAAAATCATTTCCCAGAGTTTTTGGATTCGAAATATTACTGAGGTATCAGGAGAGCAGATTTCGAAAGGAGCTCAATATTAACGGAAATTTAGAGCTCCTTTCTTCTGCTGCACTCCTAATGCTCTCGCAATATTTCCTCCATTAGAAATCATCGGAAATCATTTTCCAGAGTTTTTGGATTCAAAATATTATTGAGGTATCAGGAGAGCAGATTTCAAAAGGAGCTCAATATTATCCGAAAATTTGAGCTCCTTTCTTCTACGGCAGTCCTAATACTCTCGCACAATTCCGGCAGTGAAATTCCTTTGGAAATCACTTTCGAGAATTTTAGAATAAAAATTTGACTGATGTATCAGGAGAGCACATTTCGAAAAGAGCTCAATATTATCAGAAATTATAAACTCCTTTCTTCTGCTTTAGAGCTCCGTTCTTCTACTGCACTCCTAATACTATCACAATATTTCCTGCATTAGAATTCATCGGAATCATTTTCCAGAGTTTTTGGATTCAAAATGTCATTGAGTTATCAGGAGAGCAGATTTTGAAAGGAGCTCAATATTAAAGGAAAAGTTAAGCTCCTTTCTTGTGCTGCGCCCTTAATACTCGGGCGATATTTCCTTCATTAGAATTCATCAAAATCACTTTCCAGAGTTTTTGGATTCAAAATATTACTGAGGTATCAGGAAAGCAGATTCCGAAAGGAGCTCAATATTAACGGAAATTCAGAGCTCCTTTCTTCTGCTGCACTCCTAATGCTCTCGCAATATTTCCAGCAGAGAATTCCTTTGGAAATCACTTTCGAGAATTTTAGAATAAAAAAAATTACTGAGGTATCAGGAGCGCAGATGTCGGTAGGAGCTCATATTATCAGAAATGTTAAGCTCCTTTCTTCTGCTGCGTTCCCAATACTTTTGAAATTTTTACTGCATTAGAATTTATCCGTCATCATTTTCCAGAATTTTTAGATTCAAAATATTACTGAGGTATCAGGGGAGCAGAATTCGAAAGGAGCTCAATATTATCAGAAATTTTAAGCTCCTTTCTTCTGCTGCACTCCTAATACCCTCAAACATTTCCGGCATTGAAATTCCTTTACAAATCACTTTAGAGAATTTTAGAATAAAAAAAAATTACTGAGGTATCAGGGGAGCAGATGTCGGTAGGAGCTCAAATAATCAGGAATTTTAAGCTCCTTTCTTCTGCTACGTTCCTAATACTTTTGAAATTTTTACTGCATTAGAATTTATCGGAAATCATTTTCCGAAATTTTTGGATTTAAAATATTACTGAGGTATCAGGAGAGCAGAATTCGAAAGCAGCTAAATATTATCATAAAATGTGAGCTCCTTTTTTCTGCTACACTCCTAATACTCTAACCATTTCCGACAGTTAAATTCCTTTGGAAATCACTTTCTAGAATGTTCAAATACAAAAAATTACTGAGGTATCAGGGGAGCAGATGTCAGTAGGAGCTCATATAATCAGAAATTTCTAACTCCTTTCTTCTGCTGCGTTCCTAATAATTTTGAAATTTTTACTGCATTAGAATTTGTCGGTCATCATTTTCCAGAATTTTCAGAATAATAAAAATTACTGAGGTATCAGGAGAGCAGATGTCGGTAGAAGCTCATATTATCAGAAATTTTAAGCTCCTTTCTTCTGCTGCGTTCCTAATACTTTTGAAATTTTTACTGCATTAGAATTTATTGGTCATCATTTTCCAGAATTTTTAGATTAAAAATATTACTGAGGTATCAGGAGAGCAGATGTCAGTAGAAGCTCATGTTATCAGAAATTTTAAGCTCCTTTCTTCTGCTGCGTTCCTAATACTTTTGAAATGTTTACTGCATTAGAATTTATTGGTCATCATTTTCTAGAATGTTCGAACAAAAAATTTCTGAGGTATCAGGAGAGCAGATGTCAGTAGGAGCTCATATAATCAGAAATATACCGGAAATCATTTTCCAGAGTTTTTGGATTCAAAATTTTTACTGAGGTATCAGGAGAGCAGAGTTCGAAAGGAGCTCAATATTATCAGAAATTTTAAGCTTCTTTCTTCTGCTGCACTCCTCATACTCTCAAACATTTCCGGCATTGAAATTCCTTTAGAAATCACTTTCGAGAATTTTAGAATAAAAAAAATTAGTGAGGTATCAGGAGAGCAGATGTCGGTAGAAGCTCATATTATCAGAAATTTTAAGCTCCTTTCTTCTGCTGCGTTCCTAATACTTTTGAAATTTTTACTGCAATAGAATTTATCCGAAATCATTTTCCAGGGTTTTTGGAATCAAAATATTAGTGAGGTATCAGGGGAGCAGATGTCGGTAGAAGCTCATATTATCAGAAATTTTAAGCTCCTTTCTTCTGCTGCGTTCCTATTACTTTTGAAATGTTTACTGCATTAGAATTTATTGGTCAAGATTTTCCAGAATTTTTAGATTAAAAATATTACTGATGTATCAGGAGAGCAGAATTCGAAAGGAGCTCAATTTTATCAGAAATTTTAAGCTTCTTTCATCGGCTGCGTTCCTAATACTTTTGAAATTTTTACTGCATTAGAATTTATCGGAACTCATTTTCCGGAGTTTTTAGATTCAAAATATTACTGAGGTATCAGGAGAGCAGAATTTGAAAGGAGCTCAATATTATCAGAAATTTTAAGCTCCTTTCGTCTGCTGCGTTCCTAATACTTTTATAATTTTTACTGCATTAGAATTTATCGGAACTCATTTTCCAGAGTTTTTAGATTCAAAATATTACTGAGGTATCAGGAGAGCAGAATTTGAAAGGAGCTCAATATTATCAGAAATTTTAAGCTCCTTTCGTCTGCTGCGTTCCTAATACTTTCGAAATTTTTACTGCATTAGAATTTCTCGGAAATCATTTTCCGGAATTTTCGAATTAAAGATATTACTGAGGTATCAGGAGAGCACATGTCGGTAGGAGCTCCTATTATCAGAAATGTTAAGCTCCTTTCTTCTGCTGCGATCCCAATACTTTTGAAATATTTACTGCATTAGAATTTATCCGTCATAATTTTCAAGAGTTTTTAGATTCAAAATATTACTGAGGTATCAGGAGAGCAGAATTCGAAAGGAGCTCTATATTACCATAAAATGTGAGCTACTTTTTTTCTGCTGCACTCCTAATACTCTAACCATTTCCGGCAGTTAAATTCCTTTGGAAATAACTATCTAGAATATTCGAATACAAAAAATTACTGAGGTATCAGGGGAGCAGATATCAGTAGGAGCTCTATATTATCAGAAATTTTAAGCTCCTTTCATCGGCTGCGTTCCTAATACTTTTGAAATGTTTACTGCATTAGTATTTATCGGAACTCATTTTCCAGAGTTTATAGATTCAAAATATTACTGAGGTATCGGGAGAGCAGAATTCGAAAGGAGCTCAATATTATCAGAAATTTTAAGCTCCTTTCTTCTGCTGCGCTCCTAATACTTTTGAAATTTTTACTGCATTAGAATTTATCGGTCATCATTTTCCAGAATTTTTAGATTCAAAATATTACTAAGGTATCAAAGGAGCAGAGTTCGAAAGGAGCTCAATATTATCAGAAATTTTAAGCTCCTTTCTTCTGCTGCACTCCTAATACTCTCAAACATTTCCGGCATTGAAATTCCTTTAGAAATCACTTTCGAGAAATTTAGAATAAAAAAAATTACTGAGGTATCAGGAGAGCAGATGTCGGTAGGAGCTCATATTACCAGAAATTTTAAGCTCCTTTCTTCTGCTGCGTTCCTAATACTTTTGATATTTTCACTGCATTAGAATTTATCGGAAATCATTTTCCGGAATTTTTGGATTTAAAATATTACTGAAGTATCAGGAGAGCAGATGTCGGTAGGAGCTCATATTGTCAGAAATGTTAAGCTCCTTTCTTCTGCTGCGTTCCTAATACTTTTGAAATTTTTACTCCAACAGAATTTATCGGAAATCATATTCCGGAATGTTCGGTTTCAAAATATTACTGAGGTATCAGGAGAGCAGAATTCGAAAGGAGCTCAATATTATCCGAAAATGTGAGCTCCTTTTTTCAGCTGCACTCCTAATACTCTCAAAAATTTCCGGCATTAAAATTCCTTTAGAAATCACTTTCGAGAAATTTAGAATAAAAAAATTTACTGAGGTATCAGGAGAGCAGATGTCGGTAGGAGCTCATATTACCAGAAATTTTAAGCTCCTTTCTTCTGCTGCGTTCCTAATACTTTTGAAATTTTTACTGCATTAGAATTTATCGGTCATCATTTTCCAGAATTTTTAGACTCAAAATATTACCGAGGTATCAGGAGAGCAGAGTTCGAAAGGAGCCCAATATTATCAGAAATTTTAAGCTCCTTTCTTCTGCTGCACTCCTAATACACTCAAACATTTCCGGCATTGAAATGCCTTTAGAAATCACTTTCGAGAAATTTAGAATAAAAAAATTTACTGAGGTATCAGGAGAGCAGATCTCGGTAGGAGCTCATATTACCAGAAATTTTAAGCTCCTTTCTTCTGCTGCGTTCCTAATACTTTTGAAATTTTTACTGCATTAGAATTTATCGGTCATCATTTTCCAGAATTTTTAGACTCAAAATATTACCGAGGTATCAGGAGAGCAGAGTTCGAAAGGAGCTCAATATTATCAGAAATTTTAAGCTCCTTTCTTCTGCTGCACTCCAAATAGTCTCAAAAATTTCCGGCATTTAAATTCCTTTAGAAATCACTTTCGAGAAATGTAGAATAAAAAAAATTACTGAGGTATCAGGAGAGCAGATGTCGGTAGGAGCTCATATTACCAGAAATTTTAAGCTCCTTTCTTCTGCTGCGTTCCCAATACTTTTGAAATTTTTACTGCATTAGAATTTAACCGTCAAAATTTTCCAGAATTTTTAGATTCAAAATATTACTGAGGCATCAGGAGAGCAGATGTCGGTAGGAGCTCATATTACCAGAAATTTTAAGCTCCGTTCTTCTGCTGCGTTCCTAATACTTTTGAAATTTTTACTGCATTAGAATTTATCGGTCATCATTTTCCAGAATTTTTAGACTCAAAATATTACCGAGGTATCAGGAGAGCAGAGTTCGAAAGGAGCTCAATATTATCAGAAATTTTAAGCTCCTTTCTTCTGCTGCACTCCTAATAGTATCAAAAATTTCCGGCATTTAAATTCCTTTAGAAATCACTTTCGAGAAATGTAGAATAAAAAAAATTACTGAGGTATCAGGAGAGCAGATGTCGGTAGGAGCTCATATTACCAGAAATTTTAAGCTCCTTTCTTCTGCTGCGTTCCCAATACTTTTGAAATTTTTACTGTATTAGAATTTATCCGTCATAATTTTCCAGAATTTTTAGATTCAAAATATTACTGAGGTATCAGGAGAGCAGATGTTGGTAGGAGCTCATATTACCAGAAATTTTAAGCTCCTTTCTTCTGCTGCGTTCCTAATACTTTTGAAATTTTTACTGCATTAGAATTTATCGGTCATCATTTTCCAGAATTTTTAGATTCAAAATAATACTGAGGTATCAGGGGAGCAGAGTTCGAAAGGAGCTCAATATTATCTGAAATTAAAAGCTCCTTTCTTCTGCTGCACTCCTAAAACTCTCAAACTTTTCCTGCATTGTAATTCTTTAGAAATCACATTCGAGAATTTTAGAATAAAAAAAATTACTGAGGTAACAGCGGAGCAGATGTCGGTAGGAGCTCATATAATCAGGAATTTGAAGCTCCTTTCTTCTGCTACGTTCCTAATACTTTTGAAATTTTTACTGCATTAGAATTTATCGGAAATCATTTTCCGGAATTTTTGGATTTAAAATATTACTGAGGCATCAGGAGAGCAGAATTCGAAAGGAGCTCAATATTATCAGAAATTTTAAGCTCCTTTCATTGGCTACGTTCCTAAAACTTTTGAAATTTTTACTGCAATAGAATTTATCGATCTCATTTTCCAGAGTTTTTAGATTCAAAATATTACTGAGGTATCAGGAGAGCAGAATTCGAAAGGAGCTCAATATTATCATAAAATGTGAGCTCCTTTTTTCTGCTGCACTCCTAATACTCTAACTATTTCCGGCAGTTAAATTCCTTTGGAAATCACTTTCTAGAATTTTCGAATACAAAAAATTACTGAGGTATCAGGGGAGCAGATGTAAGTAGCAGCTCATATAATCAGAAATTTTTAACTCCTTTCTTCTGCTGCGTTCAATATACTTTTGAAATTTATGCTGCATTAGAATTTACCGGAAATCATTTTCCAGAGTTTTTGGATTCAAAATATTACTGAGGTATCTGGAGAGCAGATGTTGGTAGGAGCTCATATTACCAGAAATTTTAAGCTCCTTTCTTCTGCTGCGTGCCTAATACTTTTGAAATTTTTACTGCATTAGAATTTATCGTTCATCATTTTCCAGAATTTTTAGACTCAAAATATTACCGAGGTATCAGGAGAGCAGAGTTCGAAAGGAGCTCAATATTATCTGAAATTTTAAGCTCCTTTCTTCTGCTGCACTCCTAATAGTCTCAAAAATTTCCGGCATTTAAATTCCTTTAGAAATCACTTTCGAGAAATTTAGAATAAAAAAAATTACTGAGGTATCAGGAGAGCAGATGTCGGTAGGAGCTCATATTACCAGAAATTTTAAGCTCCTTTCTTCTGCTGCATTTCTAATACTTTTGATATTTTCACTGCATTAGAATTTATCGGAAATCATTTTCCGGAATTTTTGGATTTAAAATATTACTGAGGTATCAGGAGAGCAGATGTTATTAGGAGCTCATATTATTAGAAATTTTAAGCTCTTTTCTTCTGCTGCGTTCCTAATACTTTTGAAACATTTACTGCATTAGAATTGATCGTAAATCATTTTCCGGAATTTTTGGATTTAAAATATTACTGAGGTATCAGGAGAGCAAAATTCGAAAGGAGCTCAATATTATCCGAAAATGTGAGCTCCTTTTTTCAGCTGCACTCCTAATACTCTCAAAAATTTCCGGCAGTGAAATTCCTTTGGAAATCACTTTCGAGAATTTTAGAATAAAAAAAGTTACTGAGGTATCAGGAGAGCAGATGTCGGTAGGAGCTCATATTACCAGTAATTTTAAGCTCCTTTCTTCTGTTGCGTTCCTAATACTTTGGAAATTTTTACTGCATTAGAATTTATCGGTCATCATTTTCCAGAATTTTTAGACTCAAAATATTACCGAGGTATCAGGAGAGCAGAGTTCGAAAGGAGCTTAATATTATCTGAAATTTTAAGCTCCTTTCTTCTGCTGCACTCCTAATAGTCTCAAAAATGTCCAGCATTTAAATTCCTTTAGAAATCACTTTCGAGAAATGTAGAATAAAAAAATATTACTGAGGTATCAGGAGAGCAGAATTCGAAAGGAGCTCAATATTATCCGAAAATGTGAGCTCCTTTTTTCAGCTGCACTCCTAATACTCTCAAAAATTTCCGGCAGTGAAATTCCTTTGGAAATCACTTTCAAGAATTTTAGAATAAAAAAAGTTACTGAGGTATCACGAGAGCAGATGTCGGTAGGAGCTCATATAATCAGAAATTTTAAGTTCCTTTCTTCTGCTGCGTTCCTAATACTTTTGAAATTTCTACTGCATTAGAATTTATCGGTCATCATTTTCCAGAATTAATTTATTCAAAATATTACTGAGGTATCAGGACAGCAGATGTCGGTAGGAGCTCATATTACCAGAAATTTTAAGCTCCTTTCGTCTGCTGCGTTCCTAATACTTTTGAAATTTTTACTGCATTAGAATTTATCGGTCATCATTTTCCAGAATTTTTAGACTCAAAATATTACCGAGGTATCAGGAGAGCAGAGTTCGAAAGGAGCTCAATATTATCTGAAATTTTAAGCTCCTTTCTTCTGCTGCACTCCTAATAGTCTCAAAATTTCCGGCATTTAAATTCCTTTAGAAATCACTTTCGAGTAATGTAGAATAAAAAAATTACTGAGGTATCAGGAGAGCAGACGTCGGTAGGAGCTCATATTACCAGAAATTTTAAGCTCCTTTCTTCTGCTGCGCTCCTAATACTTTTGAAATTTTTACTGCATTAGAATTTATCGGTCATCATTTTCCAGAATTTTTAGATTCAAAATATTACTAAGGTTTTAAAGGAGCAGAGTTCGAAAGGAGCTCAATGTTATCAGAAATTTTAAGCTCCTTTCTTCTGCTGCACTCCTAATACTCTCAAACATTTCCGGCATTTAAATTCCTTTAGAAATCACTATCGAGAAATGTAGAATACAAAAAATTACTGAGGTATCAGGAGAGCAGAGTTCGAAAGGAGCTCAATATTATCAGAAATTTTAAGCTCCTTTCTTCTGCTGCACTCCTAATAGTCTCAAAAATTTCCGGTATTTAAATTCCTTTAGAAATCACTTTCGAGAAATGTAGAATAAAAAAAATTACTGAGGTATCAGGAGAGCAGATGTCGGTAGGAGCTCATATTACCAGAAATTTAAAGGTCCTTTCTTCTGCTGCGTTCCCAATACTTTTGAAATTTTTACTGCATTAGAATTTATCCGTCATAATTTTCCAGAATTTTTAGATTCAAAATATTACTGAGGTATCAGGAGAGCAGATGTCGGTAGGAGCTCATATTACCAGAAATTTTAAGCTCCTTTCTTCTGCTGCGTTCCTAATACTTTTGAAATTTTTACTGCATTAGAATTTATCGGTCATCATTTTCCAGAATTTTTAGACTCAAAATATTACCGAGGTATCAGGAGAGCAGTGTTCGAAAGGAGCTAAATATTATCTGAAATTTTAACTCCTTTCTTCTGCTGCACTCCTAATAGTCTCAAAAATTTCCGGCATTTAAATTTCTTTAGAAATCACTTTCGAGAAATGTAGAATAAAAAAAAATTACTGAGGTATCAGGAGAGCAGATGTCGGTGGGAGCTCATATTACCAGAAATTTTAAGCTCCTTTCTTCTGCTGCGCTCCTAATACTTTTGAAATTTTTACTGCATTAGAATTTATCGGTCATCATTTTCCAGAATTTTTAGATTCAAAATATTACTAAGGTTTCAAAGGAGCAGAGTTCGAAAGGAGCTCAATATTATCAGAAATTTTAAGCTTCTTTCTTCTGCTGCACTCCTAATACTCTCAAACATTTCCGGCATTGAAATTCCTTTAGAAATCACTTTCGAGAAATTTAAAATAAAAAAAATTACTGAGGTATCAGGAGAGCAGATGTCGGTAGGAGCTCATATTACCAGAAATTTTAAGCTCCTTTCTTCTGCTGCGTTCCTAATACTTTTGACATTTTTACTTCATTAGAATTTATCGGTCATCATTTTCCAGAATTTTTAGACTCAAAATATTACCGAGGTATCAGGAGAGCAGAGTTCGAAAGGAGCTCAATATTATCAGAAATTTTAAGCTCCTTTCTTCTGCTGCACTCCTAATACTCTCGAACATTTCCGGCATTGAAATTCCTTTAGAAATCACTTTCGAGAAATGTAGAATAAAAAAAAATTACTGAGGTATCAGGAGAGCAGATGTCGGTAGGAGCTCATATTACCAGAAATTTTAAGCTCCTTTCTTCTGCTGCGTTCCTAATACTTTTGAAATTTCTACTGCATTAGAATTTATCGGTCATCATTTTCCAGAATTAATTTATTTAAAATATTACTGAGGTATCAGGAGAGCAGATGTCGGTAGGAGCTCATATTACCAGAAATTTTAAGCTCCTTTCTTCTGCTGCGTTCCCAATACTTTTGAAATTTCTACTGCATTAGAATTTATCGGTCATCATTTTCCAGAATTAATTTATTCAAAATATTACTGAGGTATCAGGAGAGCAGATGTCGGTAGGAGCTCATATTACCAGAAATTTTAAGCTCCTTTCTTTTGCTGCACTCCTAATAGTCTCAAAAATTTCCGGCATTTAAATTCCTTTAGAAATCACTTTCGAGATATGTAGAATAAAAAAAAATTACTGAGGTATCAGGAGAGCAGATGTCGGTAGGAGCTCATATTACCAGAAATTTTAAGTTCCTTTCTTCTGCTGCGTTCCTAATACTTTCGAAATTTCTACTGCATTAGAATTTATCGGTCATCATTTTCCAGAATTAATTTATTCAAAATATTACTGAGGTATCAGGAGAGCAGATGTCGGTAGGAGCTCATATTACCAGAAATGTTAAGCTCCTTTCTTCTGCTGCGTTCCCAATACTTTTGAAATTTCTACTACATTAGAATTTATCGGTCATCATTTTCCAGAATTAATTTATTCAAAATATTACTGAGGTATCAGGAGAGCAGATGTCGGTAGGAGCTCATATTACCAGAAATTTTAAGCTCCTTTCTTCTGCTGCGTTCCTAATACTTTTGAAATTTTTACTGCATAAGAATTTATCGGTCATCATTTTCCAGAATTTTTAGACTCAAAATATTACCGAGGTATCAGGAGAGCAGAGTTCGAAACTAGCTCAATATTATCTGAAATTTTAAGCTCCTTTCTTCTGCTGCACTCCTAATAGTCTCAAAATTTCCGGCATTTAAATTCCTTTAGAAATCACTTTCGAGAAATGTAGAATAAAAAAAATTACTGAGGTATCAGGAGAGCAGATGTCGGTAGGAGCTCATATTACCAGAAATTTTGAGCTCCTTTCTTCTGCTGCGTTCCTAATACTTTTGAAGTTTTTACTTCATTAGAATTTATCGGTCATCATTTTCCAGAATTGTTAGATTCAAAATATTACTAAGGTTTTAAAGGAGCAGAGTTCGAAAGGAGCTCAATATTATCAGAAATTTTAAGCTCCTTTCTTCTGCTGCACTCCTAATAGTCTCAAAAATTTCCGGCATTTAAATTCCTTTAGAAATCACTTTCGAGAAATGTAGAATAAAAAAAATTACTGAGGTATCAGGAGAGCAGATGTCGGTAGGAGCTCATATTACCAGAAATTTTAAGGTCCTTTCTTCTGCTGCGTTCCCAATACTTTTGAAATTTTTACTGCATTAGAATTTATCCGTCATAATTTTCCAGAATTTTTAGATTCAAAATATTACTGAGGTATCAGGAGAGCAGATGTCGGTAGGAGCTCATATTACCAGAAATTTTAAGCTCCTTTCTTCTGCTGCGTTCCTAATACTTTTGAAATTTTTACTGCATTAGAATTTATCGGTCATCATTTTCCAGAATTTTTAGATTCAAAAAATTACTAAGGTATCAAAGGAGCAGAGTTCGAAAGGAGCTCAATATTATCAGAAATTTTAAGCTCCTTTCTTCTGCTGCACTCCTAATACTCTCAAACATTTCCGGCATTGAAATTCCTTTAGAAATCACTTTCGAGAAATTTAGAATAAAAAAAATTACTGAGGTATCAGGAGAGCAGATGTCGGTAGGAGCTCATATTACCAGAAATGTTAAGCTCCTTTCTTCTGCTGCATTTCTAATACTTTTGATATTTTCACTGCATTAGAATTTATCGGAAATCATTTTCCGGAATTTTTGGATTTAAAATATTACTGAGGTATCAGGAGAGCAGATGTTATTAGGAGCTCATATTATTAGAAATTTTAAGCTCTTTTCTTCTGCTGCGTTCCTAATACTCTCAAACATTTCCGGCATTGAAATTCCTTTAGAAATCACTTTCGAGAATTTTAGAATAAAAAAAATTACTGAGGTATCACGAGAGCAGATGTCGGTAGGAGCTCATATTACCAGAAATTTTGAGCTCCTTTCTTCTGCTGCGTTCCTAATACTTTAGAAGTTTTTACTTCATTAGAATTTATCGGTCATCATTTTCCAGAATTTTTAGACTCAAAATATTACCGAGGTATCAGGAGAGCAGAGTTCGAAAGGAGCTCAATATTATCAGAAATTTTAAGCTCCTTTCTTCTGCTGCACTCCTAATAGTCTCAAAATTTCCGGCATTTAAATTCCTTTGAGAATCACTTTCGAGAAATGTAGAATAAAAAAAATTACTGAGGTATCAGGAGAGCAGACGTCGGTAGGAGCTCATATTACCAGAAATTTTAAGCTCCTTTCTTCTGCTGCGCTCCTAATACTTTTGAAATTTTTACTGCATTCGAATTTATCGGTCATCATTTTCCAGAATTTTTAGATTCAAAATATTACTAAGGTTTTAAAGGAGCAGAGTTCGAAAGGAGCTCAATATTATCAGAAATTTTAAGCTCCTTTCTTCTGCTGCACTCCAAATACTCTCAAACATTTCCGGCATTGAAATTCCTTTAGAAATCACTTTCGAGAAATTTAGAATAAAAAAATTACTGAGGTATCAGGAGAGCAGATGTCGGTAGGAGCTCATATTACCAGAAATTTTAAGCTCCTTTCTTCTGCTGCGTTCCTAATACTTTTGAAATTTTTACTGCATTAGAATTTATCGGTCATCATTTTCCAGAATTTTTAGACTCAAAATATTACCGAGGTATCAGGAGAGCAGAGTTCGAAAGGAGCTCAATATTATCTGAAATTCTAAGCTCCTTTCTTCTGCTGCACTCCTAATAGTCTCGAAATTTCCGGCATTTAAATTCCTTTAGAAATCACTTTCGAGAAATGTAGAATAAAAAAAATTACTGAGGTATCAGGAGAGCAGATGTCGGTAGGAGCTCATATTACCAGAAATTTTAAGCTCCTTTCTTCTGCTGCGTTCCTAATACTTTTGAAACTTTTACTGCATTAGAATTTATCGTCAATCATTTTCCGGAATTTTTGGATTTAAAATATTACTGAGGTATCAGGAGAGCAGAATTCGAAAGGAGCTCAATATTATCAGATATTTTAAGCTCCATTCTTCTGCTGCGCTCCTAATACTCTCAAAAATTTCCGCCAGTGAAATTCCTTTGGAAATCACTTTCGAGAATTTTAGAATAAAAAAAATTACTGAGGTATCACGAGAGCAGATGTCGGTAGGAGCTCATATTATCAGAAATGTTAAGCTCCTTTCTTCTTCTGCGTTCCTAATACTTTTGAAATTTTTACTCCACCAGAATTTATCGGAAATCATATTCCGGAATTTTCCGTTTCAAAATATTACTGAGGTATCAGGAGAGGAGAATTCGAAAGGAGCTCAATATTATCCGAAAATGTGAGCTCCTTTTTTCAGCTGCACTCCTAATACTCTCAAAAATTTCCGGCAGTGAAATTCCTTTGGAAATCACTTTCGAGAATTTTAGAATAAAAAAAGTTACTGAGGTATCACGAGAGCAGATGTCGGTAGGAGCTCATATAATCAGAAATTTTAAGTTCCTTTCTTCTGCTGCGTTCCTAATACTTTTGAAATTTCTACTGCATTAGAATTTATCGGTCATCATTTTCCAGAATTAATTTATTCAAAATATTACTGAGGTATCAGGACAGCAGATGTCGGTAGGAGCTCATATTACCAGAAATTTTAAGCTCCTTTCTTCTGCTGCGTTCCTAATACTTTTGAAATTTTTACTGCATTAGAATTTATCGGTCATCATTTTCCAGAATTTTTAGACTCAAAATATTACCGAGGTATCAGGAGAGCAGAGTTCGAAAGGAGCTCAATATTATCTGAAATTTTAAGCTCGTTTCTTCTGCTGCACTCCTAATAGTCTCAAAATTTCCGGCATTTAAATTCCTTTAGAAATCACTTTCGAGAAATGTAGAATAAAAAAAATTACTGAGGTATCAGGAGAGCAGACGTCGGTAGGAGCTCATATTACCAGAAATTTTAAGCTCCTTTCTTCTGCTGCGCTCCTAATACTTTTGATATTTTCACTGCATTAGAATTTATCGGAAATCATTTTCCGGAATTTTTGGATTTAAAATATTACTGAGGTATCAGGAGAGCAGATGTTATTAGGAGCTCATATTATTAGAAATTTTAAGCTCTTTTCTTCTGCTGCACTCCTAATACTCTCAAACATTTCCGGCATTTAAATTCCTTTGAGAATCACTTTCGAGAAATGTAGAATAAAAAAAATTACTGAGGTATCAGGAGAGCAGACGTCGGTAGGAGCTCATATTACCAGAAATTTTAAGCTCCTTTCTTCTGCTGCGCTCCTAATACTTTTGAAATTTTTACTGCATTCGAATTTATCGGTCATCATTTTCCAGAATTTTTAGATTCAAAATATTACTAAGGTTTTAAAGGAGCAGAGTTCGAAAGGAGCTCAATATTATCAGAAATTTTAAGCTCCTTTCTTCTGCTGCACTCCAAATACTCTCAAACATTTCCGGCATTGAAATTCCTTTAGAAATCACTTTCGAGAAATTTAGAATAAAAAAATTACTGAGGTATCAGGAGAGCAGATGTCGGTAGGAGCTCATATTACCAGAAATTTTAAGCTCCTTTCTTCTGCTGCGTTCCTAATACTTTTGAAATTTTTACTGCATTAGAATTTATCGGTCATCATTTTCCAGAATTTTTAGACTCAAAATATTACCGAGGTATCAGGAGAGCAGAGTTCGAAAGAAGCTCAATATTATCTGAAATTCTAAGCTCCTTTCTTCTGCTGCACTCCTAATAGTCTCGAAATTTCCGGCATTTAAATTCCTTTAGAAATCACTTTCGAGAAATGTAGAATAAAAAAAATTACTGAGGTATCAGGAGAGCAGATGTCGGTAGGAGTTCATATTACCAGAAATTTTAAGCTCCTTTCTTCTGCTGCGTTCCTAATACTTTTGAAATTTTTACTTCATTAGAATTTATCGGTCATCATTTTCCAGAATTTTTAGACTCAAAATGTTACCGAGGTATCAGGAGAGCAGAGTTCGAAAGGAGCTCAATATTATCAGAAATTTTAAGCTCCTTTCTTCTGCTGCACTCCTAATAGTCTCAAAATTTCCGGCATTTAAATTCCTTTGAGAATCACTTTCGAGAAATGTAGAATAAGAAAAATTACTGAGGTATCAGGAGAGCAGACGTCGGTAGGAGCTCATATTACCAGAAATTTTAAGCTCCTTTCTTCTGCTGCGCCCCTAATACTTTTGAAATTTTTACTGCATTAGAATTTATCGGTCATCATTTTCCAGAATTTTTAGATTCAAAATATTACTAAGGTTTTAAAGGAGCAGAGTTCGAAAGGAGCTCAATATTATCAGAAATTTTAAGCTCCTTTCTTCTGCTGCACTCCTAATACTCTCAAACATTTCCGGCATTGAAATTCCTTTAGAAATCACTTTCGAGAAATTTAGAATAAAAAAAATTACTGAGGTATCAGGAGAGCAGATGTCGGTAGGAGCTCATATTACTAGAAATTTTAAGCTCCTTTCTTCTGCTGCGTTCCTAATACTTTTGAAATTTTTACTGCATTAGAATTTATCGGTCATCATTTTCCAGAATTTTTAGCCTCAAAATATTACCGAGGTATCAGGAGAGCAGAGTTCGAAAGGAGCTCAATATTATCTGAAATTTTAAGCTCCTTTCTTCTGCTGCACTCCTAATAGTCTCAAAAATTTCCAGCATTTAAATTCCTTTAGAAATCACTTTCGAGAAATGTAGAATAAAAAAATATTACTGAGGTATCAGGAGAGCAGAATTCGAAAGGAGCTCAATATTATCAGAAATTTTAAGCTCCTTTCTTCTGCTGCACTCCTAATAGTCTCAAAAATTTCCGGCATTTAAATTCCTTTAGAAATCACTTTCGAGAAATGTAGAATAAAAAAAATTACTGAGGTGTCAGGAGAGCAGATGTCGGTAGGAGCTCATATTACCAGAAATTTTAAGGTCCTTTCTTCTGCTGCGTTCCCAATACTTTTGAAATTTTTACTGCATTAGAATTTATCCGTCATAATTTTCCAGAATTTTTAGATTCAAAATATTACTGAGGTATCAGGAGAGCAGATGTCGGTAGGAGCTCATATTACCAGAAATTTTAAGCTCCTTTCTTCTGCTGCGTTCCCAATACTTTTGAAATTTTTACTGCATTAGAATTTATCCGTCATAATTTTCCAGAATTTTTAGATTCAAAATATTACTGAGGTATCAGGAGAGCAGATGTCGGTAGGAGCTCATATTACCAGAAATTTTAAGCTCCTTTCTTCTGCTGCGTTCCTAATACTTTTGAAATTTTTACTGCATTAGAATTTATCGGTCATCATTTTCCAGAATTTTTAGACTCAAAATATTACCGAGGTATCAGGAGAGCAGAGTTCGAAAGGAGCTCAATATTATATCAAATTTTAAGCTCCTTTCTTCTGCTGCACTCCTAATAGTATCAAAAATTTCCGGCATTTAAATTTCTTTAGAAATCACTTTCGAGAAATGTAGAATAAAAAAAAATTACTGAGGTATCAGGAAAGCAGATGTCGGTGGGAGCTCATATTACCAGAAATTTTAAGCTCCTTTCTTCTGCTGCGCTCCTAATACTTTTGAAATTTTTACTGCATTAGAATTTATCGGTCATCATTTTCCAGAATTTTTAGATTCAAAATATTACTAAGGTATCAAAGGAGCAGAGTTCGAAAGGAGCTCAATATTATCGGAAATTTTAAGCTCCTTTCTTCTGCTGCACTCCTAATACTCTCAAACATTTCCGGCATTGAAATTCCTTTAGAAATCACTTTCGAGAAATTTAGAATAAAAAAAATTACAGAGGTATCAGGAGAGCAGATGTCGGTAGGAGCTCATATTACCAGAAATTTTAAGCTCCTTTCTTCTGCTGCATTCCTAATACTTTTGATATTTTCACTGCATTAGAATTTATCGGAAATCATTTTCCGGAATTTTTCGATTTAAAATATTACTGAGGTATCAGGAGAGCAGATGTTATTAGGAGCTCATATTATTAGAAATTTTAAGCTCTTTTCTTCTGCTGCGTTCCTAATACTTTTGAAACTTTTACTGCATTAGAATTTATCGTAAATCATTTTCCGGAATTTTTGGATTTAAAATATTACTGAGGTATCAGGAGAGCAGAATTCGAAAGGAGCTCAATATTATCAGAAATTTTAAGCTCCATTCTTCTGCTGCGCTCCTAATACTCTCAAAAATTTCCGGCAGTGAAATTCCTTTGGAAATCACTTTCGAGAATTTTAGAATAAAAAAAATTACTGAGGTATCAGGAGAGCAGATGTCGGTAGGAGCTCATATTACCAGAAATTTTAAGGTCCTTTCTTCTGCTGCGTTCCCAATACTTTTGAAATTTTTACTGCACTAGAATTTATCGGTCATCATTTTCCAGAATTTTTAGACTCAAAATATTACCAAGGTATCAGGAGAGCAGATGTCGGTAGGAGCTCATATTACCAGAAATTTTAAGCTCCTTTCTTCTGCTGCGTTCCCAATACTTTTGAAATTTTTACTGCATTAGAATTTATCCGTCATAATTTTCCAGAATTTTTAGATTCAAAATATTACTGAGGTATCAGGAGAGCAGATGTCGGTAGGAGCTCATATTACCAGAAATTTTAAGCTCCTTTCTTCTGCTGCGTTCCTAATACTTTTGAAATTTTTACTGCATTAGAATTTATCGGTCATCATTTTCCAGAATTTTTAGACTCAAAATATTACCGAGGTATCAGGAGAGCAGAGTTCGAAAGGAGCTCAATATTATCGGAAATTTTAAGCTCCTTTCTTCTGCTGCACTCCTAATAGTATCAAAAATTTCCGGCATTTAAATTTCTTTAGAAATCACTTTCGAGAAATGTAGAATAAAAAAAAATTACTGAGGTATCAGGAAAGCAGATGTCGGTGGGAGCTCATATTACCAGAAATTTTAAGCTCCTTTCTTCTGCTGCGCTCCTAATACTTTTGAAATTTTTACTGCATTAGAATTTATCCGTCATAATTTTCCAGAATTTTTAGATTCAAAATATTACTGAGGTATCAGGAGAGCAGATGTCGGTAGGAGCTCATATTACCAGAAATTTTAAGCTCCTTTCTTCTGCTGCGTTCCTAATACTTTTGAAATTTTTACTGCACTAGAATTTATCGGTCATCATTTTCCAGAATTTTTAGACTCAAAATATTACCAAGGTATCAGGAGAGCAGATGTCGGTAGGAGCTCATATTACCAGAAATTTTAAGCTCCTTTCTTCTGCTGCGTTCCCAATACTTTTGAAATTTTTACTGCATTAGAATTTATCCGTCATAATTTTCCAGAATTTTTAGATTCAAAATATTACTGAGGTATCAGGAGAGCAGATGTCGGTAGGAGCTCATATTACCAGAAATTTTAAGCTCCTTTCTTCTGCTGCGTTCCTAATACTTTTGAAATTTTTACTGCATTAGAATTTATCGGTCATCATTTTCCAGAATTTTTAGACTCAAAATATTACCGAGGTATCAGGAGAGCAGAGTTCGAAAGGAGCTCAATATTATCTCAAATTTTAAGCTCCTTTCTTCTGCTGCACTCCTAATAGTATCAAAAATTTCCGGCATTTAAATTTCTTTAGAAATCACTTTCGAGAAATGTAGAATAAATAAAAATTACTGAGGTATCAGGAAAGCAGATGTCGGTGGGAGCTCATATTACCAGAAATTTTAAGCTCCTTTCTTCTGCTGCGCTCCTAATACTTTTGAAATTTTTACTGCATTAGAATTTATCGGTCATCATTTTCCAGAATTTTTAGATTCAAAATATTACTAAGGTATCAAAGGAGCAGAGTTCGAAAGGAGCTCAATATTATCGGAAATTTTAAGCTCCTTTCTTCTGCTGCACTCCTAATACTCTCAAACATTTCCGGCATTGAAATTCCTTTAGAAATCACTTTCGAGAAATTTAGAATAAAAAAAATTACAGAGGTATCAGGAGAGCAGATGTCGGTAGGAGCTCATATTACCAGAAATTTTAAGCTCCTTTCTTCTGCTGCATTCCTAATACTTTTGATATTTTCACTGCATTAGAATTTATCGGAAATCATTTTCCGGAATTTTTCGATTTAAAATATTACTGAGGTATCAGGAGAGCAGATGTTATTAGGAGCTCATATTATTAGAAATTTTAAGCTCTTTTCTTCTGCTGCGTTCCTAATACTTTTGAAACTTTTACTGCATTAGAATTTATCGTAAATCATTTTCCGGAATTTTTGGATTTAAAATATTACTGAGGTATCAGGAGAGCAGAATTCGAAAGGAGCTCAATATTATCAGAAATTTTAAGCTCCATTCTTCTGCTGCGCTCCTAATACTCTCAAAAATTTCCGGCAGTGAAATTCCTTTGGAAATCACTTTCGAGAATTTTAGAATAAAAAAAATTACTGAGGTATCAGGAGAGCAGATGTCGGTAGGAGCTCATATTACCAGAAATTTTAAGGTCCTTTCTTCTGCTGCGTTCCCAATACTTTTGAAATTTTTACTGCATTAGAATTTATCCGTCATAATTTTCCAGAATTTTTAGATTCAAAATATTACTGAGGTATCAGGAGAGCAGATGTCGGTAGGAGCTCATATTACCAGAAATTTTAAGCTCCTTTCTTCTGCTGCGTTCCTAATACTTTTGAAATTTTTACTGCACTAGAATTTATCGGTCATCATTTTCCAGAATTTTTAGACTAAAAATATTACCGAGGTATCAGGAGAGCAGAGTTCGAAAGGAGCTCAATATTATCTGAAATTTTAAGCTCCTTTCTTCTGCTGCACTCCTAATAGTATCAAAAATTTCCGGCATTTAAATTCCTTTAGAAATCACTTTCGAGAAATCTAGAATAAAAAAAAATTACTGAGGTATCAGGAGAGCAGATGTCGGTGGGAGCTCATATTACCAGAAATTTTAAGCTCCTTTCTTCTGCTGCGCTCCTAATACTTTTGAAATTTTTACTGCATTAGAATTTATCGGTCATCATTTTCCAGAATTTTTAGATTCAAAATATTACTAAGGTATCAAAGGAGCAGAGTTCGAAAGGAGCTCAATATTATCAGAAATTTTAAGCTCCTTTCTTCTGCTGCACTCCTAATACTCTCAAACATTTCCGGCATTGAAATTTCTTTAGAAATCACTTTCGAGAAATTTAGAATAAAAAAAAATTACTGAGGTATCAGGAGAGCAGATGTCGGTAGGAGCTCATATTACCAGAAATGTTAAGCTCCTTTCTAGTGCTGCATTTCTAATACTTTTGATATTTTCACTGCATTAGAATTTATCGGAAATCATTTTCCGGAATTTTTGGATTTAAAATATTACTGAGGTATCAGGAGAGCAGATGTTATTAGGAGCTCATATTATTAGAAATTTTAAGCTCTTTTCTTCTGCTGCGTTCCTAATACTTTTGAAACTTTTACTGCATTAGAATTTATCGTCAATCATTTTCCGGAATTTTTGGATTTAAAATATTACTGAGGTATCAGGAGAGCAGAATTCGAAAGGAGCTCAATATTATCAGATATTTTAAGCTCCATTCTTCTGCTGCGCTCCTAATACTCTCAAAAATTTCCGCCAGTGAAATTCCTTTGGAAATCACTTTCGAGAATTTTAGAATAAAAAAAATTACTGAGGTATCACGAGAGCAGATGTCGGTAGGAGCTCATATTATCAGAAATGTTAAGCTCCTTTCTTCTTCTGCGTTCCTAATACTTTTGAAATTTTTACTCCACCAGAATTTATCGGAAATCATATTCCGGAATTTTCGGTTTCAAAATATTACTGAGGTATCAGGAGAGCAGAATTCGAAAGGAGCTCAATATTATCCGAAAATGTGAGCTCCTTTTTTCAGCTGCACTCCTAATACTCTCAAAAATTTCCGGCAGTGAAATTCCTTTGGAAATCACTTTCGAGAATTTTAGAATAAAAAAAGTTACTGAGGTATCAGGAGAGCAGATGTCGGTAGGAGCTCATATTACCAGAAATTTTAAGCTCCTTTCTTCTGCTGCGTTCCTAATACTTTTGAAATTTTTACTGCATTAGAATTTATCGGTCATCATTTTCCAGAATTTTTAGACTCAAAATATTACCGAGGTATCAGGAGAGCAGAGTTCGAAAGGAGCTCAATATTATCTGAAATTTTAAGCTCCTTTCTTCTGCTGCACTCCTAATAGTCTCAACATTTTCCAGCATTTAAATTCCTTTAGAAATCACTTTCGAGAAATGTAGAATAAAAAAATATTACTGAGGTATCAGGAGAGCAGAATTCGAAAGGAGCTCAATATTATCCGAAAATGTGAGCTCCTTTTTTCAGCTGCACTCCTAATACTCTCAAAAATTTCCGGCAGTGAAATTCCTTTGGAAATCACTTTCGAGAATTTTAGAATAAAAAAAGTTACTGAGGTATCACGAGAGCAGATGTCGGTAGGAGCTCATATAATCAGAAATTTTAAGTTCCTTTCTTCTGCTGCGTTCCTAATACTTTTGAAATTTCTACTGCATTAGAATTTATCGGTCATCATTTTCCAGAATTAATTTATTCAAAATATTACTGAGGTATCAGGACAGCAGATGTCGGTAGGAGCTCATATTACCAGAAATTTTAAGCTCCTTTCTTCTGCTGCGTTCCTAATACTTTTGAAATTTTTACTGCATTAGAATTTATCGGTCATCATTTTCCAGAATTTTTAGACTCAAAATATTACCGAGGTATCAGGAGAGCAGAGTTCGAAAGGAGCTCAATATTATCTGAAATTTTAAGCTCGTTTCTTCTGCTGCACTCCTAATAGTCTCAAAATTTCCGGCATTTAAATTCCTTTAGAAATCACTTTCGAGAAATGTAGAATAAAAAAAATTACTGAGGTATCAGGAGAGCAGACGTCGGTAGGAGCTCATATTACCAGAAATTTTAAGCTCCTTTCTTCTGCTGCGTTCCTAATACTTTTGAAATTTTTACTGCATTAGAATTTATCGGTCATCATTTTCCAGAATTTTTAGACTCAAAATATTACCGAGGTATCAGGAGAGCAGAGTTCGAAAGGAGCTCAATATTATCTGAAATTTTAAGCTCCTTTCTTCTGCTGCACTCCTAATAGTCTCAAAAATGTCCAGCATTTAAATTCCTTTAGAAATCACTTTCGAGAAATGTAGAATAAAAAAATATTACTGAGGTATCAGGAGAGCAGAATTCGAAAGGAGCTCAATATTATCAGAAATTTTAAGCTCCTTTCTTCTGCTGCACTCCTAATAGTCTCAAAAATTTCCGGCATTTAAATTCCTTTAGAAATCACTTTCGAGAAATGTAGAATAAAAAAAATTACTGAGGTATCAGGAGAGCAGATGTCGGTAGGAGCTCATATTACCAGAAATTTTAAGGTCCTTTCTTCTGCTGCGTTCCCAATACTTTTGAAATTTTTACTGCATTAGAATTTATCCGTCATAATTTTCCAGAATTTTTAGATTCAAAATATTACTGAGGTATCAGGAGAGCAGATGTCGGTAGGAGCTCATATTACCAGAAATTTTAAGCTCCTTTCTTCTGCTGCGTTCCCAATACTTTTGAAATTTTTACTGCATTAGAATTTATCCGTCATAATTTTCCAGAATTTTTAGATTCAAAATATTACTGAGGTATCAGGAGAGCAGATGTCGGTAGGAGCTTATATTACCAGAAATTTTAAGCTCCTTTCTTCTGCTGCGTTCCTAATACTTTTGAAAATTTTACTGCATTAGAATTTATCGGTCATCATTTTCCAGAATTTTTAGACTCAAAATATTACCGAGGTATCAGGAGAGCAGAGTTCGAAAGGAGCTCAATATTATCTGAAATTTTAAGCTCCTTTCTTCTGCTGCACTCCTAATAGTATCAAAAATTTCCGGCATTTAAATTTCTTTAGAAATCACTTTCGAGAAATGTAGAATAAAAAAAAATTACTGAGGTATCAGGAAAGCAGATGTCGGTGGGAGCTCATATTACCAGAAATTTTAAGCTCCTTTCTTCTGCTGCGCTCCTAATACTTTTGAAATTTTTACTGCATTAGAATTTATCGGTCATCATTTTCCAGAATTTTTAGATTCAAAATATTACTAAGGTATCAAAGGAGCAGAGTTCGAAAGGAGCTCAATATTATCAGAAATTTTAAGCTCCTTTCTTCTGCTGCACTCCTAATACTCTCAAACATTTCCGGCATTGAAATTCCTTTAGAAATCACTTTCGAGAAATTTAGAATAAAAAAATTACAGAGGTATCAGGAGAGCAGATGTCGGTAGGAGCTCATATTACCAGAAATTTTAAGCTCCTTTCTTCTGCTGCATTCCTAATACTTTTGATATTTTCACTGCATTAGAATTTATCGGAAATCATTTTCCGGAATTTTTCGATTTAAAATATTACTGAGGTATCAGGAGAGCAGATGTTATTAGGAGCTCATATTATTAGAAATTTTAAGCTCTTTTCTTCTGCTGCGTTCCTTATACTTTTGAAACTTTTACTGCATTAGAATTTATCGTAAATCATTTTCCGGAATTTTTGGATTTAAAATATTACTGAGGTATCAGGAGAGCAGAATTCGAAAGGAGCTCAATATTATCAGAAATTTTAAGCTCCATTCTTCTGCTGCGCTCCTAATACTCTCAAAAATTTCCGGCAGTGAAATTCCTTTGGAAATCACTTTCGAGAATTTTAGAATAAAAAAAATTACTGAGGTATCGCGAGAGCAGATGTCGGTAGGAGCTCATATTATCAGAAATGTTAAGCTCCTTTCTTCTTCTGCGTTCCTAATACTTTTGAAATTTTTACTCCACCAGAATTTATCGGAAATCATATTCCGGAATTTTCGGTTTCAAAATATTACTGAGGTATCAGGAGAGCAGAATTCGAAAGGAGCTCAATATTATCCGAAAATGTGAGCTCCTTTTTTCAGCTGCACTCCTAATACTCTCAAAAATTTCCGGCAGTGAAATTCCTTTGGAAATCACTTTCGAGAATTTTAGAATAAAAAAAGTTACTGAGGTATCAGGAGAGCAGATGTCGGTAGGAGCTCATATTACCAGAAATTTTAAGCTCCTTTCTTCTGCTGCGTTCCTAATACTTTTGAAATTTTTACTGCATTAGAATTTATCGGTCATCATTTTCCAGAATTTTTAGACTCAAAATATTACCGAGGTATCAGGAGAGCAGAGTTCGAAAGGAGCTCAATATTATCTGAAATTTTAAGCTCCTTTCTTCTGCTGCACTCCTAATAGTCTCAACATTTTCCAGCATTTAAATTCCTTTAGAAATCACTTTCGAGAAATGTAGAATAAAAAAATATTACTGAGGTATCAGGAGAGCAGAATTCGAAAGGAGCTCAATATTATCCGAAAATGTGAGCTCCTTTTTTCAGCTGCACTCCTAATACTCTCAAAAATTTCCGGCAGTGAAATTCCTTTGGAAATCACTTTCGAGAATTTTAGAATAAAAAAAGTTACTGAGGTATCACGAGAGCAGATGTCTGTAGGAGCTCATATAATCAGAAATTTTAAGTTCCTTTCTTCTGCTGCGTTCCTAATACTTTTGAAATTTCTACTGCATTAGAATTTATCGGTCATCATTTTCCAGAATTAATTTATTCAAAATATTACTGAGGTATCAGGACAGCAGATGTCGGTGGGAGCTCATATTACCAGAAATTTTATGCTCCTTTCTTCTGCTGCGCTCCTAATACTTTTGAAATTTTTACTGCATTAGAATTTATCGGTCATCATTTTCCAGAATTTTTAGATTCAAAATATTACTAAGGTATCAAAGGAGCAGATTTCGAAAGGAGCTCAATATTATCAGAAATTTTAAGCTCCTTTCTTCTGCTGCACTCCTAATACTCTCAAACATTTCCGGCATTGAAATTCCTTTAGAAATCACTTTCGAGAAATTTAGAATAAAAAAAATTACTGAGGTATAAGGAGAGCAGATGTCGGTAGGAGCTCATATTACCAGAAATTTTAAGCTCCTTTCTTCTGCTGCATTTCTAATACTTTTGATATTTTCACTGCATTAGAATTTATCGGAAATCATTTTCCGGAATTTTTGGATTTAAAATATTACTGAGGTATCAGGAGAGCAGATGTTATTAGGAGCTCATATTATTAGAAATTTTAAGCTCTTTTCTTCTGCTGCGTTCCTAATACTCTCAAACATTTCCGGCATTGAAATTCCTTTAGAAATCACTTTCGAGAATTTTAGAATAAAAAAAATTACTGAGGTATCACGAGAGCAGATGTCGGTAGGAGCTCATATTACCAGAAATTTTGAGCTCCTTTCTTCTGCTGCGTTCCTAATACTTGTGAAGTTTTTACTTCATTAGAATTTATCTGTCATCATTTTCCAGAATTTTTAGACTCAAAATATTACCGAGGTATCAGGAGAGCAGAGTTCGAAAGGAGCTCAATATTATCAGAAATTTTAAGCTCCTTTCTTCTGCTGCACTCCTAATAGTCTCAAAATTTCCGGCATTTAAATTCCTTTGAGAATCACTTTCGAGAAATGTAGAATAAAAAAAAATTACTGAGGTATCAGGAGAGCAGACGTCGGTAGGAGCTCATATTACCAGAAATTTTAAGCTCCTTTCTTCTGCTGCGCTCCTAATACTTTTGAAATTTTTACTGCATTCGAATTTATCGGTCATCATTTTCCAGAATTTTTAGATTCAAAATATTACTAAGGTTTTAAAGGAGCAGAGTTCGAAAGGAGCTCAATATTATCAGAAATTTTAAGCTCCTTTCTTCTGCTGCACTCCAAATACTCTCAAACATTTCCGGCATTGAAATTCCTTTAGAAATCACTTTCGAGAAATTTAGAATAAAAAAATTACTGAGGTATCAGGAGAGCAGATGTCGGTAGGAGCTCATATTACCAGAAATTTTAAGCTCCTTTCTTCTGCTGCGTTCCTAATACTTTTGAAATTTTTACTGCATTAGAATTTATCGGTCATCATTTTCCAGAATTTTTAGACTCAAAATATTACCGAGGTATCAGGAGAGCAGAGTTCGAAAGGAGCTCAATATTATCTGAAATTCTAAGCTCCTTTCTTCTGCTGCACTCCTAATAGTCTCGAAATTTCCGGCATTTAAATTCCTTTAGAAATCACTTTCGAGAAATGTAGAATAAAAAAAATTACTGAGGTATCAGGAGAGCAGATGTCGGTAGGAGCTCATATTACCAGAAATTTTAAGCTCCTTTCTTCTCCTGCGTTCCTAATACTTTTGAAATTTTTACTTCATTAGAATTTATCGGTCATCATTTTCCAGAATTTTTAGACTCAAAATGTTACCGAGGTATCAGGAGAGCAGAGTTCGAAAGGAGCTCAATATTATCAGAAATTTTAAGCTCCTTTCTTCTGCTGCACTCCTAATAGTCTCAAAATTTCCGGCATTTAAATTCCTTTGAGAATCACTTTCGAGAAATGTAGAATAAGAAAAATTACTGAGGTATCAGGAGAGCAGACGTCGGTAGGAGCTAATATTACCAGAAATTTTAAGCTCCTTTCTTCTGCTGCGCTCCTAATACTTTTGAAATTTTTACTGCATTAGAATTTATCGGTCATCATTTTCCAGAATTTTTAGATTCAAAATATTACTAAGGTTTTAAAGGAGCAGAGTTCGAAAGGAGCTCAATATTATCAGAAATTTTAAGCTCCTTTCTTCTGCTGCACTCCTAATACTCTCAAACATTTCCGTAATTGAAATTCCTTTAGAAATCACTTTCGAGTAATTTAGAATAAAAAAAATTACTGAGGTATCAGGAGAACAGAATTCGAAAGGAGCTCAATATTATCCGAAAATGTGAGCTCCTTTTTTCAGCTGCACTCCTAATACTCTCAAAAATTTCCGGCAGTGAAATTCCTTTGGAAATCACTTTCGAGAATTTTAGAATAAAAAAAGTTACTGAGGTATCACGAGAGCAGATGTCGGTAGGAGCTCATATAATCAGAAATTTTAAGTTCCTTTCTTCTGCTGCGTTCCTAATACTTTTGAAATTTCTACTGCATTAGAATTTATCGGTCATCATTTTCCAGAATTAATTTATTCAAAATATTACTGAGGTATCAGGACAGCAGATGTCGGTAGGAGCTCATATTACCAGAAATTTTAAGCTCCTTTCTTCTGCTGCACTCCTAATAGTCTCAAAATTGCCGGCATTTAAATTCCTTTGAGAATCACTTTCGAGAAATGTAGAATAAAAAAAATTACTGAGGTATCAGGAGAGCAGACGTCGGTAGGAGCTCATATTACCAGAAATTTTAAGCTCCTTTCTTCTGCTGCGCTCCTAATACTTTTGAAATTTTTACTGCATTCGAATTTATCGGTCATCATTTTCCAGAATTTTTAGATTCAAAATATTAATAAGGTTTTAAAGGAGCAGAGTTCGAAAGGAGCTCAATATTATCAGAAATTTTAAGCTCCTTTCTTCTGCTGCACTCCAAATACTCTCAAACATTTCCGGCATTGAAATTCCTTTAGAAATCACTTTCGAGAAATTTAGAATAAAAAAATTACTGAGGTATCAGGAGAGCAGATGTCGGTAGGAGCTCATATTACCAGAAATTTTAAGCTCCTTTCTTCTGCTGCGTTCCTAATACTTTTGAAATTTTTACTGCATTAGAATTTATCGGTCATCATTTTCCAGAATTTTTAGACTCAAAATATTACCGAGGTATCAGGAGAGCAGAGTTCGAAAGGAGCTCAATATTATCTGAAATTCTAAGCTCCTTTCTTCTGCTGCACTCCTAATAGTCTCAAAATTTCCGGCATTTAAATTCCTTTGAGAATCACTTTCGAGAAATGTAGAATAAGAAAAATTACTGAGGTATCAGGAGAGCAGACGTCGGTAGGAGCTCAGATTACCAGAAATTTTAAGCTCCTTTCTTCTGCTGCGCTCCTAATACTTTTGAAATTTTTACTGCATTAGAATTTATCGGTCATCATTTTCCAGAATTTTTAGATTCAAAATATTACTAAGGTTTTAAAGGAGCAGAGTTCGAAAGGAGCTCAATATTATCAGAAATTTTAAGCTCCTTTCTTCTGCTGCACTCCTAATACTCTCAAACATTTCCGGCATTGAAATTCCTTTAGAAATCACTTTCGAGAAATTTAGAATAAAAAAAATTACTGAGGTATCAGGAGAGCAGATGTCGGTAGGAGCTCATATTACCAGAAATTTTAAGCTCCTTTCTTCTGCTGCGTTCCTAATACTTTTGAAATTTTTACTGCATTAGAATTTATCGGTCATCATTTTCCAGAATTTTTAGACTCAAAATATTACCGAGGTATCAGGAGAGCAGAGTTCGAAAGGAGCTCAATATTATCTGAAATTTTAAGCTCCTTTCTTCTGCTGCACTCCTAATAGTCTCAAAAATTTCCAGCATTTAAATTCCTTTAGAAATCACTTTCGAGAAATGTAGAATAAAAAAATATTACTGTGGTATCAGGAGAGCAGAATTCGAAAGGAGCTCAATATTATCAGAAATTTTAAGCTCCTTTCTTCTGCTGCACTCCTAATAGTCTCAAAAATTTCCGGCATTTAAATTCCTTTAGAAATCACTTTCGAGAAATGTAGAATAAAAAAAATTACTGAGGTATCAGGAGAGCAGATGTCGGTAGGAGCTCATATTACCAGAAATTTTAAGGTCCTTTCTTCTGCTGCGTTCCCAATACTTTTGAAATTTTTACTGCATTAGAATTTATCCGTCATAATTTTCCAGAATTTTTAGATTCAAAATATTACTGAGGTATCAGGAGAGCAGATGTCGGTGGGAGCTCATATTACCAGAAATTTTAAGCTCCTTTCTTCTGCTGCGTTCCCAATACTTTTGAAATTTTTACTGCATTAGAATTTATCCGTCATAATTTTCCAGAATTTTTAGATTCAAAATATTACTGAGGTATCAGGAGAGCAGATGTCGGTAGGAGCTCATATTACCAGAAATTTTAAGCTCCTTTCTTCTGCTGCGTTCCTAATACTTTTGAAAATTTTACTGCATTAGAATTTATCGGTCATCATTTTCAAGAATTTTTAGACTCAAAATATTACCGAGGTATCAGGAGAGCAGAGTTCGAAAGGAGCTCAATATTATCTGAAATTTTAAGCTCCTTTCTTCTGCTGCACTCCTAATAGTCTCAAAAATTTCCGGCATTTAAATTTCTTTAGAAATCACTTTCGAGAAATGTAGAATAAAAAAAAATTACTGAGGTATCAGGAAAGCAGATGTCGGTGGGAGCTCATATTACCAGAAATTTTAAGCTCCTTTCTTCTGCTGCGCTCCTAATACTTTTGAAATTTTCACTGCATTAGAATTTATCGGTCATCATTTTCCAGAATTTTTAGATTCAAAATATTACCGAGGTATCAGGAGAGCAGAGTTCGAAAGGAGCTCAATATTATCTGAAATTTTAAGCTCCTTTCTTCTGCTGCACTCCTAATAGTCTCAAAAATTTCCAGCATTTAAATTCCTTTAGAAATCACTTTCGAGAAATGTAGAATAAAAAAATATTACTGTGGTATCAGGAGAGCAGAATTCGAAAGGAGCTCAATATTATCAGAAATTTTAAGCTCCTTTCTTCTGCTGCACTCCTAATAGTCTCAAAAATTTCCGGCATTTAAATTCCTTTAGAAATCACTTTCGAGAAATGTAGAATAAAAAAAATTACTGAGGTATCAGGAGAGCAGATGTCGGTAGGAGCTCATATTACCAGAAATTTTAAGGTCCTTTCTTCTGCTGCGTTCCCAATACTTTTGAAATTTTTACTGCATTAGAATTTATCCGTCATAATTTTCCAGAATTTTTAGATTCAAAATATTACTGAGGTATCAGGAGAGCAGATGTCGGTGGGAGCTCATATTACCAGAAATTTTAAGCTCCTTTCTTCTGCTGCGTTCCCAATACTTTTGAAATTTTTACTGCATTAGAATTTATCCGTCATAATTTTCCAGAATTTTTAGATTCAAAATATTACTGAGGTATCAGGAGAGCAGATGTCGGTAGGAGCTCATATTACCAGAAATTTTAAGCTCCTTTCTTCTGCTGCGTTCCTAATACTTTTGAAAATTTTACTGCATTAGAATTTATCGGTCATCATTTTCAAGAATTTTTAGACTCAAAATATTACCGAGGTATCAGGAGAGCAGAGTTCGAAAGGAGCTCAATATTATCTGAAATTTTAAGCTCCTTTCTTCTGCTGCACTCCTAATAGTCTCAAAAATTTCCGGCATTTAAATTTCTTTAGAAATCACTTTCGAGAAATGTAGAATAAAAAAAAATTACTGAGGTATCAGGAAAGCAGATGTCGGTGGGAGCTCATATTACCAGAAATTTTAAGCTCCTTTCTTCTGCTGCGCTCCTAATACTTTTGAAATTTTCACTGCATTAGAATTTATCGGTCATCATTTTCCAGAATTTTTAGATTCAAAATATTACTAAGGTATCAAAGGAGCAGAGTTCGAAAGGAGCTCAATATTATCAGAAATTTTAAGCTCCTTTCTTCTGCTGCACTCCTAATACTCTCAAACATTTCCGGCATTGAAATTCCTTTAGAAATCACTTTCGAGAAATTTAGAATAAAAAAAATTACAGAGGTATCAGGAGAGCAGATGTCGGTAGGAGCTCATATTACCAGAAATTTTAAGCTCCTTTCTTCTGCTGCATTCCTAATACTTTTGATATTTTCACTGCATTAGAATTTATCGGAAATCATTTTCCGGAATTTTTGGATTTAAATTATTACTGAGGTATCAGGAGAGCAGATGTTATTAGGAGCTCATATTATTAGAAATTTTAAGCTCTTTTCTTCTGCTGCGTTCCTAATACTTTTGAAACTTTTACTGCATTAGAATTTATCGTAAATCATTTTCCAGAATTTTTAGATTCAAAATATTACTAAGGTTTTAAAGGAGCAGAGTTCGAAAGGAGCTCAATATTATCAGAAATTTTAAGCTCCTTTCTTCTGCTGCACTCCTAATACTCTCAAACATTTCCGGCATTGAAATTCCTTTAGAAATCACTTTCGAGAAATTTAGAATAAAAAAAATTACTGAGGTATCAGGAGAGCAGATGTCGGTAGGAGCTCATATTACCAGAAATTTTAAGCTCCTTTCTTCTGCTGCGTTCCTAATACTTTTGAAATTTTTACTGCATTAGAATTTATCGGTCATCATTTTCCAGAATTTTTAGACTCAAAATATTACCGAGGTATCAGGAGAGCAGAGTTCGAAAGGAGCTCAATATTATCTGAAATTTTAAGCTCCTTTCTTCTGCTGCACTCCTAATAGTCTCAAAAATTTCCAGCATTTAAATTCCTTTAGAAATCACTTTCGAGAAATGTAGAATAAAAAAATATTACTGTGGTATCAGGAGAGCAGAATTCGAAAGGAGCTCAATATTATCAGAAATTTTAAGCTCCTTTCTTCTGCTGCACTCCTAATAGTCTCAAAAATTTCTGGCATTTAAATTCCTTTAGAAATCACTTTCGAGAAATGTAGAATAAAAAAAATTACTGAGGTATCAGGAGAGCAGATGTCGGTAGGAGCTCATATTACCAGAAATTTTAAGGTCCTTTCTTCTGCTGCGTTCCCAATACTTTTGAAATTTTTACTGCATTAGAATTTATCCGTCATAATTTTCCAGAATTTTTAGATTCAAAATATTACTGAGGTATCAGGAGAGCAGATGTCGGTAGGAGCTCATATTACCAGAAATTTTAAGCTCCTTTCTTCTGCTGCGTTCCCAATACTTTTGAAATTTTTACTGCATTAGAATTTATCCGTCATAATTTTCCAGAATTTTTAGATTCAAAATATTACTGAGGTATCAGGAGAGCAGATGTCGGTAGGAGCTCATATTACCAGAAATTTTAAGCTCCTTTCTTCTGCTGCGTTCCTAATACTTTTGAAAATTTTACTGCATTAGAATTTATCGGTCATCATTTTCAAGAATTTTTAGACTCAAAATATTACCGAGGTATCAGGAGAGCAGAGTTCGAAAGGAGCTCAATATTATCTGAAATTTTAAGCTCCTTTCTTCTGCTGCACTCCTAATACTCTCAAACATTTCCGGCATTGAAATTCCTTTAGAAATCACTTTCGAGAAATTTAGAATAAAAAAAATTACAGAGGTATCAGGAGAGCAGATGTCGGTAGGAGCTCATATTACCAGAAATTTTAAGCTCCTTTCTTCTGCTGCATTCCTAATACTTTTGATATTTTCACTGCATTAGAATTTATCGGAAATCATTTTCCGGAATTTTTGGATTTAAATTATTACTGAGGTATCAGGAGAGCAGATGTTATTAGGAGCTCATATTATTAGAAATTTTAAGCTCTTTTCTTCTGCTGCGTTCCTAATACTTTTGAAACTTTTACTGCATTAGAATTTATCGTAAATCATTTTCCGGAATTTTTGGATTTAAAATATTACTGAGGTATCAGGAGAGCAGAATTCGAAAGGAGCTCAATATTATCAGAAATTTTAAGCTCCACTCTTCTGCTGCGCTCCTAATACTCTCAAAAATTTCCGGCAGTGAAATTCCTTTGGAAATCACTTTCGAGAATTTTAGAATAAAAAAAATTACTGAGGTATCACGAGAGCAGATGTCGGTAGGAGCTCATATTATCAGAAATGTTAAGCTCCTTTCTTCTTCTGCGTTCCTAATACTTTTGAAATTTTTACTCCACCAGAATTTATCGGAAATCATATTCCGGAATTTTCGGTTTCAAAATATTACTGAGGTATCAGGAGAGCAGAATTCGAAAGGAGCTCAATATTATCCGAAAATGTGAGCTCCTTTTTTCAGCTGCACTCCTAATACTCTCAAAAATTTCCGGCAGTGAAATTCCTTTGGAAATCACTTTCGAGAAATGTAGAATAAAAAAATATTACTGAGGTATCAGGAGAGCAGAATTCGAAAGGAGCTCAATATTTTTAGAAATTTTAAGCTCCTTTCTTCTGCTGCACTCCTAATAGTCTCAAAAATTTCCGGCATTTAAATTCCTTTAGAAATCACTTTCGAGAAATTTAGAATAAAAAAAATTACTGAGGTATCAGGAGAGCAGATGTCGGTAGGAGCTCATATTACCAGAAATTTTAAGGTCCTTTCTTCTGCTGCGTTCCCAATACTTTTGAAATTTTTACTGCATTAGAATTTATCCGTCATAATTTTCCAGAATTTTTAGATTCAAAATATTACTGAGGTATCAGGAGAGCAGATGTCGGTAGGAGCTCATATTACCAGAAATTTTTAGGTCCTTTCTTCTGCTGCGTTCCTAATACTTTTGAAATTTTTACTGCATTAGAATTTATCGGTCATCATTTTCCAGAATTTTTAGACTCAAAATATTACCGAGGTATCAGGAGAGCAGAGTTCGAAAGGAGCTCAATATTATCTGAAATTTTAAGCTCCTTTCTTCTGCTGCACTCCTAATAGTCTCAAAAATTTCCGGCATTTAAATTTCTTTAGAAATCACTTTCGAGAAATGTAGAATAAAAAAAAATTACTGAGGTATCAGGAAAGCAGATGTCGGTGGGAGCTCATATTACCAGAAATTTTAAGCTCCTTTCTTCTGCTGCGCTCCTAATACTTTTGAAATTTTTACTGCATTAGAATTTATCGGTCATCATTTTCCAGAATTTTTAGATTCAAAATATTACTAAGGTATCAAAGGAGCAGAGTTCGAAAGGAGCTCAATATTATCAGAAATTTTAAGCTCCTTTCTTCTGCTGCACTCCTAATACTCTCAAACATTTCCGGCATTGAAATTCCTTTAGAAATCACTTTCGAGAAATTTAGAATAAAAAAAATTACAGAGGTATCAAGAGAGCAGATGTCGGTAGGAGCTCATATTACCAGAAATTTTAAGCTCCTTTCTTCTGCTGCATTCCTAATACTTTTGATATTTTCACTGCATTAGAATTTATCGGAAATCATTTTCCGGAATTTTTGGATTTAAAATATTACTGAGGTATCAGGAGAGCAGATGTTATTCGGAGCTCATATTATTAGAAATTTTAAGCTCTTTTCTTCTGCTGCGTTCCTAATACTTTTGAAACTTTTACTGCATTAGAATTTATCGTAAATCATTTTCCGGAATTTTTGGATTTAAAATATTACTGAGGTATCAGGAGAGCAGAATTCGAAAGGAGCTCAATATTATCAGAAATTTTAAGCTCCATTCTTCTGCTGCGCTCCTAATACTCTCAAAAATTTCCGGCAGTGAAATTCCTTTGGAAATCACTTTCGAGAATTTTAGAATAAAAAAAATTACTGAGGTATCACGAGAGCAGATGTCGGTAGGAGCTCATATTATCAGAAATGTTAAGCTCCTTTCTTCTTCTGCGTTCCTAATACTTTTGAAATTTTTACTCCACCAGAATTTATCGGAAATCATATTCCGGAATTTTCGGTTTCAAAATATTACTGAGGTACCAGGAGAGCAGAATTCGAAAGGAGCTCAATATTATTCGAAAATGTGAGCTCCTTTTTTCAGCTGCACTCCTAATACTCTCAAAAATTTCCGGCAGTGAAATTCCTTTGGAAATCACTTTCGAGAATTTTAGAATAAAAAAAGTTACTGAGGTATCACGAGAGCAGATGTCGGTAGGAGCTCATATAATCAGAAATTTTAAGTTCCTTTCTTCTGCTGCGTTCCTAATACTTTTGAAATTTCTACTGCATTAGAATTTATCGGTCATCATTTTCCAGAATTAATTTATTCAAAATATTACTGAGGTATCAGGAAAGCAGATGTCGGTAGGAGCTCATATTACCATTAATTTTAAGCTCCTTTCTTCTGCTGTGTTCCTAATACTTTTGAAATTTTTACTGCATTAGAATTTATCGGTCATCATTTTCCAGAATTTTTAGACTCAAAATATTACCGAGGTATCAGGAGAGCAGAGTTCGAAAGGAGCTCAATATTATCTGAAATTTTAAGCTCCTTTCTTCTGCTGCACTCCTAATAGTCTCAAGATTTCCGGCATTTAAATTCCTTTAGAAATCACTTTCGAGAAATGTAGAATAAAAAAAATTACTAAGGTATCAAGAGAGCAGACGTCGGTAGGAGCTCATATTACCAGAAATTTTAAGCTCCTTTCTTCTGCTGCGCTCCTAATACTTTTGAAATTTTTACTGCATTAGAATTTATCGGTCATCATTTTCCAGAATTTTTAGATTCAAAATATTACTGAGGTATCAGGAGAGCAGAATTCGAAAGGAGCTCAATATTATCCGAAAATGTGAGCTCTTTTTTTCAGCTGCACTCCTAATACTCTAACCATTTCCGGCAGTTGAATTCCTTTGGAAATCACTTTCGAGAATTTTAGAATAAAAAAGAAAATTACTGAGGTATCACGAGAGCAGATGTTGGTAGGAGCTTATATAATCAGAAATTTTAAGTTCCTTTCTTCTGCTCCGTTCCTAATACTTTTGAAATTTCTACTGCATTAGAATTTATCGGTCATCATTTTCCAGAATTAATTTATTCAAAATATTTACTGCATTAGAATTTCTCGGAAATCATTTTCCGGATTTTTTGGATTTAAAATATTACTGAGGTATCAGGAGAGCACATGTCGGTAGGAGCTTCTATTATCAGAAATGTTAAGCTCCTTTCTTCTGCTGCGTTCTTAATACTCAAAAACATTTCCGGCTTTGAATTTCCTTTAGAAATCACATTCGAGAATTTTAGAATAAAAAAAATTACTGAGGTATCAGGGGAGCAGATGTCGGTAGGAGCTCATATAATCAGGAATTTTAAGCTCTTTTCTTCTGCTACGTTCCTAATACTTTTGAAAATTTTACTGCATAAGAATTTATCGGAAATCATTTTTCGGAATTTTTGGATTTAAAATATTACTGAGGCATCAGGAGAGCAGAATTCGAAAGGAGCTCAATATTATCCGAAATTTTAAGCTCCTTTCATCGGCTGCGTTCCTAAAACTTTTGAAATTTTTACTGCATTAGAATTTATCGATCTTATTTTCCAGAATTTTTAGATTCAAAATATTACTGAGGTATCAGGAGAGCAGAATTCGAAAGGAGCTCAATATTATCATAAAATGTGAGCCCCTTTTTTCTGCTGCCCTCCTAGATAAATTCCTATGGAAATCACTTTCTAGAATTTTCGAATACAAAAAATTACTGAGGTATCAGGGGAGCAGATGTAAGTAGGAGCTCATATAATCAGAAATTTTTAACTCCTTTCTTCTGCTGCGTTCCAAATACTTTTGAAATTTATGCTGCATTAGAATTTACCGGAAATCATTTTTCAGAGTTTTTGGATTCAAAATATTACTGAGGTACCATGAGAGCAGAGTTCGAAAGGAGCTCAATATTATCAGAAATTTTAAGCTCCTTTCTTCTGCTGCGTTCCTAATACTTTTGACATTTTTACTCCATCAGAATTTATCGGAAATCATATTCCGGAATTTTCGGATCCAAAATATTACTGAGGTATCAGGAGAGCAGAATTCGAAAGGAGCTCAATATTATCTGAAAATGTGAGCTCCTTTTTTCTGCTGCACTCCTAGTTAAATTCACTTTCTAGAATTTTCGAATACAAAAAATTACTGAGGTATCAGGGGAGCAGAAGTAAGTAGGAGCTCATATAATCAGAAATTTTTAACTCCTTTCTTCTGCTGCGTTCCAAATACTTTTGAAATTTATGCTGCATTAGAATTTACCGGAAATCATTTTTCAGAGTTTTTGGATTCAAAATATTACTGAGGTACCATGAGAGCAGAGTTCGAAAGGAGCTCAATATTATCAGAAATTTTAAGCTCCTTTCTTCTGCTGCGTTCCTAAAACTTTTGAAATTTTTACTGCATTAGAATTTATCGAACCTGTTTTCCAGAGTTTTTGGATTTAAAATATTACTGAGGCATCAGGAGAGCAGAATTCGAAAGGAGCTCAATATTATCCGAAATTTTAAGCTCCTTTCATCGGCTGCGTTCCTAAAACTTTTGAAATTTTTACTGCATTAGAATTTATCGATCTTATTTTCCAGAGTTTTTAGATTCAAAATATTACTGAGGTATCAGGAGAGCAGAATTCGAAAGGAGCTCAATATTATCATAAAATGTGAGCTCCTTTTTTCTGCTGCACTCCTAGTTAAATTCACTTTCTAGAATTTTCGAATACAAAAAATTACTGAGGTATCAGGGGAGCAGATGTAAGTAGGAGCTCATATAATCAGAAATTTTTAACTCCTTTCTTCTGCTGCGTTCCAAATGCTTTTGAAATTTATGCTGCATTAGAATTTACCGGAAATCATTTTTCAGAGTTTTTGGATTCAAAATATTACTGAGGTACCATGAGAGCAGAGTTCGAAACGAGCTCAATATTATCAGAAATTTTAAGCTCCTTTCTTCTGCTGCACTCCTAATACTCTCAAACATTTCCGGCATTGAAATTCCTTTAGAAATCACTTTCGAGAAATTTAGAATAAAAAAAATTACAGAGGTATCAGGAGAGCAGATGTCGGTAGGAGCTCATATTACCAGAAATTTTAAGCTCCTTTCTTCTGCTGCATTCCTAATACTTTTGATATTTTCACTGCATTAGAATTTATCGGAAATCATTTTCCGGAATTTTTGGATTTAAATTATTACTGAGGTATCAGGAGAGCAGATGTTATTAGGAGCTCATATTATTAGAAATTTTAAGCTCTTTTCTTCTGCTGCGTTCCTAATACTTTTGAAACTTTTACTGCATTAGAATTTATCGTAAATCATTTTCCGGAATTTTTGGATTTAAAATATTACTGAGGTATCAGGAGAGCAGAATTCGAAAGGAGCTCAATATTATCAGAAATTTTAAGCTCCACTCTTCTGCTGCGCTCCTAATACTCTCAAAAATTTCCGGCAGTGAAATTCCTTTGGAAATCACTTTCGAGAATTTTAGAATAAAAAAAATTACTGAGGTATCACGAGAGCAGATGTCGGTAGGAGCTCATATTATCAGAAATGTTAAGCTCCTTTCTTCTTCTGCGTTCCTAATACTTTTGAAATTTTTACTCCACCAGAATTTATCGGAAATCATATTCCGGAATTTTCGGTTTCAAAATATTACTGAGGTATCAGGAGAGCAGAATTCGAAAGGAGCTCAATATTATCCGAAAATGTGAGCTCCTTTTTTCAGCTGCACTCCTAATACTCTCAAAAATTTCCGGCAGTGAAATTCCTTTGGAAATCACTTTCGAGAAATGTAGAATAAAAAAATATTACTGAGGTATCAGGAGAGCAGAATTCGAAAGGAGCTCAATATTATCAGAAATTTTAAGCTCCTTTCTTCTGCTGCACTCCTAATAGTCTCAAAAATTTCCGGCAGTGAAATTCCTTTGGAAATCACTTTCGAGAAATGTAGAATAAAAAAATATTACTGAGGTATCAGGAGAGCAGAATTCGAAAGGAGCTCAATATTATCAGAAATTTTAAGCTCCTTTCTTCTGCTGCACTCCTAACACTCTAAAACATTTCCGGCAGTGAAATTCCTTTGGAAATCACTTTCGAGAATTTTAGAATAAAAATAATTACTGAGGTATCAGGAGAGCAGATATCGGTAAGAGCTCATATTATCAGAAATTTGAAGCTCCTTTCTTCTGCTGCGTTCCTAATACTTTTGATATTTTTACTGCATTAGGATTCATCGGAAATCATTTTCCAGAATTTTTTTATTCAAAATGTCACTGAGGTATCAGGAGAGCAGATTTCAAAAGGAGCTCAGAATTTTCGGAAAATTTGAGCTCCTTTTTTCTGCTAATACTCTCAAACATTTCGGGCAGTGAAATTCCTTTGGAAATCACTTTCGAGAATTTTAGAATAGAAAATATTACTGAGGTATCAGGAGAGCAGAATACGAAAGGAGCTCAATATTATCCGAAAACGTGAGCTCCTTTTTTCTGCTGCACTCATAATACTCTCAAAAATTTCCGGCAGTGAAATTCCTTTGGAAATCACTTTCGAGAAATGTAGAATAAAAAAATATTACTGAGGTATCAGGAGAGCAGAATTCGAAAGGAGCTCAATATTATCAGAAATTTTAAGCTCCTTTCTTCTGCTGCACTCCTAATAGTCTCAAAAATTTCCGGCAGTGAAATTCCTTTGGAAATCACTTTCGAGAAATGTAGAATAAAAAAATATTACTGAGGTATCAGGAGAGCAGAATTCGAAAGGAGCTCAATATTATCAGAAATTTTAAGCTCCTTTCTTCTGCTGCACTCCTAACACTCTAAAACATTTCCGGCAGTGAAATTCCTTTGGAAATCACTTTCGAGAATTTTAGAATAAAAATAATTACTGAGGTATCAGGAGAGCAGATATCGGTAAGAGCTCATATTATCAGAAATTTGAAGCTCCTTTCTTCTGCTGCGTTCCTAATACTTTTGATATTTTTACTGCATTAGGATTCATCGGAAATCATTTTCCAGAATTTTTTTATTCAAAATGTCACTGAGGTATCAGGAGAGCAGATTTCAAAAGGAGCTCAGAATTTTCGGAAAATTTGAGCTCCTTTTTTCTGCTAATACTCTCAAACATTTCGGGCAGTGAAATTCCTTTGGAAATCACTTTCGAGAATTTTAGAATAGAAAATATTACTGAGGTATCAGGAGAGCAGAATACGAAAGGAGCTCAATATTATCCGAAAACGTGAGCTCCTTTTTTCTGCTGCACTCATAATACTCTCAAACATTTCCGGCAGTGAAATTCCGTTAGAAATCACTTTCGAGAATTTTAGAATAGAAAATATTACTAAGGTATCCGGCAATGTTGCCAGACTATTAGGAACGCAGCAGAATAAAGGAGCGAAAAATTTCTGATAATATTGAGCTCCTGGCGCTAATGGCCAAGATTTTCTCTGATCTGCTCTCCTGATACCTTAGTAATATTTTCTATTCTAAAATACTCGAAAGTAAATTACAAAGTAATTTCACTGCCGGAAATGTTCGAGAAGATTAGGAGTGCAGCAGAAAGAAGGAGCTCAAATTTTCGGATAATACTTAGCTCCTTTCGAATTCTGCTCTCCTGATACCTCAGTAATATTTTGAATCCAAAAATTCTGGAAAATGATTTCCGATAAATTCTAATGCAGTATTTTTACTGCATTTAGAGTAAGTTTTTTTTTTAGCGCGGTTCCTCCCTCCCCCATAGGGAGGAACCCCGCTTATAGGGTTGATACAATGAAACAATTCGGAAGTGCCGACTAGAAAATTTCGCGTTTCAGAACCCCTAGAGACCGAAAATAACGGTGGTTCAAATTTGTATCTATATATATATATATATATATATATATATATATATTTGTCTGTTCGCTCTCTAGATAGAAGACGAATGGTCCGATTTTGATGAAATTTGGTACAAAAATCCTTCGTCCAATTTGAAAGGTCAAGTTCGTTAACCAGCAAAATCCGCCTACTGGAAGATGGCGTTTGGGGCGAAATTCGCGCAAAAAAAATCGTAACGCTTACGTTTTTGAGTTCATAAGCTTCTAAGTACTTGTTTTATATGATTCCTGGGCTAGGAAAACGAATGAAACCATTTTCAAGGCGATAGCTTTAACCGTATTCGAGAAAATTGGAAACATATTTTTTGAATACCGTTTTTGGTTTGGGTACTTAGAATCATGGGATTCAGTTGAAACATTTTCTGCATGTTCTACTTTCATCAAAACTAATATGTTGAAATTTTGGTTACGTTTGGAGTTAAGGAAGGGTTAGAATAAAATAATTTATTAACAGACAAAAAAGTTTTAGTAACTTTGTTTACTTTCCTTAATATCTCGAAAAAGGTTAAAAATCTTGGTAAACGGAACAATACCATTAGAAAGCTTATTAAATGCTCTAAAAAAAGGTTCTAATGAAAGTTTTGATTAGGCGATGTCAATCGGAGAAATAAGAGCTTAAAACTTTAAAGTAATTGATTTCGCTTATTCGAACTGTTCTTTTTGTCTGTTTTTTATTCCTGGTTATTTTTTAATTGCTTATTGTTGGATAATGTATTTGAAAATAAAACAGGTTAAGAAAAATAAGAAAAACAATTTAATGTTAGAGATATGGATTTCCAAGATATATAGCTTTTCAACTGCCTAGCGTCCTTCCTAGGGAGGGTTCTTTGTCTTTGATTTTGGTACTTAGAATTATGGGATACAGTTGAAACATTTTTTGCATGTTCGAGTTTCATCAACACTAATATGTTGAAATTTTTGTTACGTTTAGAGTAAAGGAAGGGTTAGAATAAAATATTTTATTAACAGACAAAAAACGTTTTGGTAACTTTGTATAATTTCGTTAGTATCTCGAAAACCGTTGACAATCTTGTGAAGCGGAAGATTACCATTCGGAAGCTTACTAAATGCTCTACAAAAAAGTTTCTGAAGAAAGTTTTAATTAGGCGATGTCAATCGGAGAAATAAGTGCTTAAAGCTTTAAATTAAGTGATTTCGTTTATTCCAATGGTTCTTTTTGTCTGTTTTATTTCTTGTTATTTTTTAATTGCTTATAGTTGGATAATGTATTTGACAATAAAACTTGTTAAGTTAAATAACAATAACAATTTATTGTTAGAAATATAGATTTCCAAGATTCCAAGACCTTGTCACTAGCGGGTCTGTTTCTAGTGTAGCGGACCCTTCCAGGTAAGATTGTAAATCATGACCTTTCAAGACTTTACTACTCACAGGAATGGCGTTAGTGACCTTAAGGGTTGATACGCCATTATAATAATTAATTAAAAAAAAAAAGACTGGTGGAACCAAAATAATAACTGCTTCTAATTTAATCTTTCCAAATTAGACTAGGGATATGAACGGAACCGCGATAAGATGATGCAGTCCTGCGAGACGGATTTTTTTTTAAATTGAGAAACTGTGTTAGGGACACACATATTTTCAGTATTTTATTCCCCTGGAGCTTCGTTTATAGCCTAGTAAGCAAACTCTTCTGAATTATGGATTACCTAATGTACAAACACTGCTGTAATAGTGCCATAGTTCATCTCTCTCTCTCTCTCTCTCTCTCTCTCTCTCTCTCTCTCTCTCTTTCTCTCTCTCTCTCACACACACACACACACACACACTCAATTTATCTAAGTATCTATCTATCTTTCTCAAGATGTTTGAAATTAGGTTGTTGATTTCTGACCTGAAACCAGTGGGGATGTCCGTAGCCATTCTTAAGTATTATTACGAGCATGAGAAAGATGTCAACACGGAGGCTGACCTCGAAACGTGATGTTTCGGAAATTAATACTGCAAAAATATTCGGCAACATCAGCTCTCTTCCTTTTGAAGGAAATCCAGGTTGTTACCACAATCCAAGGCTGTTCGCCATTGCTACGCCATAGCCACTTGACGATTCATTGGAATTCTTCAGAGAGGAAGATAGGAAGTTCAAAACAATTCAGATAACTGGTTCTTCAGATGTCGGAGTGAAAATGTATTTAGAAAATATTATCGTTCATTTGTGAGACAAAATGTTTAATGATTAGGACGTTTTTGTACGATTAACTTTGGGGCTATTCCACCTTAATCCCTGGAGTGTATGAATTGTCTCACAGACACGAAGGAAACTTCAGTCAAGTTGGCACCAGTGAGAATCTAGAATCTAGAAGCTCACTGCTGCCAACATACTTCACTTCGTGTTTGTCAGACACTTATACACATCACGGGTTTAGTGTATTTTAGTAGCTTGTTTATTGAATAGGTGTCTGGGATATAGTGTCAATTTATGATACAAGAAATATGTATTTGGCTTTGATATCCCTGCGTCGCCATTTAGCTCAGGATAAAGATTATTAAATAAGATTTCTGTTGAGTAATAGGTTAGATACAGAACAGAATTAAGTAAAATAGACAGGTCATTAACTGACGCTCGTGTTCGTTTCCTTAAAAAGTAAACGGGAAAAACTAACACGTTCAAGGATCTATAACGGTCGGTCACCCCAACACTACTTTTAAGGATTATTTAAAATCACGGAGGAACCACCTTTTGTTCAATCCTTGTGATTTCCAAGACAGAAAACTTATTAACCTGTAGATAACTTGTCACAAAAATCTGTGTTATGTATATTTGGGCTTTAAAATAAATAAATAATGAATATACCATGTAAATATAAATAAAACTAATTTCGTTTAGAGCCTTCTGCTCAAATTCAGGAACATAAATATGCTTTAGGTCCAGCCGCCAAACCTATGTAATGTACTGTATAACATAAAGTCTTCTTTTTCGTACATGGCCACCGCACATGCGCGAACGCCAGCGGACACTTTTTGTAAGGTTTTTTTTCCAGTTTAGTCATCGCTAAAGCAAATTTATGTTAAAAAGTCATTAAATTAAATAATTTAAAATAACGAGGGTAATTATTGTATGTGATATAAGTCTTGGTAAGAACCTTAGCTTATGGACGCGTCGAAAACCTCTCCTATTTAAGTTCAATAGGTACCGATTATGTATATTATTCTTTTCCAATTTTTAGCTATTTCTTATCATTTTTAAATTTTACCTGATTCGTCTTTCTCAATAAGAAAGATTTATATTGTTCATAAAATAATGTGCATTAGTACAATTGATTAATGCAATTAACTAATTTGATAATAATTAAGGAAAGAGACCTTTTGAAAACAAATAAACAATCTTTATCGCATGAAAAAACTCACTAAAAGACTGTAAACAGTTCAAATTTTAATAGTTTAATAAATATAAAAACTTTTAACAAATGCTTAGATTTATTAATGTAGTCATTTAATATGTTTTGTTTGTTTGAAGTTTATGGGCAAACATCCTTAGGGTTATAATTGCCGGTTATTTTTATTTATATTTTTTCTTATGTTTGGTTATCTTTCTTAATGTATGTATTAATGTTTTTTAGTGCATGGTCTGAATGTTTTTCTCTTTTTTCCACTCATTTAACAATTAACATGTAAAATGGAAATTTTTACTTATAAAATTATTCAGAATTATTTATATTGTTAATTTTTCCTCCACAAACACTATTATTATAAACGTCTACGTATATATGTAAATTTCGTTGTAATTATTCCACACTTTGGTTGCATTTTTTTCTCTCTCAGAGTATACGGTTTAAAATCAAAGTTTTCTTCTTTTTTATTTTATTTATTTTTTTTTGTTTTGTTTTCTTGTATTCGTCCCAGCCGACTCAGAAAATTCCACTTCTCCACATCTTAAATAAATCTGTAAATAATGATAACGTAGGGTCAAAAGAAAGGAAACGAAAATACATGACATAATGTATTGCTCCAACAGATGGAATTAGCCTTCAAGACGAATTGTTGTTGAAGAGGTAGTGTTCGTAATTTTTACGAAAATTCAATAGGCTTCCAAGCCTAACGGAATATATATATATATATATATATATATATATATATATATATATATATATATATATATATATATATATATTGGATGCAATACATCCTCAGTAATGTTTAATAAGCTTTTATAGGAAGTCAGGAAGTCTATTTTCGTTAATGCGGCAGTCAAAGTTGTCGGAATGTCAGTGTTCGAAAACTTGCCTCTCAAGTTTGCTTTTCAAGAATTAGGGATTGAAATATCTAATTTTATTTCTTAACCTGCCCAGTGTGGTGTGGGAATAATGCGAGGAACATCACACGACTTCAGAATTTACAGAACAAAGTTCTGCGGATATCCGCCGATGCCACCTGTTTCGTTCGAAACTCCTTGCTTCGTCGAGAAATGGGAGTTGATCCAATCGCATTTCATATCGAAGTATTGACCCGCAGATACCACGGTATACTGGCTTTCTCTTCTGGTGCCACGAACTACCGCCTTGGAGAACCGACAGCCGACATTTTATTTGCAAATATTTGTCTTGGAATATGTGTAAAAAAAAAACAAGAAAAAAAAAAAAAAAACTAATAGATTTGGTCCAAAACACAAATTATTTTTGTTTTGTTTTATTCTATTTTATCGAGTTATGATGTAGAGATGGGATTATATTAGGGAAAACATGGTTTTAAGTAGGAATAAGATAGTGTGAGGGATGGATAAACATTATGAGGGTACTGTTCTATTTAGATATAGTATCATACCAGATGGAACAGGGGCATGAGGGAAGATGTCAACACTGACCTCGAAACGTGATGTTACCTATAATCAAGAATAGCATTGCTGGCGCGGCAGTTTTCATGCATCCTCCCTATGAAACCAGCGGATATTTAAAACATGATCTGTTGTATTTGGTGATATAAAATCAGAAATTTACACGCACTGTATCTCTTTTAATTCGAACAGATAATGCGTTTTAAATTGAAGACGACTTAAGGAGATGTGAAATTAAAATTAAATCGAGAATGAGTAATGTCCTCTTCTGTATGTTTTCTGTGCATAATGGCTCCTTAAAGCTCATTTGTCTTCCAGATTTCGTTGGACTATGTGATTTCTTCCACTAGGATCCCTCTATCCAGTTTTCGGGTTGTTATGATTGTGGGGTGTTCTCTTTTTACACGTGGAAGCATTTATTTTTTCCCCCGTTTATATAACTAATTTTATCATTTTATTTAATTTTTTTAATTAATTTATATAACGTTATTTTGTTTTACTTTTTTTTTTCATTGGAATACCAAATGTAAAAAGTCCGACTCGCAGGAACTGCATCATCTTAGCGCGGTTCCATTCATATTCCTAGTGTCATTTTGTATACTTAGAATAGAAACAGTTATTACTTTGTTTAGATCATTCTTAATGTAAACACATATTCCAAAGAAAAGCAAGATTGTCGGCAAGGCACAAGAAACTATTCTAAGCGAAAATTACTCTTTCCGCCGTCTCAAGTTTCTCTCTACGAAGACTCTACTACGAATTTGTTTCTAATTGACTTAACTTGCTTTACTAACATATCCATTTTAGTGTTAAATGCAATTAAAAACACTAAACTACTAATTTTACTGTTAAATGCAATTAAACAAAATAAAATTGTACAAGAAAATAGGAAAGTATTATTATGTTATTTTTTAATGTATTACGCCACATACAACCACAAAATATAATTATATTTCTACTATAGCATTTGACTTTATGACTTCCTACAGGTACAATATCTGTCATCTCTCCTAGGATGCATCTTGATTTATGAAGTGCAATAAAACCTACCTGAAGCCTGCCTAGCAGCTCGACCCGGGCAAATGTCTGACCCTACAAAGAGTCTAAACATTCTCTTTCTGCAGTAACTGCGTCATTTTAAGACGTATCCATTCTCATCCATATTGCCATTTCGAAAGTTTAAAATAGAACTAATCCTTTTTTTTTTTTTTTTTTTATTATTATTTCATGAAAACTGTTAACTCCCACAGGTTAGAAGCGGAAATTCCTCAATCTAAAGCAAGACTCTCAAAGTCAATTCAAAATACAAACACGCTTCTCAATTACTTGTCATGTTTTATTGAAAAAAAAAATGCAATCAAAATAACAGCAAGATATTAAAAACTAAGGCAAACCGAGAAAAAAAAAAAAACAATTAAGAACAAAGGTAAACAGAGATAAAAAAATCTCTTTCTCTTGGCAAGCTATATTTCTAACAATGAATTGTTTTTCTTATTTTACTTAATCTGTTTTATTATCAAATACATTATGCAACTATAAGCAATTAAAAAAAAAAAAAAAACAAGGAATAAAAACAGGCAAAAAGAACCGTTCGAATAAACGAAATCAATTACTTCAAAGTTTAAGCACTTATTTATCCGATTGACATCGCTTATTCAAAACTTTCTTTAGAATCTTTTTTGTAGACCATTTAGTAAGCTTTCGAATGGTAACCTTTCGCTTCCCAAGATTGTCAACGGTTTTCGAGATACTAACGAAAGTATAAAAGGTTACCAAAACTTTTCTTGTCTGTTAATAAAATATTTTATTCTATCCCTTCCTTTACTCCAAACGTAACCAAAATTTCAACATATTAGTGTTGATAAAATTCGAACATGCAGAAAATGTTTCAACTGAATCCCATGTTTCTAAGTACCCAAACCAAAAACGGTATTCAAAAACTATTTTTCCAATTTTCTCGAAAACGGTTAAAGCTATCACCTTGAAAATGGTTTCATTCGTTTTCCTAGCCCAAGAAGCCTATAAAACGAGTACTTAAAAGCTTATGAACTCAAAAACGTAAGCGTTACGATTTTTTTTGCGCGAATTTCGCCCCAAACGCCATCTTCCAGTGGGCGGATTCTGCTGGTTAACGAACTTGACCTTTTAAATTGGACGACGGATTTTTGTACCAAATTTCATCACAATCGGACCATTAGGGAAGCCAGAAATGAGCGAACAAACAAATATATATATATATATATATATATATATATATATATATATATATATATATATATATATATACAAATTTGAACCACCGTTATTTTCGGTCTCTAGGGGTTCTGAAACGCGAAATTTTCTAGTCGGCACTTTATGATTAGGTTGTGTATCGAGCAAGTGAATTTAGTTGGCCAACCAAATTTTTGTAAAATATAGTTTTTTCTTCTTCTTCTCAAGATCAATAACCAAACTCTCCGACCAGCAGGAAATGCGTCATCTTAGCGTGTTTCGTTTGTATCGCTAATGCCATAAGTAAAAGAACAGAAGCAGTTATGGATGTGTTTTGATCTTTGTGAAACATTTAAAATGAAATCTGAAGGAAAAGAAGAGAAAAACAAATCATTCACTTAATAAGATTAGACACCGGAAACGATTACGCTGGTATTCGAGACATCAAAGCTTCTCTGTCTTGGGTGAAACTTCTCAGAATGGACAACGATATGCTATCCCGACACTCCTATAATATCTCCTTAATTAAATTTTATCCCAGAAAAGTGAGAGGGCTGTGAAGCTAAACTCATTATTTCTCTGTAAATGGTGATAGCTGCTGGAAGAAATATCCATCGCTCATAAAGAAAACGTCTGTATAGAAGTGACAATTATCCTTAGATTTGAAGGACTTCCTACAATACCAGCAACCACGCCCACCTAAAAAGCTCTACAAGATTCATTGTAATTCCGATAATATATTATTAAATCAAACCACCAAGATTATTTTTTTTCTTTTTTTTTTTTGTTTTTTTTTTACGGCGCATCTACATCTTGGCCATTAGCGCCGACCAAGATTATTGAACAAAATTTGAATACACTAATAACAGAATATAAAAAAAATAGTATTGATTCCGAGAAATAAAAGTATCGCTCGGGTATAGTAAAAAATGATATAAATCTTCAATATTCGATAGCCCTCTCTCTACTGGCAGATGCACTTAATTCTTCTTGTACATCTGATTTTCTGCCTTAATCCAAACTTATATCAAGCCATTCACCATAACGTTTCTACCTAACACGTTTTGTTCGGTTTGCTGTTTGGTAATTAACGTAAATGGCTTAAGAATTTCTCTTAATTTATTTTCAATTTTTCCTTCTCTTCTGGAAAACCAAATTGTTGGTGCACATATTTTATACTTCCCGTTTTTTCTGTTTGGACTTTGTAAAATCAAAACTTCAAAAAGTTCCCTCTTCGATATGGACGTTTTCTGATAATCAGTCATCATTATTAAATAGGCAGATTCTGGCAGATAATTCTTGCCTTTTCATGTCAATACTTAATAGACACACGAGAAAAAATTAAAACGCCGGACGAGGTCGGACAGCAAATGTTCTGCTCCATAATAACGAACCAATAAGGGTATTACAAATCGCAACGCGTAAAGTAAACATTAAAGGTAATTTGTTATGATAAATAATAAAAGATGACACTTACCTTTCTGAAATAGGAAATAAATTGTTACTACTGAGAAATCAGTATTATAACTGTAGTATTCATTTAAAGATGGAGTAATGGGCTTTGTGGCATGACATACCCTAATATAAACAATCCGTAATCCCTAAATGTTGACGTATTTGAGTCGACTTATTCTTGTTTGTAATCTATATACTATCTAGGAAAATACTGCAAGGTCCAATTTGGGGTTTGTCGTCATAAATTGTTCGAATTTTGTCCAGCTAGATCAGTTAAAAATACCATTGTTTCGAGGGATTTGGTTTGAGCGGTAGCTCCGCGTAACAGAAGGGCGAATTTGAGTTCGCTCTTTTGATCAGGAACCCTCAATTTATAGTTCTTTAGCTCTATCAGGGAATCATTTTCCTCATCAATAATCGCTCTCAATGAAGAGAATACATTTATTCCTTTTGTTTCTATCCTTTAGAATTATTGCCAATCTTTAATAAAAGGTAGCGAAAGACAAATGTTTAACGAATATTCACTTGTATGGCCTGTATGTCCCTAAGTCCGTTCACGCCCTTCCCCAGACGCTGTTTACTCCAGTGCCTTAGGAAGGTTTATTTTATTAAATGTTTCCAGTCAAAAAACATTCTTTTGTCATCTATTCCATAATTAAAGGTTGATGACGCGATAAGTATTTAATTTATTACAATAATTAATTGTAGTGATAAAGAAATCCTCTTCAGACTTGCGAGTTTTGCAATGATAACATTAAAATTCCGATCTTCAATTTTTAATGAATAGATAAAAGCGTTTGGCAATAGTGTAAACTGTGTGAGTGTGGACCCCAGTAGTATCCATCAACTTGGCTATAGCCAATATCGAATAAATGCCTAGTGCCAATGAGAAATATTCAAAATTTAAGCAAACGTCTATTAAGAATAAGACTTAATACGACACTATTTATTTACCCATTTAGGCCGTAATTATTATTACTTGAAATTAACCGAAAGTATTCACGCTATAGGTTTTCGCAAGAGGTCAAAACATTCCTAATGAAATTTCCGATAAAATCCCACACTTTGGAAATATTCCAAGAGGAAATTCATGATTATATAGTAAAACAACCACCAAATTTCGTTAAAATCAGTTTGATAATTTTGCAGAAAAATTTTACAATACAGCTATTAGCCAAACAAATTAACATTTATCAAATTGTTTATATTTAAAATATTTAAAAAATGGTCAATTAGGACGGCTTCAAGAATTTTTAAAGCTTTTTTTTTTAATATAAAAAAAAATATGTTCCGGGAATTTTTATCGCTTACACATACCGAAGATGTTCCCACAAAAATAAGATTGCCTCCTCTCAACATCCAACTCAAAACAGATGGATTACATATTCTCCGCATTACCTGTTGGTAGGGACCGTCGTCACTGGCACGACTATGGAGACCATAGTACTCTCACCGATGCCAGTGACGAGAGTCTCCAACAACAGGTATGATGACTACAGAAGAAAATTGTAATCTTATATCATATTATGAAATGATATACGAAAAGAAGAACCTATTAGACGACAATAAAGGTAATTTTTTTTAAGGCGCACCGACATCTGGGGCATTAGCGCCGACATCCAGCAGCGAGGAATTTTCTCAACGAGTCGTGAGATGAGAAAATTCCTGCGATCGGTGGGACTCAAAAACCCGCCATCTCCCGCCTGAGAATCTAAGGATTTAGCCACTAGACCACGGGGAGACTCACTGTACTGGTAATAAATAAATTGGAGATTTATACATTTATATTGTACTTAAACGCTCTGGCTACATATAAACATAAACAGATATATATTTTACAACATTTATTTATTCATTACTTCAATTACTAAGATTGATATTTTATTTATTCATTACTAAGATTGATATTTTTTCGTTCTTATGAATAATCATTAAACTGTTTTATCGTTTTGAAGCGTAAATAAATAAATTATAATTCATTTTGTTTACCAATAAAATTAGTTTATCAGGGTAACATCGTAAAAATAAAAAGAAGTCTATCAAAAATAAGATCAACAATTCCCATGTCAAGCTCTCAAAATCTCCACAGGTATAAGGTTTATATGGAAGCTTACTAAGATGACGCAGTTCCCACGAGTCGGAGTTTCTATTATTTGTTGATTGTAATTGTTGCCAACTAAGAAATCAATTATTATCTTTATTATCTTAGAGTAACGAAAAATGTTTCATTAAGGTAGGACAAAGATAATTGAAAACAGTAATGCCTTTGTAATAGGTTTGTCTGCTGAGACGAAATCACCGATAAGCCACGGATTGAGGAAAAAGTCGCCTTATATTCAGGTTATCCTGGTGATTAGGCGATTTCACTACCCAAATAAATAACAATAACAATATTGACTGGACGATAATGCGGTATTGTTATATCTGTCGGTATAATTCTAGAAGCTGAAAACAAATTTTATTTACTAAGGTTTTGGATTAATGAAACTAGCATAAACATAAATAAAACCTTACTTATACATAAATGAAATCGAATATAAACATGCTCAACCCAGATCACAAAACATTACAATAAGTACTGACTCTCTGGGCGCATAAATAAATAAATTTCCTTTACTGCTCAGGACAGCGACTCTGTTTTGGCAAACAGGCCACGAAGACATTGTATCTAGTACTAATATTGACTTACAGGATGAAAAGTACAACTCGACATTGACTTGAGAAGCAGATTCAAGCCATGGAAAAAATAATCCAAATGTGGATCCGACTCCTCAAATCAAGGGAAATTAAGGAAACCCTTCAAGCAGCAGGTGTAACGGAAGAAGTCGTCCTGTGCCGCCTGAGAATAGGCCATTCCCGACTGGCTTACTCAATGATTGGACAAGACTTAATGTTAAATACATACTGGCATTCTGTATACCAATGCAAAACAGAAACTTACCATAAAACATTAACGAGAGCAAATATATCTCAGACATAATCCAATTCCTTACAAATATATTGATTTTTGATAAAATCAAAAATACCTTAATATTTTTTAAAAATATATATAAATATTATTAAGCAAGCCTGTGAAATTGCTAGGCATATTATCTCACATCTTCTATGAATATTATCAATTATTTTGAGATTGAACCTTTTTGTACGTTATTCATTATATACAGACAATTTACTTTAGTATTTATGGTACTTTATTGCTTTTCATATTGTTGCACTTAAATCTGATCAGTTGCGATAAGCTATTACTAAAAATAAAATAAACCAGTTAATTTATCCAGTTGAATCAAGGAATCTTAAATTTGATGATCATGTGTATTTGTGTTCTTGCGTTTCTATAATTTTATATGTCTGTGTAGGGCAAAAATATACACTTATAAAAATATTCATCTCTCCTGTGATATTATTATTGTTGTTCTGAGTTAAATTTTGTTGTATAATATTATATTTAGTGTTGTATACATTTTTATAAATTATAATCAAGTTTCTAAACTTTTTTTTATCTGTTGTGTACTATAATAAGAATTTGAAGATGTATCATGGATCGAAACAGTTATTTTTTTATCGAAAAAGTTAACATTTAATTGTTTAAAAAAAATGTTTTTTAAGTTAAAAAACAAGAGTTAAAAAAAACACGTTTATTTTAAAGTGAGAGTTATTAAGTAAAAGCAATAATTTTATTGTTTTCAATGTGAAATAAACGTTTTAAGTATTTAATCAAGTATTTTAGGGTTTCGTTGGTTTACAATACCTGAAATACTGGGAAGAAAGAAAATACACACTTCCACCCCCATATCAACTTGCACATATTCTACACCCCCAGCCCAGCTAGTCAAGTAAGTGTTGAAAGAGCCTTTTCAAACCGAATATATATATTAAATGATTATAGATATAATGTAAATTCCACAAACGTACAGAGTAAATTATTATAGAAATTGCATTAATTCTTCAAAATAAGTGAAATGCTCCTTTTTATTTATTTATTTTTTTTTTATTTATTTACTGAAATATATTTGTTGATACAAACCAAAAATAAACATTTTAGCTTTAATTTATTCCTTTAAACTTTTTCCTATTAAGTCAGTAATCGGTAAACATGTATCAAAAATGAATTAAATAAGATCACTTAGTTCTGAAAAAAATAGTTTTTATTGGGTGTAATAGCGTTTTATTTGGCTTACCGTTCCATGTTCTAGATTGTTAGTATTCCATCCCCCCTCCCCAGATAATGTACTCAGCCCCCCCCCCCCCGAAATTCTCCCAGCCCCTCCCAAAACTATTTTCTTTATACGTCCATGAACTGTATAATATTTCCCAATCTTTATTAACGAGAACTACCATCCGCTTGTCGAACACGTTGAATAGTAACTGATGTATCACATATGTGTGATTGATGTGGATGTCGGTGACGGGAAAGGGGAGATAACACTACAATGTCAGTACCAAGGTTTCGAAAAAAAAATAAAATTCTTTCCTTATCGAAACTCACATTTTATATTAAAATAACAATAATTTGTACATATACACAGATAAATTACAGATTATTTAACACAAAACTCATAAACGAAGTCACACAATTTCAGCAGCCATATCTTCTATTGATTTCTTTCTCAAAATATTTCTTTCTAAAATAACTTCTTGTGAAAAATAGTGAACTTTATATTATAATCACTACGTTATTATCAATTACTTTCAATACTTGTTATTAATTTTCTAGAATGCAGAATCGCAGTGTCCTCTGAATAATAATCGTACAGAAGTTTACATTTTCTAATTACTGGAGTCTTACAGACTAAAATATTTAAAAGCATATTTATTATTTAGACGTGGAACTCTACGAGAATTATATTTGAAGATATCTTTATCACAACTTAGCGCTTTAAAACGAGCTAGATAATATTAAGCTTTTTCGTTATTACTTGAACTGCATGTATTTATTTATTTTATTAACACATTATCGGGGATTAAACCGTGACAGTATAAAAGAAGACAAAATTTCAACTCAATGTAAATTAGAAATAGTCAAGTCATTATGTGATGCTTTTGGGGAAATTAAGTTAATCCTGTGCAGAGATTTTAGTATCTAGCTCAATAGTAAATATTTTTCTAGGTTGGAATATGTTTTAGTCGGAATATGTCTGGAATATATTTGCACTGTCATGTTGAATATATTCATGTCAGTCGATAAGTGCTATATTGCAGTACTGGCTTCTTGGGCTGTCGTGTCTTGTCATAAGGTATCAGTAAGTCAGTAGGGAATGGCCTGTCCTCAGACGGCAGAGGACGACTTCTCGTCTGTTACATCTGCTGCTTTAAGGCCATTTATGAATTGTATCCTTAATCTCCCTTAATTTATTTTCTCTTGTGCTAAACCACGGTTTCTTGCCATATTTTCACTATTCATTCTTCGGCTTCACTATTAACAGCATGTAAACCAACTAGGAAAACACTATGTCTTCTTTGAAACATCAATGCACACCAAAACCTACTAGGAAATTTAAACAACTCTTCACTCAAAATGACGAGTCACGCTTATAACTGATATATTAATCTGAAGGGAAATGATATAAGAACTATACGAGATAAAACAGTACCAAACGCGTTCAGTTCCACTTCCTATTATCTTAACAAGTGATTCAGCTGACGTTTTACATTGTAATTAAAACCACACAAGGGAACTACCACAGCACCACGAATGCAAGTGTGTATCTGTGCCTAGCCAAAGATAGGAGCCGTTAATAAGAAAAGGCTGACATGTCACATCTCTTAAAAGCCGAATTAAAAGTAAGTCAAGTAGTTGATAATAATGATAACAATCCTCCTTGTCAATTCCCGTGCTAGCTTTACCTCCATCTTTGATAGGATATCTAAATAGAACAGAAGCACTCTCTTCTCTAATATTACCTTCATATTATCTCGTTTTGTCTTTATCTCAAAACCATTTTCATGCTTTAACTTCTCCCTAAAGGATAAATCATTAAATATCTCTTGCGAAATGAAAGCGAATATTTTCCGTCCTGGCGAATTTCCTTATAAAACTCCTTTTATGATAATGATTATGAGCACCAAGTTTCTAAACGGACTTGGCAACGTACATTTTAATTGAACTGAGCTGCCCTACACTTGTTATTTAGGTTTTGCAAACGTTCTACTGAGTTTGATGGCTCGCTTAACTGGGCTAAGACCCTGGAAGCTGATATGATAACAAGGGGGCAAGTGTGTCAATTAATATATGAAGCGTGCGAGGTACAAGTTGATGATTCAACTTTTCATTATATTTTAATTATATCCTCAACTAATGATATTTGTTCCTCCGGGCTGGATGTTCATTAATGGGCTGTTTAATAAAAATATAATGAAAATTGAAGCTCACACGTTTCATAAATTAATTGACTCAGGTGACTTCTCGTGTACTCATCACATGAAGCGCACTCGAATGGGTGAAGTCTGTTGCTAAAGCCATCCAAGCTGTAGATCTAGATAAAGATATCGATGTCTTCAAAAGAGGTAAACATAGATCGGAAACGTAACTTAACCACACATGTTCTCGACAAAAACATAAATCCCTTCAGGAATAAATACATAGAGACATTTTTTTCTAGTTAATTCAGTCTCATTTACAGACCTCTGCACACACATGGTGATGGGGGAATAATTTCTGCAAATTAAGGCTATCTGAAATCCCTTCGCATACTACATAAAGTTTGGCTCCGGAGATCTATCAAAACTCATTATTTTTAGATAAAGATATTATCAAATTTAAATAGACTGAAACGTGGCCTCTCTATCCAATTCTACATTTTATTACAAAACATAGTTCATTCAGATTTCATGTTCAAAATACTTGGGGGAAAAACAACTCGATAAAATATGCAATTTGCTGATTTTAATATAGTTCACCCTCTATCTCCACCCTTTACTTTCTCAATATGGATCCATTTGCTGTTCTGTCTCCAATATCTGTCATCCACAGAGAAGCTTATATAAGGAATAAAATGTCTGATATTTTATATCCGAATTTTCTTTCTCGGAGAAATGAGTGGCCAACGCCACGAGCTGCAAGAAGGCTCTATCCTCAATGTCTACCACCACAAAGCGCACCATAGCCTATTTTACTAAGCGGTTTTTATCGCTAAACCATTGTAAGTTATTTTCATTTCATTATTCGTTTATTTGTATTAAAATATTTCAAAATATCCCATTCCCATCAGTGTCGTGGAACCTCCAGAATTGGGTCATCTTCTGTTTTTAGAATATTCTGTTGTTTTGCAGGATTAACGTGAAAACATGGCTGATGGTTTGAATAAGATAAACAAAATAATTGCATATCAATTTATTTGTTTATTCTTGTTGTATTGTTCACTAACATACAACCCCTCATTCCTCCTCTTTTTTTTGAAGTGAAACATTTGATATTTGATAAAAGTACCTGCAATAAATGTGGAATATAGCGACTTCCGAACGGATCAGTTTTTCCTCTCCTCCTAGCCCTTGAAATCCAACCGAAACATTGACAATAAAAACTCACAGTGATAAATAGGAGGCCAAAAGTTAACAAGGACTTGTGGTCCTTTCAGGGGCCAAAATTAAGGATTTTTTTTAGATCCATTCAGGCATTAATTCAAAATATTAATAACAGGGAATTTCAGAAAAAATAAAGTAAAATTCCTTAATTTGTCAGTCCCTTTGTAAAATAAAAAATGTTTTCACACGTCACAGGTGGCCTGCGCGTCAACTGATATGATATGAGGCTAACACTCAATATCTGTTAATTGAGAAGTTTAATAATAAGCTGATCATCATATGGTCTTCATCACTTAACGTCAGTATTTTAAAATGTATTTTTAAAGATATAAAATATCTTGATCTATTATTTTTACAATGTAAGTAAATATTTTATTTCGATTTATTTTATTCATGTCTTAATTCATTATCACTATATTGACATAGTCAAACGAACGTTCGTTTTTGAAAGTATAAACGTTTTGAGCTGTTTAGTTTATTTTTTCGTTAATATTCATTACAATTTGTTCATATTTTTTACAGAATATTTATTAATTTCTTTATGAACCTCATCAACGGTGATGTATATTAATCTATTATTCTTATTTCACGGCACAAACCTGCTAAACTCAACCAGCGGGCCACCGGGCTTTTACGGTTGGCTTATCTGTCGTTACTTTATTTTAAACCATTATGTATTTCGCGCCCATTAAAAATATTGAGAGCGCTCTGAGTAAATAGATCCTATATAACTCGACCACACCGAGGTATACAGTGCTTAATATGTTGCATCCGTGGTAAACGTGACTGTGACCAATGACACCCAAAGTAGTTAGAAACTTCAGGAAATTTCAAATCAAAACATTAAAAATATACGCAATGAATCTGATCATAGTTGATTATTTATTTATTGGTAATGCTCCGCATCTAAATCGAAGAGCATTACCTTGTAGTAATATAAGCTGATGTAGGCGCTGCATTAAACGATGCCACTCCAAAATATAAGCACAGACAATTAGGCAAGTATTGAAGTATGAATAGTCAAGAAAACAAGAATTAAATAAATTACTAGAAAATAAATTAAAAAATAAACTTTAAGTTAATAAGTTAAGTTAATTTTTAAATTCAACTTTTAAGTTAAGTTAATTTTTAATTTCAACTTTTCATTATATTTTAATTATATCGTCCACTAATGACATTTGGTCCTCCGGGCTGGATGTTCATTAATGGGCTGTACAATAAAAATATAATGAAAATTGAAGCTCACACGTTTCATAAATTAATTGACTCGGTGACTTCTCAGGTTAGTTGATTAATTTAATTTGAAACGATTGCGAAAACCTAAGAAATCATTGCATATTTGTTTTATTTATTTATTTGCGGCCATCACACCATGACTAAAACGTGTTTGTCCTATCGAAAAAAGGTTGAGGTAAAAAGGGTTCCCTTTACTTTTATTTATTTTTCATATTATCTTTATATTTACTAAAAAATATTTAAATATAGTTATTTAATAATTTAAATATATCCAATGAGGAAATCCATTTTGAAAATTAATTAGTGATAAAAAAGGGTCACTTTCTTATAATATTAATTTATTTTATAATTGCCACAAAAAATATGGTCTTCAATAAATTTCCAGCTATTGACGTTCGCGATAATAAATGTTCATGATCTTCTATAATCGCGCTTATCTGTCATGCGTGGATTATCAAATAAAAATACAAATTGATAAAACGCTTTAGATTTGTAAAAATTTTCTTATCAAATAGTGCTGAGCTAGAAGATATTAAGCCAACTGCGCAAACTGAGTTTTTTAGAAAGCAAAGATAAAAAAAAAAAAATCCTAGGAACAGCAACCGGACCCAGACACGTTCCGGTATAATAACAGCTTCTTATCACTTGTGTAAAGCAAGATGGTGGGAAAAAAAATCAGCTGTTTAAAAGAGGTCGTCGAAGAGCTGTGGGTGTCGATGGTATACAATAGCCTTATCCTAGAACGGTTCGGCTATGATGGAACGGATCCTAGACAAAGCTCTAAGGAGAGGTTAATACGTAAGACTGGCTTTCGAAATGCCTGCTTCTTTGCCTGCTCTCTCCACCACCATCAGGCTGGCCATTAAAGAGATCCAGGGACACCTAGTACTATTTGAGCCACTTCGTCATTCAAACATCAGCATAGAAATGAATAGAGTGGAATAGGTTTGGAGGCTTAAATAGCCATAATGAGGGCCAATTAACTCTTACTAAAGTATTGTTTTAGTTTCAGTTCGCATCGTTAACTAGAAGAAACCGACATGTACATCAAGGCGAGAAATATTCATTAATAAGCAGCACATTAAATAATTATAATAATTTATTTTCTATTGAAACACACACACATACATATAAACACACACTAACCGTCCTGCTAAGTAGGTAATACTAATTTTGAAGGAAGTTATAGTCAGGGATTGGACATGTGGTATCCTCATAAAACTTCATTATAGCGCGGTTCCTCCCTCGCTCCATAGAGGGGAAACCCGCTGAAGGGTATGACCTCATGAGGCAATCCGGAAGTAAGCTGACTAGAAACTTTCACGTTTCAGAACCCATAGAACACACAAATAACGGTAGTTCAAATGTATATATATTTGTCTGTTCGCTCTCTAGCTGGATCAAAAATAGATCAGCCTGCAACAGGTGGGACTCGAACCCACATCTCCCACACGAGAGGCAGTTAGCGACTGGATCACGGCCTAAACAATAAATAAATGAACGCAACCAAAGATGGAAAATGTCTTTCACCTAATAAGATTCGAATCACATCCTCCAAAACTATCCTTTTAACTTAAATAGGTCATTTGTTCAATAACCTTTGTGGTGGGAGTTGGATAATAGAATAAGGAAGAACTAGATTGTCCTTATTTCGATAGCAGCACTTTGGTTACGGACTCAATACTTATAAGGTTAAGGAAAGGTTGCGGTTAACGTCATGTGACCAAGATTTTTTTTTTTTAAACTAACACCCTCGCATAGTAAAATTATTAAAATTACTCTGCCCTAAATACTATTTACTATGTGGTCTCGGTTCAGTAAGAAATATTTTAATAATATCATTTTATTATGATATATTATTTAATTAAGTCCTCATGGTTTTGCTGAGAACCGCTTAATACTCGATGTAGTTGAGGTTCCTATGAATGACATTGTATAAATGTTCTAGACTCCTTATAACCGGCCTCAATCCAAGATAATTAAGAGAAATTTGTCAACAAAGTCTAAAATTCCCTCAGAAATTAAGACAGAAAAATATTGAGTAGCTCATTCAGTCTCATCTACAGACTTCTTTGCTTGGTGATCAGCAGTAACTTCCCTGAAGTCCCCTTCGCATATTAAATAAAGTTTGCCTCCGGAGATCAATCAAAACTCACTAGTTTTTGATAAACAGATTACCAAATTTAAATAGTCTGAAACGTCTCCCTCTCTGTCAATTATATGTGAACTTAATTCTACAATTCATTCCAGTATCAGTGATTCAAATACCTCAAGAAACTCAGTTCATTGAGATGTCATGTTCAAAATAATTGAATTTCCTTATCACACGTGTGATTTACTGCGTTTGGGGGGAAAACACAATAAAATACAGAACTTGTTAATTTTTTATATAGTTCACTCTTTTTTTTTTCTTTTTGCTACCCTTTACTTTTTCAACATGAACCCATTTGTTGTTCTAAAAATAAGCTTATACGTAAGTAATAAAATATCTGGTAAAACGAGTAGCCAACGCCTCGAGCTGCGAGGAGGTTCTGTCCTCAATTTCTAGCACCACGAACCTCGAAACATCCTATTTTACTAAGCAGTCGTTATTGCTAGGTTCTGGACCACCCAATGGACAGAGAATATAGAAGATGAAAGAAAGAGCGGCGAAAGCGGCGAAGTACAGTAAGGGGTCATAAAGTCATAAAATGTTGTGTTAATGGAAAGGGAGGCAGGTATAAAGGGCTATATTGTTCTCTATCTTCCCATCGGTAAGCCCATATTGTTATTCTTATATCTAATCTAATATGTAATCTGTTATTCTTATATCTGTTTTCCTAATAATCCAAACACTTCTAGAGCACATTGTTCTTCTATATATTAAGTTCTAGTATTTTATGTTTTGTCTTTTTCCATAAATATATGTATGTATATATGTATGTGTATTTGTATATGTAGGCATATATATATATATATATATATATATATATATATATGTATATTTCAGTATTACATCCGTCCTACTTGTTTTTTACAGCCCTGATGAAGGCTTGAAGTTCAAGCCGAAACGTCGGCACAATAAAACCATTTTTATGATAAAATGTAGTTTTATTAAATAGCAGTGACCGAACCCCGACAATCCCTACCTTGCATCATCTACGGTCAACGATCTCCTCTCAATAAATTATAATTATAATTAAACATGAACAAATTATAACAGGACATACACACATATATGTGTATGTATTTTATTTGTCTTATAATGTTAAAACTATACAGCCGTACTATACTAAAATCTTACATTTGACAATATAAAACTAACAGGAGTGTGAAACCTCCTTCAACCAACTTAATTGATTATTTGTATAAACTTTATGCATTATTATAATATTGATTTTTCATATATTCAAGTATATTGTAATATTGTATTCTCTTATAAATAGATGTGTATATAAATTTCAATTTGTATATTTGGGCAAAAATGTGTAAAATGAGATTGTATTTAATTAGATATAATTTTTGTATGTATATTATATATGTAATTTTTGTTCTGAGCGAGTCGCCTTAGTTACGGTCGCTCATAAATAAATAAATAAACTTTTTATGAACTCCAACTACATTTGATGAATGTACTTCGGCGTATGGTCGTTTTGCTTCAACTACTCATCCAAAGATGCAAATTTATGTAACTCGTCAAGTATTCTATCCCTGTTTCGGATAACGAGACATCATTCAAACATAGACAAAATTTAACATGCACTTTGTTACTCACGTGAGTGGATCAACAATTTTAACTCGTAATTCAAAGAAAAAAAAGTCCGAATCGCAGGAACTGCGTCATCTTAGCGCGGTTCCGTATATCTCGAAGAAGTGGAGTAGATTAGGCATCACAAATAACAGGAAACTGACAGTAGCCAACTTACACAGAAGCGGATAATTCTTAATCCTAATTCTTAAGGAAGGCTGAATAAGTCAATACAATTATGTACTAAAAACGTACTCACTCTACGAATACTGCTCATCAGGCTCTATTCCAAACAACTGAAAATTCGTTGTCATTTTAAGCTCCTTGTTTTACTAGCAAATTTGTTTCACTGTAATAATCAACTGTAAATATGTGCTTCATGGCAAATAAAAGTTCATTCTCTCGTGGGTTAAATCTTTCTATAAAATAAGAAATACTGATAACTTCAGTTGTAGCAGGAGGAAGGTTATATAGATAGGAGAATTCAAAACAAACCTATGTATACGCCATCATGGTTAGCAACTGCCATCTTGATTTCCACAGCTATTCCAAACGTATTACCTATACCTTTTACCGTTTCTTAGCTTATTTTACTACAATGCTAATTTTACTGATAAATGCAATTTAAAACAAAAAACAACCAATTAAAAAGTGAGATAAACAAATAGAAAAACCCTTTCAAAACAAACACTTTTTAATTGAGAGGAGATCGTTGACCGTAGATGATGCAAGGTAGGGATTGTCGGGGTTCGGTCACTGCTACTTAATAAAACTACATTTTATCATAAAAATGGTTTTATTGTGCCGCCGTTTCGGCCGTTTTCAGTATTACATCCGTCCTACTTGTTTTTTTACAGCCCTGATGAAGGCTTGAAGTTCAAGCCGAACCGTCGGCACAATAAAACCATTTTTATGATAAAATGTAGTTTTATTAAGTAGCAGTGACCGAACCCCGACAATCCCTACCTTGAAACACTTTTTAAGTTTTAAGCGCTTATATTTCTGATTGACGTTGTCCCATCGAATAATGCTTCAGAACCTTTTTTGTAGAGAATTTAGTAAGCATTCGAATGGTTGCCTTCCACTTACCACGATTTCCCAACCGTTATCGAGATATTTACGAAAATTGTCTGAAGAGCCGAAAACTTTTCATGTCTATTAATAAAATAATTTTTTTCGCATACTTCCTTAACTCCAAATATAACCAAAATTTAAACATCTCAGTTGGGATTAATTTCCAAGATTTAGAAAAAATTTCAATTGGGTCCCGCGATTTTAAGTACCCACAATAAAATAATGACATGCGAAAACATTGATTCCACTTTTCTCAAAAACGGTTACAGACATCGCCTTAAAAATTGTTTCATTCGTTTTCCTATGTTAAGAAACCTATAAAAGAAGTACCTGGAAGCATATGAACTCAAAAACGTAAGCGTTACGATTTTTTTCGCACGAATTTCGCCATCTTCTTTTGGGCGGATTCTGCTGGCTAACGAACTTGACCTTTCAAATAAGAAGACAGATTTTTGTATCAAATTTCATCAAAATCGGACCATTTTTGAGCTTGCTAGAGCGTTAACAGACAAGTATATATATATATATATATATATATATATATATATATATATATATATATAGATATATAGATATATAAATTGGAACCACCTATATTTTCGTGATCTATGGGGTCTGAAACGAGAAAGTTTCTGGTCGGCACGTCCGGATCGCACCGTGAGGTCAACCTCATAAGCGGGTTCTCCCTATGGAGATAGGGAGGAACCGCGCTAAACACTACTATACAATATGAATGGTATAATACATGATCGCTTTAACTACTCTGGATCTATCACTTCATGGGCGTATATAGGAAACTTTTTCGGGGAGGGGTGCGCTGGGAGCATTTGGGGGTTATGGAATACTAACAGTCTAGACCTTGGACTTCTTAGACAACTAAAATGCTATTACACCCTAAAAAATATTATTTTTTTCTGAACTAAGTGATCTTGTTTAATTTTATTTTTAAGGTTTTTATGACTTATTTTCACCGATAACATCAAAAATTCGAAGGGGCTGCCCCTTTTTATATACGCCCAATTATCACTTAAAAGTTGAAGGTTCTCGCATTTAGTTAGAGCTCTTTGGGAATAGCCTCAGCTATTTCCTTTGGCATTATGATTGTGCACCAACCTGCAGTAGGCTAATGCCTCACATTTACGAAATATGTGCTGTGAACTTTACACCTTTTGAAAGCACCATCAACTTATAAAGAGAGAAAAATCATGCTATTAATAATACACTAATGAACAAAACGCAGGAAGTCTTGGAGCGATAACTGGACGGAAATGGACGAACTGTTATTTATTCAGAACAGCATAACCGAGATTAGAATTATCACTCAATTAATCAGTAAACCGTAACGAGTGAGAAATAAACAGCTCATTGCAACGCCACAAGGTATCAGGAAAAGGCCAAGAAATTAATCCGAGAGATTATACAGATACGCTATCGTCAAATGTAGTAAATTATTATCAGAAACCATGAGAATATCTCGGAGATTAAGAAAATCTATGGTGTAATATTCAATAGTGAATTATAACTATCTGCGTCGAATATCCTTTGACAAGGTAACGCTCATCGGAACCGATATTAGGCGTTTCATAAATAATAAAAATCAGTAATTTATGTCATCTGGTTCACAACCAAAAACCAATACTTAAGCATAGACTTACATGTTATGCCATTGTATTATCCATAAATTTATTTAAAATGTATCCGTTATTTTATTTTCATCTTATTTATTTCAGTTATTCTCCAAAATGACCCCACATTTTCAGTGCTGTTTATAATATACAGTGGCTCACAGTCAAAATGATGCAAACCAAGATTTCTATTTCTATTGCTATTTGTTCTCGATTTGTTACAATTTAAATGCTAATGCACACTAGGGCATAATGATCCATTGTCATGCATTGAATTTAGGCAATCAAATCAACTCTGCAACATTTATACAAATAGAAAAAAAAATGCTTCATTAAAACTCATAGGAATTGAAGGTCACAGTGAAAAAGATGCAAAGTTTAGTTCCGCTTAAAAAATAAATATTCTTCAATTTTTGGGGACATGAGTTTACTAATATGTTAATTACTTTTCATTCTTTTATTAAACCCGAAAATAAACAATATGAATACAAGTAATCAGTCTTGTTCAAGCATTTGCGTAAATTTGGTACGCATACAACTATTTCTGAATGATAAATAGTGATTAACAAATTTAAAATGGGCAAAACAACATGAAATCACCTCTATTATCAATAGGATTTATGCGACTATTCAAAATATTATTGAACGTTTTAAAAAAGAAAACAGAATAATAAGAAAATCTAGAGTCATTACAAAAGAAACGTTTTACTGGCAATGACAAACGGTGGATTATGAGCCAAATAAAAAATAATTCAAAATTAAGTGCTGCAAACTAGGCTATATTAGTTAAAAAACGTTTAAATAAAACGGTGTGTGCTGAAACCATTCAAAGAGTTTTAAACAATAAAGGCAATACAATGGTCGAGTTCCAAGGCAAAATTCTTACATCAACGAGAAATATAAAAAGATGCAAATTATTTCTCCAAAGAATTACTGAAAGAAGAGATGGACTTCTGGAGAACAGTTTTGTTTTTGGATAAGTCAAAATTCACTTTTTGGCCCTGATAGAACAAATTTCGACTGGAGAAAGGCAGATCAAGAGCTCCATGGGAGTAATCTTCGCCTGAACATCAAACATTGCGGTGATCATGTTATGGTTTGGGGGAGTATGGCTGCTTCGGTGGTACGATATCATAATTTTATTGAGGAAACAATGTATAAACATTAATCCTGTGGCATCCTGAAGAAAATATTGCAACCAAGCTCGGAATAATAAATTATTTTGCTTTTTGTAGACATAATGATCCCAAGTATTCTTCTTATCTCGCAAGAGAATGGGTTCGTATCATATCTCCAAAACCATGAAATCACCCCTCCAATCACTAGGCCCCAACGTCATAGAGAATTTATGAAGTTAATTAGAAACAGAAGTGAGGAAACATAAAATATGCAACTAAGAATATCTCATAAAGACGCGTCAAGAAGAATGGGAGAAGATATTTATTTATTTATTCATTGTATTTACGAGCCCGCAAAGTAGCGACTTGCTCGTTATATTGTTACATTTTATTATAGGCACATTGGCCTATACAAATTCTAATATCTAATGATAATATTCTTAAGAATACTATAATATTAACTTACAATACCACATGATATTAATTACAATTTGGATATATACCACGTAATATGCTACTAATACAATTAACTATTAATAATTAAAATATTAACTCTAAAATATTAATAACTAATAATACTAATACTAATACCAATAATACCACTACAATTATTTTAGCTTAAACATACTTATATTTCACATTGAGGTTTAATATATGTTCTTTATGTGAGCACTTTTAGTTCCTCTGGCTAATAGTGGTTCATGATACCTTGCAATGATAATGAATAAATGTATTCATTGCACAGAAAAGCTTGTCCAATTCATGCCCAATTGTCTGAATGTGATAAATAATAATAAAGGATTACCTAAAAAGTACTAAAATTTAAAATATTTTTGAATTTTCGGACGTTTTCCATTTTGCATCATTTTCACTGTGACCTTAAAAATGTATATTAATTTATAAAGTTTTTGTTTAATCTTATGATTTGATCTCAAATAAATTTTGAACTATTGTATGTTCTAGCCTGATGATCTGTATTTTTGTAATTTACTGTATTTTTGTCAACAAAGATTTTTCAGAATAAATTGTGGGTTGGTATTAAATATATTTTTTTTAAAGTAAATATCTTGCATCATTTTGACTGTGAGCCACTGTATGTCGGTCAAATGTTAAAATAAAACCTCTTTTTTACAGGCTGGTCATTTTTAGCATAAATATGCTTTAGCGATGGCTAAACTGAAAAAAAAGTTACAAAAAAGTATCCGCTGGCGTTCGCTCATGCGCGGTGGCCATGTACGAAAAAGAAGTACATTACATAGGTTTGTCGGGTGGAGGACCTAAAGCATATTTATGTTCCTGAATTTGAGCAGCAGGCTCTAAAGGAATTTGAAAACTATAAGTTATTCTATTAATATCTTTTGACAGGGTAACGCTCATCGGAATTGCTATTTGGCTTGTCAAAAATAATAAAATTAGTCAATTTATTTCATCTGGTTCACAACCAATACAATTACATTTTATGACATTGTCTTGTACATTACAATCGATCCATTATTTTATTTTGGTCTTATTTATTATAGGATCTCCATACTAAGGTGATTATATTAGTAATATAACATGAACAAAAGAAACAACTAACAATAAACAACAATATAGTGTTCAGGATGTCGGAGAATATTCTGATTGTTATAGCTACTCATCCTTGTGTTTTTTTTCGCTCTCTAGCCTCAGAGCGAAAAAAAACAAGGACAAGAATTTATAATTTGGCTAGCGCTTTCAAGGCCGTAAGAAAACAATTCTTACGGTAATAAAGTCAATATTCATCCAATTTAAAGAATAAACACAATCAAGTTAGCACCTAAAAATAGAAAACAAAAATACGTACAAGAGTAACGTTTGAGCTACCGAATTGTAACAGGGCCACATTTATAATGGATCGTCCTGAACTTGTTAAGCACAAATTGAAGGTTTTAAAGTGTCTTTAAAATGAATTTCAGAAAATTGGTACGAAAAGAAAAAGATCCAAATTCTGTTATTTCGTAATGTTTAGTTGTTATCACTCTCTTTAAATGTGCTTTCTGCTCAACAATACTCTGACTATATCGCACTAGTGTTTCTAAAGTGACACAACTCAAAAATCGGTTTTATTCACACCGTCATAGTTATGACTGTGAAAGACATGGTAAATATATCTTTATCAGCCATTAAAACTCTATGTACCTAGCTTCAGAGCTTGTACATCAGAGGGCACTTGTGTCACTCTTCCAGTCTTAATCCTAAGGCCCCTACTTAGGCAAGTGTGACACATTTTTAATTGAGATTTATTTTGAGTTATGTCACTTTAGAAATACTAGTGCAATATGTTGTATGAATTATGAAGCCTAAAATTTTCTAGTCGGCACTTTCGGATTGCGCCGTCGCGACAACGTCATAAGCGAATTTCCTCCCTATAGGGGGGGGAGAGGAAACACATTACAAATAGTCCGATTTTTATAAGAGCTAACACAAAAATACTTTGTCTACATCAAAGTGTGTTAGCCAGTAGAGACTACTTCGGAATGATGTTTTGTCAGTGAAATTTGCTAACCAAAAAATGTATTGATTTTTACATTTCTTGAAATTACGATTTTTGGTTACCTCTGGAAAAAATGAAGTGTTGGTTTCTCTATTCCCTGCATACAGTAACCCTATGTAGGGAGGGAGTTTACTCTCCATGTCTCATGCTTTGCATATAACATATATTTTTTGCTCATATTACATTTTTGTGTCAAATATACAAATTTTATGTAAAAAATATTTTCACTTTATATACAGTTAAAGTATGGTTTCACTATGGTTTTATTATACAATATCAGTAAATGAGATACCTCAAATTGTTATTTAATTTCTAATGTAAATCTAATAATAGTATAGAATTAATAGAATTGCCTCAAACAATAATCTAAATTTAAAATGAATAAGCAAAGAAATACAAAGTGGTGGCTTGGTTCTAATGAACGCGAAACACGCTAGAATAACCCTGCTCCTGCGGGTCTGAATTTTTATTCTTATCTGCTCACTTTTGTGCTCTTCGGGATGTCTTTCTCGCGATTTGGTGAGTTTTCGCAATACATGATATAACTTCATTATGTTAATTTCCACACCTGGAGCGTGAAGAAAGGGATGAATCCTATCACTTTATTCACGAAAATATATGTTATTTTCTAAATAAGCCCCACACTACGTAGGCTCTAGAATGAATTGATTATCGATTGCAAGCCAAATAAGAAGTGAAAAACACACATGGATTGCATCAGAATAACATCGATTGAGTGGAATTGGGTCAGAGGTTTTTCACATATACCAAGAATCAGCTCCAGTGATATTTTTACCCAGAAGTCCAAACTGCCGACGTAATTGATACATCTCAGGATTTCTTCTCCAATTCTCTCCATCTGTCTAAGGAGTCCGACTTGCACAGGATCTGCGTCATTTTAGCGTTTATGCGGTGCAACTCTCATTTATTCTTATGAAGTATCGAGCCATGAAGTATTGCCGTTTTCATTATTATTTATAAAAAAAAACTCTCACTGCGTCATCTTAGCATTTTTCTAGGTAATGTACATCCCTGGTTTGATTTGATGTAGAAGAATAGAAACTGGTTATATTTCGCAGGCAATATATTTATAAAACAATGGATAAATATGGTTACGTAGGATGGCCCCAAAGTAGGGATGAGCGATAGTCGATAGTTCAGCACTATCGATAGGCCAAAACTATAGGTTAAAAAATATCGATACTATCGATAGTTATTCGATAGTGTCTTCCCCTATTCCTTACGTACCTGTCAAATGAAGAATTTAATGTTATTGAATTGAATTATCTATTACTTGCAGTATTATGTATATTTATAAGATTACAAAAAGGTTTTAAATGGAAATCACATTTATTTAAATTTATAAAAAGCTTTTCCAAAGAAAACAAATTTCACGAGACAAAAAAAAAGTGATTTCAAAGCGGACAAGCTTTGTTCGGCAGTGGATGTTGCTGCAATTAATTTTGAATGGTTATAATTGAATCTGCTGTGCATATCCCCAGCACTGTATCTTCATATTTTTTGCGTTGAACATGCACAAGAATGCTGCTTCTCTTTTCAGCCATAGCTAGTTTTTGAATTTCGGATGTAGATGTAGAAGCAGCCAATAAAATGGAATCAATAGTGTATGTACTAGTACTTTCTCTTTGAAAACTACTAGCAGCGTTTTTAAAGGAAGCTAAAGCATTTTGTAGCTACATGTGTGCATTTGGTAGACACGTGTGCATTTTTAGCATTGCAATTGTTTAAAAATGCCTTCTTCTTCCACCAAGGGTCAAACAGAGTTGCCACAGCAGGAATGGTTTTAGTTTCATAAGGAAACAACCGGCAGGATACACTGGCTACCAACGAATCAAGGAATTTCTTACCAGTGTCGGTAGGAGCGACCGCTCGTGCCAGTATTTAATACCACAGCCTCCAGATGCCTAGAACTTCAAATCTAGAAGGAAAGTAAAAAATCTATCGATAGTTCATGACTATCGATAGCTACTATTAATAGTCATGAACTATCGATATATCGATAGTAACTATCGACTATCGCCCATCCCTACCCCAAAGTAGTATTAAAACTTCAAGGTACTTATATGAAATTCGTTTCTGAGCAAAACATTTCCCAGAAAGGCTTCCTGGAAGATCTGGAGCCTGAAAATCACGTTGCTAAGCTTTAAATACCGATAACTTCACAACTAATGGTGTTAGAAAAAACAAATATGAAACATGAAAGTTGTAGGCCACCGAATGTTGCAAATTTTGGCACCAAAGAAACTAATTTTGCATCACGGGATATGGAGATGCGTTGGGTCTATCATTGATAATGAGTGTTTTTCCGTCGTTGCAATTTAACTAGTATAAGTGAATCACCACAGGGAGCCTTGATCAACACTTGAAAAACACTAATTATTAAAGATAGACCAAACGAATCTCCAGATCCCGTGATGCAAAATTAGACTCCTCGGTACAAAAATGTGCCGAATTTAGTGGCCTACTATATTTATTTGAAGTTTTCTTCTCTCGCAGCATAAGTTGAGAAGTTACCGGAATTCGGAGTCTAAAAAACGTAGTTTAGCAGGTTTTTTAGCTCCAGCACCTCAAGAAAGTATGTCCAGACCCATGTTGATTGGAACTTTTTTGCTCAGAATCAATAATTTCCTGTATTTTTTTTTAAATTATTATTATGTCCTTTAAGTAACTTGAATCATAAACACTACTTTTGGGCCACCCTGTGTCTATTTCCCAAAGAGAATCTCAACCCGCATTTACTCATTTTATAATAGACCATTCAAAGTTGAGGTAGGACCTCAGCTGCTTTTCACCTTACATCCCAGCTAGGAAAATAACGGTTACAGCTAAAAACACCATGCTCATCGAAATCTCTTCTACAGCATTACTAATGAGACATGGACCCATTTTCCTTCTTCCGTCAATGTATTCTCCCATACATAATGAAACTCAGCGTTTCCCGAGCCTGCAAAAAGCTGCATACGTGCCTCTGGTTGCAAACTTCCTACAATTAACGCTTGTTAAGTGACATAATAGTATGGCGAATGTCTCCACTTTCTACATTAGCGTTTATAATTTCTTTCAATTTTTTAACGAAGGATATTCTTGGTCAAATAAATCATCAGAAATACAAGAATATCTGGCGTTTTAAGCAAATTCCGGAGAAATGTATCGGTTGAGATTGCACTCATCAAAGAAATTTTTAAAAAATTCCTAAGTATCTTAGAAAACCACTTTAAAGCCTAATAAACTTCATATAAAAAAGATTCATCGGAACAACAACCCCGTTAAAGCGCTACTTGAAGTGTTTGGACGCCCTGGTTTAGGTCAACTTAAAGCGAATTATTTAGAGTTTCTATTCAAAAATTTACAAATCACAAAATCAAAATTTACTTATTTCTTTTTATTTGCAGGTGATCTAATACCTCTTGCGTCTTCAAACTTTGGGAAATTCTTGGAAGGACTTAACTGTGGCCATGTCAGAACATGGAACATGGAGGCACTAAGAAAAGTGGATGCAAGACATTATTACCCCTACCAGTTTTTCACTATTGTTTTCAAGGGAGTATTTATTGGTTTATTTCAAAAATTTATTAAGGAATGGGATTTCATTCATAGAGATGTATGTAATCTCCTCTCCTTGGTTTTTGGGCGAGGAGGTGGGAGAAAGGTCGATTAAGGATGTGAACATGGCGTAGCGCAGAGCCTAATCTTTTGACACATTTCATGCATCCTATTTAAAACAATTAATTTTGAGTTTCGGCATTGCGTCTTTTTGAGCTTCCTTGTTATATATATACAGGGTATCCCAGTCTTAAATCGACAGACTTCGTATACCGATGGGGAATTAAAAAAAACTAAGTCAAAAGTGTTGTACGAAACAATACCGCAATAAAAAAGTTGCAGCTTATTAAATTATCTTTAAGATGGGACCACGTTCAGTGTCTTAACTAAAAAAGAATATTTTTTCCGAATTTCGCATTCCACGCGTAGATGGTTCGTCGGATCAAAAAATGTTCTAAACTCTCTATGGAACGAAATGTCCATCCGAAGACGCTGAAGTTGAGACGCTCATCTTAAAGATAATTTAATAAGCTACAAACTTTCCATTAAGGTGATTTTTCGTTTAAGCGATAAATCGGGATTTGTCAAACAAAAAAATACACGTTTTTGCATTTTTTTCGAAAACGAAGCGAAAACAAGAAAATCGCTAAAGGGCTTTTTGACTTAGTTTTTACATTTCCCATCGATACACGAAGTCTGACGGTTTAAGACTGGCACACGCTGTATTCACAATTTGAAAGATCTGTATTTTCGAGGCTCTAAAAAGAAAAAGAAAACACATTAAAAGGGAATAAAGATTAAGCCAAATCAATATGACTGTCCGCTGAAACATTACTGAAAAACTGCCAGGAAGAAAAATTGAATGATTGAGAATAATGAAGGATGTGATTTTTTCTGATTGGCTCCAACAATTAGCCGTACACTAACTACTCACTCATTGAGGCTAATTGTAAAGCCAAGGTGGATTCGGCGCCATAACAAAGCTAGGTAAATATCCAGGAGTAGAGAAACCACCACGTGGAAGGAGTTAAAACGACTTTCCTTCTCGAATAGAGTATTTAGAAGTTGTCAAACAAGGGGCCGAAACTCCAGTAGTGAGAAGTAGCTTTAGTGCTGCCGATGTGGAGTCCTCCACAATTAGCGACTATTAGTGGTGTCGTAATGAACTGTGCTGCGTTTACAGTCCTTATACCATTGACATAAGCTTTGCTAGAATTACGTAAGCAGAAGAGGCAGACTATTTTGTTTACGTCTTCTTTCTTACGCCTCCACCTGTTTTATTTACCTCGACTGTTTTGTCATTCACTTCGCTTTCAGTTGCAAATTAAAACACGCCTAGTAATTTCAATTTACTCAACGTTTATCATTGATATGTCTCTGACGGAGCAATACGTCAGAGGTCTTTGGGTTATCGCTATCTCGGAATAATATTTACTAACTGTTCATTACAGTCATCTTACATTAGGGCAACGAAAAGCATTCGTTAGTTTCAGGTCGGGAATTAATTTCGACATATGTATGTATAGATCAGAATGACAATGGTGTAAATTTCTCTAAATAGTACAGCTTAAATATATGATTTATGAAAAATAAGGGATATGGTATACAATGGGCTTTTGTACAATTCAATGTACACCGATTACCCTTACACAGATATATAACCCAGCATATAGACAATAATTTTGGGAGGGGCTGGAAGAATTTTGGGGGGGGGCTGAGAACATTTTGGGGTATGGAATCTAGAACTTGGAATAGTTAGCTAATTAAAACGCTATTACACCCAATAAAAACTATTTTTCCTGAAATAAGTGATCTTATTTTATTTATTTTTAAGGTTTTTATGATACATTTTTACCGATTTCGGGGGGGGGGGCTACAGCCCCCTCAGCCTCCCCTTATATACGCCCATACAGCCCAGATTTTTTAACTGATTGTTTCACAAAAACTCAACAACTAAATTTCTCAAAACTTAGAGTGACTTACACTACTTTCATTCTACCTATATATCACTTATATTAGTGAGTCTCGCCGTAATAGAGAGAAAATCGAGCTTATGACGTCGGCATCAATATGGTAGTGTTAATGAGAGATATATCAAGGTCTTATAGCCCATAGGTCACGACAAAATTTTAAAATTGTATGTATCTATGTGTGTGTGTGTATATATATATATATATATATATATATATATATATATTCTTTTTGATTTTAGAAGGCATGGGGTCGTTAAAGCAGTCTTCCTGTCTTCATACTACTTTATATAATGGGCCCGACATGTTTCGTGCATATTTTCGCGCCTCTTCAGGGGCACTTCTACAACAAAATATTATTTTTTTGTACATCCAAACAAACAATTTTCTATTATATAGAAGCTAACTATAAGATCTACTGAATGCTCCACTAAATGCATTATTTATTTATTTATGAGCGACCGTAACTAAGGCGACTCGCTCAGAACAAAAATTACATATATAATATACATACGAAAATTACATCTAATTAAATACATCTAATTAAATACAATCTTATTTTACACATTTTTGGCCAAATATACAAGTTGAAATTTATATACACATCTATTTATAAGAGAATACAATATTACAATATACTTGAATATATGAAAAATCAATATTATAATAATGCATGAAGTTTATACACATAATCAATTAAGTTGGTTGAAGGAGGTTTCACACTCCTGTTAGTTTTATATTGTCAAATGTAAGATTTTAGTATAGTACGGCTGTATAGTTTTAACACACATAATAATAATTATACACATAATAATTATACACATAAAAAACACTAAATGCATTAAAACATTACCAATCTACATGAAATGCTACACCTACCCTAAATGTTACAGAAATAGCTAAATTAAATATTTTATAAAAAGGTTTTTTTTTTTTTTCATAAAACTATATGACTATAAACAAGAATAATTCCTACAAATAAATATTAATTGTTTTATTTTGCGGTTCTTGCATACAAAGCTATTTTGGCTTATTTTAGAGCGATACGCTCATATCGAAGTTTTAAGAGTAGAACCCTTTATCAGAGCAATATTACAAGAAAGTAATACATGTATGCGAATTCTGCCTCCTGCAACAATTTTTATTTATAAATGATTCGCAACTACTGTGATTTCACTCCTTCAAGGTGATACCTGCATGGTCTAATGAACCAGCCTTAAAATGAATATTTGATTGAATTCCATAACCAGAGTTTTGGAAATGTCTGTTATATGCCTGGAAGCCTCTGGTTATTCAGGAGATGTCTTCATATGCAATTGTATAGTTTAGTGTTCAGCAAGTCAGAAAGTAATGTTTTTATGTACTGGCTGCTGTCCCTCAACAATTCGTACATGTCAAGTGGGATAGTTAGGTTTTGTAGTCTTCTACGTTCCGTAAGTAGATGTTTTACAGTAAAGTCTGTATTGCATATATTACAAATTGGTTTGTCAAGTCCTGTCATGAGGTATTCTTGTGTTAGTCTTGTGTGGCCAATTCGGTGTCGAGCAAGTACAATTTCTTTTCGTCTGTTGTGCAACATTTTTTATATAACTATACAAAATTTGAAGAACTGATGTTTTTTTTTGTGGCGAAGGAGGTTTGAAGCGTTTACATTTCTTGTTGGCACATCCGGATTAAGTAATTTGGTTACCGCCAATGCGAAGATTCCTCCCCATAGAGAAGGAGGCAACACTCAAGGAGAGACATCGCCTTCTTTCTCTGTATTGCCGGAGTGACTAGAAATTGTAGATAACCTTGAAATTGGTTATAATTCTGGAAAAGGTTTCCTGACTGAAGGACGTGGGCTTATAAATATCTTCACCAATTGCGGTGTACTCGCCGATAGTTGTTATCGCAGTCATTAGGTTTGTAAACAGCAATACTATGAAGAAATCGCTTTATAATTAGCTCCAACAGCAGAAGTGGAACACAGCTGCTTGAAATATGCGCAAACACAGTCGGTCTCAGCGTAAAGGTTGTAGATCTTTAAACAACAATCGGTAAAACACGAATCTGATTAAAGAAAAGTTGCTCTCAACTAGGAAAGAAGTATTAGGCCCTAAAGTTCACTGTTACTGGGGTTAAAGTTGGCGTAACATATATATATATATATATATATATATATATATGTGTGTGTGTGTCTGAAAGTGTATATGTGGGTGTATATAGGTATGTAATATGTGTATATATAATAATGTAAATTATATATGTAAATTTTATAGAGATATTGGGTATGTGTAAAAAGATAGGTAGAATGTACATGAAGAATTTTTCATATATAGGATTAGAATCAGAATTTTATGATAGTGAAAATAGAAAATGGTGGAATGTTGTGGCCACATGGACTGTTGTAGTTTAAATGTTAGAAAAATGTAAAAAAGTTTTTTTGTTATAGAAGACGTGACAAACTAAGTCAAATGGTGCTAGTTTAAATGTAACTAAAATTAAAAGGTTGGCAGTTACAAGATTGCAAGTGACGACAAGCCCTTGTTGAAATAGGGTTAATAATATGTGGACATATGAACGAAGGTAATATTAGTTAAGGATAATTTTAAGAAATTTTACACTGTATGAAAAAAGGGGGTATTTTTAATGTAATTTAATGCATGTAATGTTTTTTTTCTAGTTTTATGAGGTTAGCCCTGAGGCCGAAACGTCATGTAATAAAATTTAATTAGCTGATAAATAAAAAGGTGAGGTGAGGATCAAATGTAAATTGCAGTGTAAATTAAAGATTTTATATCGTGTGAATTTGGATCCTTATCTCATTAATAAAACTAATTATTTCCAAAAACACAAACTAGAGTTTAATTGTTCCTTTGTTATGGTTTTACGCGGAGTAATTAATTAGCTCAAAACCTACTCTAACATTTGTTCTATCTACTATATTTTATATTTTTCAAACTGAGCTGTTCCTTCCAATCGCTGTAAATATTTAAGAAAGATGGCCTTCAACTTATGATAATAACACTATTGTTAGTATTTTTCCCTCGTTGTGAATATTGTAACAGAATGTGTACTTAAATTCCTCCTTTTAACACATTTCATTAAAATATTGAATATGAAATAAAGGCGAATCCTGCACTACGAGGAATATCTCAGTTATCCCTGCAAAATGTATAAATTATTTATACATATTTTGTTTTTAAGACCACGCAACTGGGCGATATGCTCTACAATATTTTAGCTAAAAACTTTGAATGTTTACTGTATAACTTAAAAAATAATGAAATAATAGAACAATCATAAAAGGTCGACTAGTAAATTAAAACGACTAGTAAAGTAACACACATACAAACAGAATGCCGACAACGTCAAAATCTAGACTTACCGTATGACATGACCGAATTACTTACTGACAGCAGTCCACACATACCAGCAATCCTTACACACCTCGAAACTATTATTATGTATGGACAAATTTAACACTTTCAAAACCCCCCTCTTTTTTTTCTCAAGAAACATCCCATGTCTCTATTATATTCAAACAAGTGCAATAAAAAACATAAGGAAGGTATTGCGTCAGTTGGTAAACTGTAAAAAACGAATAGCATGTAATGAATGAATATGTAACATTGTCTAATTGTGTAATCCGATTTATTACTAATTGATCAACCAGATGTATATGAATAATACCATTTGTTTACAGATTTATATATGTAACATTGTAACTGATGTATATATGCAATAACTGTTTGGAGCTCACAAATAAACATATATATTAAAAAAAATTAAAACGAAAATAGGATAAGTTAAATACATAATTTTATATAAACCAAAATTAAAGATCTATTTGCTCTATTGAACAAGTAAAATTTAATTTTAGAATTGGTAATTATAGGATAAAAATGAATGAATTTCGAATTGTGCTTATGACCTAAACAGTGAACGCACCTATCAAAACGAAATAGAAGTTTCTTTTAGCGAATTTTCTCCCTCTTTTGAAATATAGAAAACCCACTTGTAAAGCCGATTCTATGACGCAATCCGCGCAGACCAAAACTATTTGTGTTTCAGAACCCTTAATTCACGAAAATAATGGCGGTTCAAATTTTTTTATACATACATAGTTTCATATCTATAAACCTAAGGGTTTAGATTACATATTAAAATTGTATCCTCTTTAACTTCAATTATAATTGTTTGTCGGAGGCCGTAGGTACTCCGTGCCTAAGGTCGGGGTTCAATTACCACTAGCGGTGATGGCTTTTCCTTAGAAAAATGCATCAGCCCTATCCTGGCTAGGAAAGGATGGTAACCTATAGATAACCCGTCCTAAAATTCGTTTTCAATAATAAATGGACCCTAAAATTTAAATTAAATGAATTGTTTGTCTGTTGTTTATACATGATAGCTTGTTATTATGACAATAATGACCACCTTAGGATATTAATATTATCTTACAACAGCTAAAGTTATTGAAATAATCCCACCAAGGTCACCGGTCTATAAGATTCTTATCTTTAAGTTCTTCGCTTTAAACAACAATGTCCAATCTTGGCTTTGCTATTTAATAAGGATCCGTTTCAATGGTGTATCTTCACGTAGCAGATCTTTCATTTCAAACAAAGACGAGGATTTATCTCTCCAATTTCTTCTTTGCTTGAAACAAATTAGTACATGAGAGAGAGTGAGAAAAAGAATTAGAGAGAAAGAGAGAGAGGTGGAAATTGTGTTTTTACATCAATAGGCTCGCAGGTATACGTATATACATACACACACACACACACATATATATATATATATATATATATATATATATATATATATATATATATATATATACAGACCTTGATTTGAAGACCTTCTTCTATGAGTGCAACCCCAGTAGCCTTCGGAAAGTGCTAAATTGGGTCATTCGTACAGGCTTTGATTGGCAGGTTGCCAGGGGCATGCCATTGAGTTTCCTAAAACAGAAAATGGTAGTCATCAAATAACTTGACAAATTACACACACGTTCAACTTATCGGAATTAAATTAAAATTAAAAAAAAAAGTTTCAGAGAACCCACGAAAGCTAACAAGGAACACAACGTTCCTTAAAGGTGACTTAAAACGTCCACTGAAACATGTTATTTTACTTCTTCTGTCTGCGTCGTTCTATATATAGGACCTAGTACTTGCATAATATGACTATCCCTGCACTTTTCCTACTAATATATTTAAACAGGAGCAATGGAGTGCGACTGAAGAAAAATGTGCTGACATAATTCTGTTGATAAACATCTGCCGTGACAAAAAACAATGAATAATTATATTTGTCTGCCATAAATAATCAATTGAGTACTTCTATTCCGGTCTCGAAGAAATTCTACACACATAGATGTACGAAGCAAGAGGATAAAGACAGTCTCTTTTTATCTTTGAATATGTTAACAGTAGACCATTACGTATAGACGGGGGTGCACACTGCTCCATGTGCAATCACTAGGAGGAGGAAGTCGAGTTCAGTACAGCACTCTCAGTACATGATGACCAATGATGACCCACCAGAATTTTTAGGTAAAACTTAAAAAATTAGCACAGGTCACGGCTATCAAGTGGTAAAAGATTGCCACTTGCCATCGCCCTGTTCTCCTATTGGGCCTCCAGACGAAACTACTATTTTTATGAGTATAGTTATAAAAATAACACACCATCATCAATAAAAAAGTGTTGCATAGAAAATGAAATGATTATAAAGGAACATCCGTCTGTGGGACGGAGCCAGACTTGCCACTTAGAGGACCAGCCGTCTCCCAGATGGGGTGGGTCGCGCCAAATTGTCGTTTTTTCTAGGTTGGTGCTCGCCTCCAAACGTCACAATAAACGCTTGGCCTAACACTCGGACGTATACTGATGAGGACTCTTACAGGCCCCCAAACTCCTAGGTCCTCATAGGGCAACACCGCTGGAATAAATGAAAACTAAACCCGTCTGACAGACGGATGTTCCGCTTTAAGTGTTAAATTTATCACGAAACACATTCTTACCGAACGCCCAAAACGTCACGTAAATCTTATTGTTGATTAACTATTTAAATAAAACAAAAAAAAAAAATTTAAATGTTGAGTCTCCCCATGATCCATTGGCTAACACCTTGGATTCTCATGCGGGATTCGCGGCTTCCTGCCTACAGCAAGTTGAGTTTTTTCTTTTGAAAGCCGGTTGAAATCCCTAATACAACATTGATGGGGGCAATCCATAGATAGCCCGGTACTAGAGGCCTAGATGTACAAGAGCCTGGACAAAAAAAAATTGTTTGTTTATTGGGAAAAGTGGAGGTCATTTATAACTATTCTGCTCTTCCTGAAGACTCCAGTTAACTAAAGTCAGACCCTTCCAGTTAACAGCTTGACGAGCTGATTTTCTCTGAGAACGCCAAATTACCGATAGATATATTACGAATTAATGGAGCAATTATTTTCTACTACTCTGTTCTATGTATGTTTAATTCACGCGATTATCTGCGAAGGAATCTTTTTATGCGAAATTAAGATTTATTCTGATCTAAGTATTGCCCGAGGTCACGAGCAATTACAGGGTAATTTAATGCTCCAATTAGTAATAGCAAGGCTCACTGTCATAACTCCCCGTAAATAAATAAGGCAATATTTTGCTATCTTGTATTATAATCGATAAGATATCGGCCGTAGACGCTGAGTCATTTGTGCAACAGAAGAAAAAAAAAGTTGGAGGAAATGTATATGTTTTGTCGGATGTTGGATAGTATTTGCTGGTCTGAGTCCAAGGTTGGGAGGTGACTGCACGGCTTCTCAGGAAGCATGACTCATTAGGCTTTCATTCCTGACCGAATTTCTCAAAAAGGGCCAATGTACAAGGACTCGATGAATATATTTCTTTATCCAGATGGAGAGAGTGATCAAGGCACGTTCGTTCTGCTTCTTTTGATGGGTTTTGTTCGAACAGAGACTCTTTGCTAGGGACTGACTCATCTTCACCAGATCCTTCTCTCGGAAGAAAGTGGCGTTCGACCTCCTTTCCAACAGAACATTAGCGCCTCGCTCCTGGCGCACTTTTCACACAAGAGATTATCTATAGTATATAACAGTTTCCAAATTTAGCATTATTAACGCGTTTCCTCCCTCCCTCCATAGTGAAGAAACCCACTTATGAGGTCATGAACCTCATGACACAATCCGGAAGTGCCGACTACGAAATATTATGTTTCAGAACCCATATATCATGAATATAACGATGGCTCTAATTTGTTTATGTAATGTTTGTTCGATGTTAATACGAAATTTTTTGCTCAGAATCGAATTTCCTATATGTATATTGAAGCTTAAACACTACTCTGGGGCCATCCTGTATACATATATTGGTCTGTTTGCGCTCTAGATGGCTCAAACATGGACCGAATTTTATAAAATATGGTTACAAAAATAATTTGTATGATCTGAAACGTCTAGTTCGTTAACCAGCTGAATCCGTACACCGGAACATGTTTTCTTTGGCGAAATAATTGCGAACATAATCGTTGCCCTAACGTTTTTTTTGCGTTACTAGTCTTCCAGGTACACGATTTATTAGTAATTAAGACGTGGGAAATCTAATTACGCTATTTTCAAGGCTATGTCTATAACTGTTGTCGAGGAAAATGGAAAAAACATATTTTTCTTGAAATTTCTAGATATATTCTTATTTAACGCGAAACCGGTTGGGAAGTCCGGAATGTCTTCTATGAAAGAGTGACTGCCTTTTTTATGTGATCATAAAAAATTCTTCAAACATTTTCTTTCTTTGGTTAGTGTCCTGAATAATAAATTATGCTATAACTTTATAAGGAGAGTTGTACTTTTAACTGCTAATGTGTTATTAAAGATCAATCCACTCAAAATTTGCTTTTGTCATAGATAGATAGATAGACAGATAAATAGTCTTTATTAATCAACAAATAACAACAGAAGGAATTGTAACAAATTATAGAAGAGTACCTGTAGAAATATATACTAGACAATAAAAGAGTTACTGTAATCCTATTTAGGACTCTAAAGACTAATATCTTGGCTAACTGCCATCAGAGGGAGGTAACACTTAACATTAATAGCCTTAATATATGATAAAAACAAACTTCAAAACAGGCAAAAAAAAAAAAAAAAAACAAGATAGGATATTCATTTTTCAGACTTATATTACAGATACTGGCTTAAAACTAAAAAACATTATAAAAGTAATCTTTATAATTTAACAAATGTTTAATATAATTATACATACATCAATAAATTAAGTTAATTACCAAGGAACAAATAATTTATATTTACACCCTAATTTACCTGCACACACACACCTATTACTTATTTACAATTATACTCCTCCTGTTCCATGCTTCCCTACCTTAGCCTGCAATATTCTCCCAGTTGCGCCCATTTAAAAAAACACAAACTTCCCCAAATGAGAGATAGTCTTTAACTAACCACTTCAACCTAATTTCCTTTAGCTGCCTACAAGAACATATGAAGTGGTATATAACTTCTTGAGCTAGACAATTGCAAAGAAAATCGGCCATAAATTTGATTTTGTCAAGTCTATAAAATGCCATAAAAACCCTCGAATTATGAAGATAGGATTCCTTTTTCGATCAGAAAGCAATCCGGGTTGCATTAGGTCCAAATATTACGTGGGGTCTTTTACCTCTCATATAATCAGTATTATTAATCGTTTACGTCATTCAATCTCCAAAATTCATGATTCCGAAGAAGACAATATTTGACTTCTGGAAGCTCTGAACACCAAGTACCACAATTAGCTTGAAGATGACTTATCTTAGCTCTAAGGATATATTTGTCTTCACTTACCAATACTTAGCATATATATGTATGTGCGTGTGTGTGTGTGCTTTTTCTCGTACAGTCCTTGCTTGATAAGAATGACCGTTCACGACTGAGACACACACATTTCTTTGCAAGATAAGATCAATCATTACGCCAACATTACGACTCCAGCTTATCTACTTAATTGGCAGTCAAGAAGTGATTGAGGCAGAGTTCAAATCGCTACCAACATCTGTTCTTTGAATTTATTTACTACACAATTGAGTTTTCACTACAATATCTTTTTCGTGCTTACTATATTTTTGTCAGCCATGCATAAGCCCCCCATTAATAATAAATTTTAATGGAGGTAATTTTTGATACCTAGTAGGCTAGAAACGTATGATCGATGAAGACATTTTTAAAAAATTCCCAATTCTCCCTCCCCCCCCCTTCCCAAGTTTCTTATGGAACAGCCAGATCCACAGAAAATTGAATGTTTATCTATTTCGCAATCACTTCCAGTCTTCGGCAGTGCCGTCTTTATCTCCTGGGGAAAATAAAATTAGTTCTAATAAAAAAACAAATATTGCCAGGATATTTTAAATATTTAAATTTAACACGAAAAAAGAAAGAAAGAAAAATCATGTTTGTTGTGCTTAATACGTTTGAATTGGTCCAAATAAAATTGTTTGTTATAAAAAAATTCGATCATGAGTTCTGTGGAAACTACTAAAGTGATATCTATAAATCAAAATTAATATAAAATACCCATAAATCTAAAAACTACTCATGTCTGTTGTAAAATATTTCTTTTTATGTCACAGTTTTGATAAATATCAATCGTCTTGTAACATTTTAACTCAATCCGCCATCTTTAAGTAAGCGCTACCAAAATAACAGAATCATCTAGTTTAAGCAGGCATAGATACTGCTTTGAAAATGGTTTCTTTAGATCCATCTACGTAAAATTATCTATAAAAAGTGAAACTTGAAGCAAAAAACAGCAACCGCTAGGAACACAAATCCGAATTTCGGAGAAAAACAGTGTGCCGGTAGAGGCATTTCTGTATTTATGTATCACATTTCATCAAAAAAAAAGTCCGTCTCGCAGGACTGCATCATCTTAGCGCGTTTCCGTTCATATCCCTAGTCTAATTTGGAAAGATTAAAATAGAAGCAGTTATTATTTTGGTTCCACCAGTCTTTTTTTTTTAATTAATTATTATAATGGCGTGTCAACCCTTAAGGTCACTAACGCCATTCCTGTGAGTAGTAAAGTCTTGAAAGGTCATGATTTACAATCTTACCTGGAAGGGTCGGCTACACTAGAAACGGACCCGCTAGTAACAAGGTCTTGGAATCTTGGAAATCTATATTTCTAACAATAAATTGTTTTTGTTATTTTACTTAACCAGTTTTATTGTCAAATACATTATCCAACTATAAGCAATTAAAAAATAACAAGAAATAAAACAGACAAAAAGAACCATTGGAATAAACGAAATCAATTAATTTAAAGTTTTAAGCACTTTTTTCTCCGATTGACATCGCCTAATTAAAACTTTCTTCAGAACCTTTTTTGTAGAGCATTTAGTAAGCTTCCGAATGGTAATCTTCCGCTTCACAAGATTGTCAACGGTTTTCGAGATACTAACGAAATTATACAAAGTTACCAAAACTTTTTTTGTCTGTTAATAAAATATTTTATTCTAACCCTTCCTTTACTCTAAACGTAACAAAAATTTCAACATATTAGTGTTGATGAAACTCGAACATGCAGAAAATGTTTCAACTGTATCCCATAATTCTAAGTACCAAAATCAAAGACAAAGAACCCTCCCTAGGAAGGACGCTAGGCAGTTGAAAAGCTATATATCTTGGAAATCCATGTCTCTAACATTAAATTGTTTTTCTTATTTTTCTTAACCTGTTTTATTTTCAAATACATTATCCAACTATAAGCAATTAAAAAATAACAAGGAATAAAAAACAGACAAAAAGAACAGTTCGAATAAGTGAAACCAATTACTTTAAAGTTTTAAGCTCTTATTTCTCCGATTGACATCGACTAATCAAAACTTTCATTAGAACCTTTTTTTAGAGCATTTAATAAGCTTTCTAATGGTATTCTTCCGTTTCCCAAGATTCTCAACCTTTTTCGAGATATTAAGGAAAGTAAACAAAGTTACTAAAACTTTTTATGTCTGTTAATAAAATATTTTATTCTAACTCTTCCTTAACTCCAAACGTAACCAAAATTTCAACATATTAGTTTTGATGAAAGTAGAACATGCAGAAAATATTTCAACTGAATCCCATGATTCTAAGTAACCAAACCAAAAAAAGTTTTCAAGAACTTTTTTTCCAATTTTCTCGAAAACGGTTAAAGCTATCGCCTTGAAAATGGTTTCATTCGTTTTCCTAGGCCAGGAATCATATAAAACGAGTATTTAGAAGCTTATGAACTCAAAAACGTAAGCGTTACGATTTTTTTTGCGCGAATTTCGCCCCAAACGCCATCTTCCAGTAGGCAGATTTTGCTGGTTAACGAACTTGACCTTTCAAATTGGACGACGGATTTTTGTACCAAATTTCATCACAATCGGACCATTAGGGAAGCCAGAAATGAGCGAACAGACCAATATATATATATATATATATATATATATATATATACAAATTTGAACCACCGTTATTTTCGGTCTCTAGGGGTTCTGAAACGCGAAATTTTGTAGTCGGCACTTTCGGATTGTTTCATTGTATCAACCTTATAAGCGGGGTTCCTCCCTATGGGGGAGGGAGGAACAGCGCTAAAATGGACCGTTTTTGAGGCTGTGAACCACGATTCTATGTTGCTCAGTTTAAAAATAATAATAAAAACCAGCCGCACTAAAAAAAAACAGGATACAAGGAAACTCAGTACAAGAATAGGCTGATGTCCCTGATAAATAAGTTGCTTGGGAAACCCACAAGAAAGAGAAATTCTTCCAGTGGCCATAACAAAGCATCCATTGTAATTAAACGATGATTGCGTTTATATATTCATTACTTTTTTTTTTTAATAGCAAGATTCCCTTTAATAATAATTAGTTCACAATATATTAAAACTGATCAAATCTTTAATTGAAGGTTTTGAGAAACTAACAATAAAACCGGAGGAAAATATTTTTATTTACTGATATATTTTTTGATAAAATAGATTCATTATAATAAATTTTGATTAATATATGTCGGTTTAGCAGTTTTCGTACGAATAAAGGTGCACTCATCACGTTTTTCTTCAAATATTCACCATCCTGCCTACCACGTACCGAAAATGACACCCCTTAAAATATCGTCGCTGTGAAATCAAACCGGCATATATGCAAAATGCATATTTTTCACCAGAGCACTTTAAATTTTTGGCATGTGATATTTCCCATTAAACGACATATAATGTCATTCTAAAGGTTCTTTAGAACAAAAAAAAACATGTTTTTTGTAATACAACTCCAATTTTCTCTGCTTCTAACCATTTTTTTTTTTTTTTAACAATTCATTACATTTTAAAATCAGCATTAAATTTGCTTCAAGGCTAACGCACATTCAATTTTCACAATTACCTCGTTGAAAACTTAATAAAAATTCAAAAAGTAGAAATTAATAAAAGCTTCTGGTTATTGACAACTTTTCGAAGACCACTTCTCTTCCAAAAAAACCCTTGCAAAATGTCAAATCTTCCAAAAGTTGTGCAATTTAATCAGCTTTCCAACGGTATACTCAGAACTGAGATTATCTCTCAATTTCATAATGTAATTGGAGTTCTATAGTGAAAAAACAAGAAATAAATAAAAGTAATACTATGTTTATTTTTGTAATATTATAATATAATTTTCATTTATTTCTGATAATTATCAGAAATAAATGAAAATTATTCTTGATGAAAAGTGATATTTAATGATTAGAGTAAGTCTTACATGAAACTTGAATAACAAAAAAATACATCGAAAATGTTTAACGTTCATACAACCGGCCTCCTTGCAGAACACACTGACGACACCTGGTCACTCCGTTGATGTAGTCCTTGTAACCTCATCATGGTTAGCTCTCGTTTCCAAAAATTATTTGCAAACCCTTGTGATGAGGTGGTTTATGTCTTAGATAACCCGTCCTAAAATTCTTAGTTCGCAATAATGAACGTTAAAATTTAACGAAATTTTAACGGGAGACATTTTCGCTAACTACAAAATAGGATTGATGAAGATTTGAAAATCTTTTTTTAACCTGAATAGATTTCTTCGGAAGGTGCTAAAAGACCAATTTAGGAAGTTTCATTGAAAGGGAAATATTCGAGTTACTATACTATGTTTTAGGAGATAATGGAACGCCACTATGATAACAACCCAAGAGTGCAATGATGAATAATTGTCTAAATTTCCTTGTAGCAATCTATACAACATCGGCTTTATCTTATTACTCAGCTCCACGTGGTTTCCGCCTTCTCATCTACCTCTCAGACCCTTCATCAACCTTCAGCCTGTATTTTACCATTGGAAATATTAACGAAATTAATTATGCATTTACATACTTAAATTTATGTAAATTATTTGCATTGATTTTTTTTATTATTATATAAAAACACATATTATTGCTATTAACTATTGTATTTTCCTCTCAACCAAGTCATCAAGTGTTAATTTGACAGTTATTTTCTAATCCAGGTTTTATTGATGACTTTATTTTTGAGCTCTATCTCGAAGCGATAGTGAATTTAATTGGCATTATAAACTACATCCTTTTATTAAAAAATTATGAAGGCATGGGCTCTTCCCTTCAGACGGTGAGTCCGAGGAAGTAGGCCTCTGCAGTTGTAGCAACTTACCGGGGGTCAGGGAGCTGGTGGCAGCCCTGACGACATCGGTTTCGCCTTGGCTCATCGCTTCACCACGTGGTTGCTATATTCTCCGCTCTTTCGTCAATTTTCAACATAATTAACACATTATACGAAATGCCCAAAACTGTCCATAAAATAGTTGTCTCTTTGCCAAACGGGATCAAAATGTATTCTTTTTTGGATGAGCGTTAACGTTTGATAACATTTGACTACAAAAAGTTATATTCACAAACTAACCTATTTCTGGTCTCCTGTAGGCAAATTGTTGCGTTCCCGTCCAGAAGGGCGAGCTTGCCCTTCTGATCCGCGCAGCTGTCGCTCAAACGAACCGCTCGGGTTTTCCTCGTTCTGTTTGGATTTCTCGTATCGTACAAAGGCGAAGTCAACAAACTGCACTTACCACACCGCTGGCAGTTAATGAACGAGACGAACTGTAAGATAAAGAGAAAAACACCAACAGGCGAGTTCACCCTACTGGTCAGGAGCACCCTTATTTTTCTTACATGAGTTCTCAAACTTAAAATAAGTAGTGCTGCTATTTGTAAATGTGGGATTATTCATTAGTCAAAAAGTAAATATTAAAAATTATTGTAAATTAATTAGGAGAGTAAATATATGGAATCATGTTTGTTTTTCAATTCTATATCAAAAGATCCGTGGGTCACCAAATCACCATTGCTTTCGGTGGAGAGGCCAGATGACCTTACAATCGTTGGTTAATGATTTTTAAGCAATAAATCATCAATGATAATCTAGACGTTTTTCATGGCTAGGCACAGAAAATAAGAAATGGCTTAAGATAGACATGTTTACAATTTCCCTAAACAATTTAAATAGATAAATCGAAGTGTACTTAGAAATATTTGACTTATTCGTAAGAATATTAGAAAATATCATATTATATTTAGTCAGTTCTGTGTGTGTTATTTGAATTAATAAAACTGTTATCTATATGGTTATGCAATTGGGCCGTAGATAATCGAACAAGAAACTAAATACGCATTCAGGATATTCGCGAATAATACTGAGATAACGTTATCAAGTGTTGACATTCGTGTCAATTTTGTTTTTTTCTTTCATAAGATGAATTAATGTTTGAAGAGAGTTGTACACGCTGTAGTACGGTGTAGTGAATAGGGTGATACAATATAGTGACAGACATTTCTTAATCAATTCATTCATGTTGGCTTGCCAGAAGTTTCCCATTAAGTCCTCATTATGACACATTTATTCAATAATAAAATGTGTACTAAATATTTATTAAGATTCATAGTGCTTTCGGAAATAGTGCTGCGTCGTGAGCCCTTTAAAAAAAAAATGTAAAATTGAGAACACCACATCCCTTTAACATATATGATATTTTACCCAAATTTTGGGATGTTGGTTTTTTTTTTTACCACAAGTGTTATAAAGAAAAAATCATGGAAACAAAATATTATGAATTTATATTTTTAGGTTTTCAAATTATACCAATTATACGTATTACATGTAAATATGATAATGGAGTTCCCGCGAGTTAGACGTTGTGGTCAAAATCAAAGTAATTTTCTCCAATTTATAGATGCAAAATAAATCTATCTTTTTCTATTCTTTACGTCATAAGTTTTATATGGTATTTTAAAGTAACCAAAAAAAAAACAAAAAACAAAAAAACGTTATAATTCTTCGAAATTAAACTGGCGGCGCCGTGTCTGACGAACGGAAACCCTCTTCTTTTCACGGACGCCTTTAGTCTACAGGCGGCAATTTTTAATCTAGAACAAAAAACAAAGATTATTTTGAAAGAAGAAGGTTAAATCTGGTAAATTGCGTACGAATTTGAAGAAATATTAATTTCTTCGAAAATGGTGAACAATTTCAATTAAACAATCTGTTGAAAATCTGTCATAAAATCGTCATAATTGATTAATGGAAAAATCCTAAGGTACTTTACTAGCAAATATCATTGCTAGGAATCTGCAGTTAAAATTTGAAGTTGATCGAGTGAAAATTGAAAGCACCAGCGTATCGCCCGATTTGAAAAAACATAGTTTTGAGAAAATCGGTTATAAAGTTTAATTTACCGAAAATTTCCTTTTTTAATTTTTAGTTTATTTTCATAATTTCTTCTAATAAAGATAAAAAAAAAAAAGGTTTTTAATTTTGAAATGTATCGAGACTTTAACGTTTAAGAACTGTTCTGGTGTATAAGCACGCCTAGATATCATTTTTGAATAGTTAAGGAAGCATTTAAGCCCTTGAAAAATAGAATGGTAAAAAAAAAATTACAATGTAGTAGTACTCCTTAAGTCTCCGGAAAGAGATGGAGAAAAACGTCCTGCGGATGAATACCACTAAATACTAGTCAGTCTAAAGAACAATGGAATTCCTTTCGACACCTTTTCATCTTGCTGTCTGTTTTCCTCTTGAAAATATTCTAATGAGAATCCCTTCTAATTATCAATAACCGTAGGAATTCCAGCCATTGTTTATAATGAAGGGGCAAAATTACAACTATTGTCTTCCCATAAAAACTCACTGGCGTCACGGTTTTTTATGGAAATCTACTAACATTCCAACTGGCTTTTCCAGAGTTGGCTGTATTTTTTATATTAAAAACGTTAGTCCTACTCGCAAGAACTGCTTTATCATACCGCAATTCCTTTCCTTCCCCTAGCACCATTTGGAAAGCTTAGAGTAGAAACAGTTGTTATTTTGTCTTAATCTTTCATTAGAAATATAAACAAATGTGGAAATTTAAAATGAAATCCCCCCAAAAACTAACGTTGAAAAAGAGAGGCCGAGTTCCAGACCCCTACCAAAAACAATTTTCCTATAAAAGTTATGATATCATAGTACTGGGCCAAGTTTTAGGCCCTTAATAACTTGTCAAGAACTAATACCCACTCACTTATATGTGCATTGCCAACTTGGCCAACTTTTTGTTAAATGAGGCAACTATTGAGATGGCACTCATTCAAAAAAGCCTTTATGTATGATATTTATCGGCTCGCCAATGATTTATCTATCTTAAGAAACATCAGGTCTAAAACTGATGGACTAAGAAGGCCTGAAGTTGAATGGTGATCCAAGAAAATGATAAAATAACCTTGGAACCATGTTGGTACTGGTCCATTCAAAGATATCACTGGCCTTAGAAGCCTAAAGATACCCCAATTGCTTCACAATCGTTTAGACAGCTAGTTTTTTTTTAACCACTCTCCTTTTACGTCAGCAAGATATAGTCGGGTATCACTTCCTAGTGATATCCTTCTTTAGGGCTGGCGTAATCAATCTACGCATCCTTTTAGAGGCTCCTATCACCCTTGCATGGATCATCGACCAAATCAAGGGCCAAATATCTTTATCACTTCTTATATTAGAAACACATGGTAATATTCATAAGGTTATATTTCATAAACTACACACCGTCACCAACAATGCTTTATTACGTTCTGCGTGATGTGTGTTGAACGTCTCTCTGACGCCTCTTCAGGATCAATTAAAATACAAATTATACTCTTAACAATAAAAAACCTTCTTCAACTAGAACAACATCTAGACAGATACGATGAAGCATTGCTGCTGTAGACCAGCTGTTTGAAATCCATTCCTTTAGGGTAAATGTCTCTTTCCCAATAAAAGTCTTTGTCATTTTGTTAAAGAATTCAAGTATGTCAAGGATTGTTTAAATTTTTTCCGGACATTTATTTAATTTATTTTATTTTATTATTAACTGTCCTTTTCCTATTCTTAATTACATGTATGTTTTCATTCATTTTTATGTGAATTCTGTCTTTATCTAATATTTTAAAGATGTCAAAATTAAAATTGTGATTACTTTTATTATTCTCTGGTGGATCATGTAATAATAAATAATCACACTTCGACACGGAAAAAATATTAGATAAGAACATTAACCTACAGATAATACAGATTCGAAATTTTTAAATATTTCTAAAATCGTTGGGTTTCCCTGTGGTCTAGTGGTGGCTAACGCCTTGGATTCTCATGCGGGAGATGGTGGTTCGAGTCCCAACTGCAGCAGGGATTTTTCTCAATTTAGGTCCCGTTGACAAGATTCTCTGCTGCACAATGGATGTCGGGGCTAATGGCCCAGATGACGGTGCGTCGTAAAAGAAAAAAAAAATCGTATTGAAAATAATCGTTCAAAAGCATAATACATTGGTTCCATGTTTTTGGTGTAAATTTCTTTAGGTCTTACTCAGCCGGAGAAAACGTTAGGGAGTTCCTTGATGAATGCATAATTAATTCCAAGCTTAATGTAAGCATAATATGGAAACACGCTAAGGTGGTACAATTCGTGCATGTTGATCTTCATGAAAGCCATTAAAATAATATTGAAGTGATTTAATTTATATATTTAAGCTTTGCATACATATACATATATATTTTGTATGATCTCTTGAATTAAAAGTTTGCTCCTCGCGGATGTTGTGATATTGGTTTGCTATTCGTGTCTTGTTGATCCCTGTGAGGTAAGGGGCAATAGCACGAGGTCAAGGTGCTCCTAAAGCTGCAACGTAGCAATTTCTAAATAGAAAGAGGAAACAGATTAATAGTTGCTTATTAGCTACCTGATAATAGCTACTTAACACAACCTTCTTCCGTCACCGTGTCCTCCATCTTGGAAATCTGGCATTTAATATCTTCATTTATTATGTTGTTGGTTTTTTTTTTTTTTTTTTTTTTTTTTTTTTTTTTTTTTTTTTTTTTTTTTTTTTTATATTATAGTATATTATTTCTTTAATGCTTGGCTTCGCCTTAACTAAAAACACCAAATTATCTATCATACAAGTTTTTTTGACCATATTCAAAAGTATACAGAATAAACTAAAGCATATACCGTTGCTCCAAAACTTGTCTCCTGTATATGATGCTCCTTTTTAAGGGATAATTACTCCAAAAAGTATACGATACCCGCAGCAAATCGTAAATGTACGGGAGAACCTTTTGCGATTTGGCAGGCCGTGGAAGAAATCAGTTTCCAAAAAAACGAAACAAAGAAAACACCTTACACCTTAATATGCTTTATTGTCTTGTCTTAAACAATAAATAAATTAAAAAAACAAATACAATAAAAAGTTATTACAGAAAGAAGAAATAACAATTACAATGAAAATATTAATCATGAAAATAAAAAGCAGCCCTAATGGCTAAGAAGTCGATGTTCCAAGAAGAATAAAAATATAAAAAAATAATAAAATTTATAATGACGCAGCTCTTGCGATTTTTGGACTGTTTATTTGTAGAGTAAGTAGCAACTCATCTGATATAAAATTCTTCATTCCCTTGGTTAACAATTGTGTGAAGCTGTCCTTGCAGTGAGGATGCTCAAAGCCGCTAGTCAGCCGTATCGGGAACGACTGTTCGTGCTTCACGCCAGTCCTCAAACCAAGATGATTCCAAGATAACTCAGTCATGAAAAGTTACAATAGAGAAGCGTAGTTGCTTTAAGAGTATTTCCCGCTTCCTGTAAAGAATCATATATATATATATATATATATCGCTATAGCTGCGAACAACTACAATAATAAATAAATAATAAAGAATCATATATATATATATATATATATATATATATATATATATATATCGCTATAGCTGCGAACAACTAAAATAAATAAATAAATAAATAATATATATATATATATATATATATATATATATATATATATATATATATATATATATATATATATATATATAGTTAGTAGTAGCAGTTATACATATTTTGTTTAAGATTTCTTCACTGGGGAGTATTATTGTTGTTGATACGGCATTCTCCAGCTGTCGGTTTTTAATGTAACATTACACAGGAATCAATTCCTCCTTAATCAGACTGATGTGCATTTTTTAATTAACTTTTTTTTAAAAATGCATAACGGTCCTATGAAGCATGACCGTTGTGCATTTCTTATGAATTTTATTTTTTGCAATTTATTTTATTTTTCTTGATTAATTGATTTTAAATGTTTTCCTTTATAGCCGTAACTTCCAGTTTCAATATTTTTTCAAGCCTTTAACAAATTTCAATTGGAAACAATTACCCGCGTGGGTGAAGTACCTTAAAAAAAAATATTTAAAATTTATAATTTCGAAAATAAAAGTTATGCAAAAATGTTAAACAGTCTGATGAAGCAGAACGTGTTTTCCGCGAAATATTACGTTAAAAACCAAATCAATAAAAAAAATAATATATATATATATATATATATATATATATATATATATATGTTCTAAAATCTAATGAATTTAAATTTGAATTTGTTTTTCCTTGTGACTCACTAAATATAATATACGTAGTTAATAAGATATATGAATTATGGCTATATGTATAATTGGAGCACTAGGAATGTGAAGTCATTCCGTAACCAAATAAATAATTTTTCTGTTGTGGATGTATTGTTTTGCTATCCTGCGAACAAATTGGTATAAATGGTGTACCGCCTATTGGTAAATATGTATTGTGAAAAAGTTCAAAATCGGTTGATTAGGAAAGGGCATATACTCCATAACGATATTATTGATTTTCTAGTTATAACTTTGATTTTTGCATCCTCATAATGTTACTATATATTGTGTTACACTAATGAAAAATAATTATTGTACAATTAAGCAAAATCTTTGTATTAGGCGTGATATTTACTTAAAACATGCTCGAAACTAAAATATTTGTAGGAGGTCATGTTTGTTTTCCTTGTAGAATAATAGCTATAAAGCATTACATACAAACGGGATATTGTATTTGGAAAACAAGAAAGCGGTGTACGTAAGTATTTATTGGAAAGAATGTTTCAGTGAGATAATACTTTTTATTTTTATTGTGTTGTTTGCCTTGGAGGACTGTGACTTATTTGACATAGTTTCTAAAGGTTATGTATTGTTAGGTTATTCAATGAAATTTATAGCATTTCACTCTGTGGTAGAGTGGCTAGCACGCCGATTTTGACGATAAAGATGTACGTTCGAATCCTACATGTGGAAAATTGAATTTTCAGCGAAAGGTTCCTGAATCGGGGAACAAAATTCATTCTTCGCAATGAATATTTAGGAAGAGTGGCAATCAAAAAGTAGACCAGCATTATTGGATGCAAAGTCTACAAAAAATTTAAAAAATAAATAAATAAATTCATGTAAAGCATCTTGCACGTTGCTCTCTCTATTTCCTCCCTTTAGTAACCCTATAGAGAGGGAGTTTATTCTGCATGTCCCATGTAACATACATTTTTCGCATATAATACATTTTGTTTTAGACATATAGATTTTATGTACAAAATATTTACACTTTATATACAGTTTTATATACAATATCTGTTAGTGAGTGGCATCATATTGTTATTTAATTTCTATGTTAATTTAATATACCTAACCTAATATGTATTTTATATAGTGTAAATCTCATATCTAATGTAATTCTAGTAGAATAGAATTTACAGAAATTCCCTCTAACAATAATCTAAATTTTAAATGAAAGAGCAAAGAAAAACATTACAAAACAAAACATTTAGTAAATATAAATATAAAGATAACAGAAAAGCATTGTTCCTCCTTCTTTACTCATACATGATCTTTGCCAACAACACAGAGGTTCCAAAGACGTGGGAAGACTTGGATTTCCATACGTTTACTTCAAAAACCATGTGCTTTTAAATGTATGTTGCTGCTTATCTGATATTTCTGTTAGTGCATTCTTTCTGGGCTTGTTGTTCTTTATTTTTAGTTCCGTTGCGCCCACAAATATGCAACAAACGATTCCATAGAATTGTTAAGAATGTCAATACCCTCAACTTCAAGACCCCAAACAAATGTGAGCACATGATTCTCAAGCTATATCTGGAACATGAGCTAGTTCTCTATGCCCTTCATAACCGCAATCTTGCATGCTTCCTCCGAGAAATATTGTCCGATATCATGTAACTTATCTAACATATTCTATATATCTCTAGTTGAATTATTTATCCATTATTCCCGTATTTTGGTCTTCGTTTTCCTTTCCAGAAGCCATTTTCTCGTTGCCATAATTTCCTCTTTTAGCGCGTTCCTCCCTTCAAATGAAGGAAACCCGCTTATGACGCCAACCAGATCACGTTTCATGTCCCATAGATCACGAAAATAACGGTCGTTCAAATTTATATATATATATATATATATATATATATATATATATATATATATATATATTCATATTTAGACCTAAAAGGTTTAAAACATGGACATTTTTTATCGACGCCGCAAAGGATTGCGTAATAAGGTCGACGTCGCGTAAGTGTGGAGGGAGAGACGCGCTTAAAAGCAATGTCTCCTTAAAAACATTATACTACCGCTGAGATTTCCATTTGCCGAAAATTTTAGGGCTCGAATTAAACAAGCTGGTTTCCAAGTCTAATCATGATGAGTAGACACTGTTCCTTGTTTGATCGCCAATGAAGCGGAACACTATATAAATAAATTAAGTTCTCAACCAATTTCCCTTGCGTCATATCAAATCGTGCGTCGGAAAGTACCACATTTCAATTCCAGCCTTGAGGTCAATAACTAAAAAAGTTCACACCCATATGAACAAGAGAAAAAATTTCTTCTTGTAAATACATATCAGCCTTAGATGAGTAATCGGTTCTCCCCTTCGGATACAGGATTTTCCTTCAAAGTATTTACGAGGAAATAATGTTTTCAAAATATGTTATCACCCGTCAATGCTAGTGTCTTCCTAATGACGTAATGATGATTTTGTATCTTCCTGAAATGTCTTTACACGCTTGTGTGAACTGATATTAAAATTTTAATTTTTGTAAATGAATTAATGAAAACAATATATCCTCCCTAAGAATGTTAGTAACCACAATTTGTTGCTACATAAATATGTACTTATACCGGAAATCACTGGCAATGGACATTATTTATCAGAAATCTATGGATGCAAGCGTCCAACGTTTTTAGCGAGAATTTTGAAAAAACTTGTACCTGAAGAAAAACAGGTTGTCTATACATTATCGCTCGTTTTAGCCAACGCAGGGTTGTTGCACTTATTTTTCTATAAGGAAAACCACCTGGCAATGCTCATGCATCAACAATCACGCTCATCTATCACCCTACGTGTAAAAACGTCATATGCTTGTTACATAAAATATTATAACCAGTCAGGGAATAGTTGGGATTCAGCTATCTATGTATTTTAAGAACGTTTCGACCACTCTTTGGTAGCATTCAGCAGCAATGAGTGCCGGATAGGGAACGCTAACGGAAACTACCCCCTGGCACTGACTGCTGACCAAGGCTACCAAAGGGTAGCCGAAACGTAATGTAGATTTTTACAAAAATCGTATTCATGTTTTCCTAGCCGAATCCCAACTATTCCCTGATTGCTTTTCATATCGACGGCTAACTATATACACCTCATAATAAAATATTATAATTTTTAATGCCTGTGTATGTAGTGTCGTCTGTATAAAGCATTCGCGCCATTGTAAGAATTAACTCGTGGCACTTATAAGAATTACGGAATGAGCACTTAACACTCCGTGCCAAGGGAAGTGTGTTCGATTCCCATCAGCCCTACCCTGGCTCGAAAAGGATGGTAACCTATAGATAACCCGTCCCAAAATTCTTCCTTAATAATAATGAACGTTAAAATTTCAATAAATTAACTCGTCATGTTGTGTTATAAAGCATGGTAGCAAAATTGACAACACTGTGGTCGTAAAAGGAGATATTGTGATTCTGGGTTCAAATTTCAGCTTTTTGATTGATAAAATGTTCGACTCACAAAAACTGCGTCCTATTAGCGCGTTTCCGTTCTTATCCCTGGCTTAATTTCTAAAGCTTAGAATAGAAAAGCTAAAATCCGTGAGGCATGGTTCGCCTTCTTTTTATCGCTCTGATGAAGGCTTGAATTTCAAGCCGAAACGTCGGCAAAAGTAACACATATTCGTATAAAAACTTTAGTTTTATTAACATACCACGAGGGAACCCTGACTAAATCTACCTTCAAAATTAGTTTCAGATTGAATAATAAAAGAAACCCCTGAAGCAGGTAAAATGAGTTTTCGAAATACAAAAGAAAATACCTTTTTTCATAGGCTTTACCCGTGAAACCTTTTACTTTTTGTGGGTTCCATAAAGACACGCCTTCATTTAAAACATGGCTGAAATGAGTTACAGCACATTTCGCTCAATCAGCCTTCGAAGGATCGAATGAATGAATTTGTTACCACAAACGGAAATGTAGTGTGCCTTAATATATGTCGTACTGTGCACAGCACGAACTGGTCATAAGGTGCTCGAAGATCCCATGACCATCAAATCTAAAATAACCATGAAGCATTTCTGCCATGGCTTCGAGCTGTTACCGAGGGTGTGCATTCAGCCATGCAATCAAAACGGCTATTTCAAAACCACTTACATCTACTTTGAAAACAAGGGAAAAAAAAACTGTGACACCATACATATTTCTACTTTAGAGATATGACATTCCATGAATGTATTTATTTTTATTTTATTTTAATTTGTTGTTGTTTTTTTGTTACGCAACAATGGCGACAAACCAATTTCTTATCCTGTTGTTAAGTGAAAAAAAAAGAACAAAAAGAAGTTAAATAAATAAATTAACAACTTAAAGCGCCAGAAAAAGTTTAAAATGTAGATAAAGTAAAAAACAAATAATTAAACTAAAATAATTATTAAATTAAAAATATGGATTTGAAACAGAGGTTGTGAAAGTTAAATGAGATATTTAAATTTTGGTGTATAAATGTGTACTTTTCAAATATTTGAGTAGTGTATGGTTGTGTGGGCTACCTTCTGTCAGTAAGTTGTGGGCTATATTTAAGTTAATGAGTTGCCTGTGGTTTGTAAGTGTTTAACTGTCAGAGCCTCATTGCAGTATTTACATGTTGGTCTGTCCTTTCTTTCTAGTAAGTACGAATGGGTAAGTAGAGTGTGTCCAATTCGAAGCCTGGTTAAAATAACATCATCTCCTCGAGAGAGAAGTGTTCTTTGACCAGGCTTTCGTTGTACTTTTAATTTCACGTAATTTGGTTTCTGCTTTAAACCACTTACTTTCCCATTTGTACTGATTGTGAGTTTGTAATGGTTTGTATAAGTTTTACGATGAAGTCACAGTATTTAAGTCAAAGTTAGCTCTTTTACAAAAAATCAAGAACGAATCATGAAAAAATGTATGCGAAATAAATGTTTATAAAATACATTCTTGTCTTAGAAATAAAGTTTTGAAAGAATATTCCATCTTACATTTATTTATTTGTGATGAATTTGATGTGTTTTCGTGAGAAATATTTTATCAACAAATTCAACAATTTTAATGGCTTGAAGATAAGAGCAATAAATGCATGCTCAATTCTTTGAGAAAAAAAAACTGTTAAAAATCAGTTTCCTCCATGCAGTTGGTAATTCCCCTAAGAATATTGTAAATCTTTTATCGAATTTTTCTATCTTCTAGTTTATTAAGATATTCTAACAAATTTCCAATAAATATAGAGGATTATTAAGATCATTTATTTTTTTCTATCAAAACCAATAAGATATATTATTTTGAAGAATATAACTATAAATTTAATGTTAAAATAAATATATTCTTACATCTATCTAATGGGAAAATATCCACATGTTCTAAACTTCTGCCAAACACTAATCCAACAGTTCCACTCCTTGATCGTCTGTCATCCTAATCATGAAATGAGCGTAAATCGTGCTCAAATTCTTTATAAAAATAAAGTAATTATTAATTTGACGTTACCGGCCGTTATCTTTACTTATTTTCAGCGAAACTCGCTGTATATTACGCCCACCTAGGATAGCATAAGTTAAGCACGGTAAGTAGTTAAGCCCGGTCCAAGTCTAGTATATATAAATAGTAAATTAATTGGTTTTATTAGTTTATTTTGGGAATTGCCAATGCGTTTATTGAAGTTTAATTTTTTATTCAATATAATCCCTACATATTTCAATATGTCCACAGACTAAAAATCAGCCGTATGTCCTTGTAATGAATACACACAACAGGCATATACACACCTCATATATGACTGCCGAGTGCCCTTTGGCCTACAAACAAGAGCTGGGGATTGTAGTTTCGTAGGATCTAGAAACCAGTTGGAAGTGAGTCCTACTTTGTGGTATAATATATTCGAGTTTACTAGCTAAATTATTATACAATATATACATGGCGAAGGGTCTCATTATGGAAGAATATCTAGTGTGTTGGCCTCTAATGTAGGAAATTAGGGTTTCCAATTCCGCTTGAGGTAGCTTGACATTTTTTTAGCGTTGTGCTTGCTAGAATAAGTATCCTCCTCCTCGATGGATCTTAGAAATTGTGGCAACCTGTAGACGACCAAAAAGCATATTTTCCGTTAAAAAAGGAAGAAAGAATACCTGCAGATAAAAGTGGTGAGATCAAGAAATGACTCAGAAATTCCTATTAAATTACTCAATTAAATTAGTACCGATGTAATGGAATGAATGATTGATATTATTGGCCAAGCGTAGAGATTTCTCTTATTGGTGTCTTATTAAGTGATACTCTGACAATTCCTACCCTTACTGATCAGGAGGCTTGCTAATCCCTCAGGAATGTGCGCAGGAAAGATGAGGCAATATTTCCGAAGGATGAGTAACCCCTGAAGACCTGCTCAGGATCGCTGAGGGAATTCCAACAGAACTTGTCAGACCAGAGACTCGCTGGGCTGTCCCCCGTCGGCCTTCGTGATAATAAAGAGGACGTTATCCGCGTCATTGGCGCGATAAACATTCTCCGGTCAAAATATTTAACCCTGGATTGACACTTCTATTGACGGCTAAGTTAATGACACCGTGGGGTAAATTTTACCCCATACTTTGAAAATTTATAAAATAAACAAATTTCAATTTTTTCTTTTGTTTTTTTTATACAACAACAATTTATATAACAGGAACATCATGAAATAAATTCAAACAGGAAAAAATCTGTAAAATATTAAGTCAAATTCACAAAATAGTTAGGAAATCCTAAAACTCAATATTGTTCGTACACCAAATAATTATCCTGAAAACAATATGACTAAACTGAAAATATTTATTACGAACAATAAACTAGAATGATCAAAAGCCATAAAAAATAGGAACTTTAGGAAAATACAATGTTCTGTCCAATAGAGACTCGTTAACATTTAACACATTTTGGTGATCGGTGTACATGGCCCGTCTACACACAGAACATACCGTTTTCGCCTTCCTGTCATCCTTTCTGTCATGAAATAAACATCTCACGCGTTTGTCTAAGGTAATTAAAGATGTTGAAGGTCCATCAGGAGTTGATTCATCTCCCAAAACAACAAGCATCAGTATCTTCAGTGGTTTTGGTGTTTTCTCCAGCTGGGCACTAACTGCCACCTAAGCATTCACCAGTCGGTAGCCCAAACCAAAGAGAAAATCATTTCTGGGCAGTTTTCAGGTCATTTTATTACTTGGAAAGCTGTAACATGAAAGTGATCGACCCGTGAAGATCAATCAGATGAACGAAAAAGACATATAGATGGCCGCTACAACGATCGGATTTATTATAAAATGTCCGGCATTTAAAGATTCAGGCCCTTAGGGTAACGATTCAGGGTTATTATAAACTCTCTGATGACTTAAAACGATCGGCATTGTATGAACTCTATGTAAGTTAAATCGGCCATAATTTAACGAAAACTGGCCAAGTTGGAAATAAGTGAGAGGGTACTATTAGGTTCTTGACAAGATATTAAGGGTTTAAATCTTGGCCCAATACTATGACATAATAACTTTCAAAGGCCAACTGTTTTGGGAGAGGCCTGGAACTTGGTCTCTTTTTAGCATAAATATGCTTTAGCGATGACTAAACTGATAAAAATCGTTACAAAAAAGTGTCCGCTGGCGTTCGTGCATGCACCTATGTGATTACAAAGGTTTGTCGGGTGGACCTAAGGGTGCGTTTACACTAGGATAGTTATTGCAGGATATTTATATCAGAGAGAAATTCTGACTAATGTAAGCCATAAAGAATTTATGTCAGACATAAATTTTACTTGGTTTTCATTAGTCGCAATTTCTCTCTGATATAAATATCCTGCAATAACTATCAAGTGTAAACCCACCCTAACGAATATTTATGTTCCTGAATTTGAGCAGCAGGCTCTAAACGATTTTTTTTTAACGTTATTTATTTTTGGTGGGGGGGGGGGCTAATCTATAAAAATTGATTATAATTTAAACGAAATTCATTTTTAATATAAATATAACACATTTAATGAAATTATTTATTGTAAATTAGCAACAATACACGTTCTGTATCAAAGGACTCTACGATCATGCGTAAAACAACTTCCAGAAACAAGAATCGTGAAAACTAGCTTAATTTTTACCGTTATTTATTTATTTCGAGTTTTTATGGCATTACTTATTATCTTTGTATACCTTTAAGCTTCATTCACTTCTTTACTTAGTTTTTTTTTAATGATTTTTATTGAGTGATTTTCTTTTATTTTGTATTGTTGTTTAGCCATTCATAGCACGTTGAAACACCGGCTACCGTCGATCACCGAAGTAAACCAACGTCGGGTGTGGGCATTACATGAATGGGCAACCCTCCAAGTGCTGTTGGTCTCATAAAAGGGTGGCAACCCGCAGATAGCCCAGTGCTAATATCCCAGATGCTGAAACGCCGTAAAAAAATAAATAAACAAAAAAAAATATACAATTATAAATTCTCATGATGAACAAAAACATGGAATTATTTTGAAGAAATAACATATTAATAATGATATTCATACTCTTTTTTATTTTTCCGACACAATTCTTTACAGGTTAAACGTAAAAATAAACGTATGACTTTTTTTCAGATTTTTTTTCCTTTTCGTAAACACTTTTGTTTGGTCTTTATATTATGTAAATTAGTTTGCAATTCCTTTCTTCTTTTCAATGTTTTATATGTGTCATACTTGTATTTTTTCTTATTTCTTTTTTGGGATCCTTTGTTTCTTAAGTTTCTTTGTTGTCTTTTTTTACATATTTGACTATATAATTAGCTGTATAAGTAATAATTTTACTGAGTGGATTTCCTTGTTGGTGGCTGGTCATAAATAAATAAATGAAAAAAACAACTTATGTGTAAAAGACATGTACACACACGCACTCATTCAGTCTATTTTTTTACTACAACAATCCTTAAGTGAAAAAGCTCCATCTGGGATATCAGAACTGAAATATAAGTATGAATTTGTTGTATTAATGGTAGGAAACTGAGCATAACATAAAATAAAAAGTCCCTACTTCCTTATGAATGTTTAGAAAGCGTGGCAACCAAGCAGGCAAGTGTATAATACCATAATAATACAAGAGTCGATAAGTCATAATAATAAAAAATAAAGTGTTTGCAATTATAATGAATTTTATCGCCTTATATAAGATTAAACGTTGATTACTTTAATATTCATTATCTGAGTTTCTTAACAAAATTGATTTAATCCGTTGAAGAATTCTTGACAGAATAATCCAGCTTTCTTGACTACTTAGAATAGAGTACTCATAAGGATAAATCATCGGTAGTTATTTGACGTTCTAAAACATAAGAAAAATAAGCAAAAATCTATTAAGATAAAGATTTTTAAAATTTCGCTTAAAACACCCGCGACATATCTATAGATGGATAGTTCATAAGATTGTGTTTAGTTAGCTAGAAAGAAAGAATACGATAGAAAGACTATAATTGAGTCACTCACTTCCAAAGTAGCCACTTTGCATAATTTTTGGAAAATCAAGAAAAACGTTTTAAATTTAGAATTTACGGATCTGCTTTTAAGACTTTTTTTTGCTATTTGTATAATACATTCTCAGTAATTAGGAAAAGCAAGTTGGACAACAGTCACTTTGGAACAGACATATGGACATTAACACTTTTGGAGTAGCAGGGCATGGATACGAATTCATTTGGAACAGCAGGACTGGTAAATGAGTTAAAATATGTATTAATTACTTAAAAATATTAACATACATACCAAAAACTTTAATCACTGTGAGCAATTTCTGTTTCCATATTTTTCTGATTTATTTATTAACCTTGATTAAAAATAATGAATTAGAGAGAGTTTGGTTGCTTTTTGACTAAAACACAAGAAAACAAAACAAACAAAAACAACGTACAACAAAATACAGCTTGAACCCTTGATGTATGGACAGCCTGCAGTTTGGAATAGGGTGAACATTTTACACTGGCTTTTAAATACGACATGATTGTTTTTTTAACATAATAAGCGTACCATCAGATAGGCCTTTAAATTATGAATCCAAGGATGTATAAATCTCATTTTTGATTTAATTGTGGAACGCAGTCACATTGGAACTGAACGACTCAATTAATAATTCTTTAAAAAAAATTTTAATTTAAAAAGTTTTTAATTTGTGTTTTTAAAATATAAGTAGTGGTTCATGAAAGACGGCTAAAGTTTACCGTTAGTAGGAGGCTATGTGAGTTTATTTCACTCCATTTATGTATTTCTGCTCTAGACGTTTATTTTTTTATTTAAATTTTAACGTCCATTTATTATTAACTACGAATTTTAGGACGGGTTATCTATAGGTTACCACCCGCTCTAGACGTTAAATACCAGTGAGTGAGAAAAGTGCATCCAATTCTGGATAACAATGCTACAAAACTCAAACCATCTAACCTGCTGCTAGAAGGCCATTTCTAGATGGTATTTTTAGTTTATCGAAGTCCGTAGAGTTTACATTCGTCCAATGTGTTTGCCAACTGTGTTTATTTTTTTATTATTATTACCACGGTCGTGCTTTCAATGATAGATCTAGACCACAGCGAATAAATCGATCTGGTTTTCTGGATTAAAGTGAATAATATGTTTGAACTAGCAGTAAGATACTGAGAGTTTAATGATGAATTTGTTCACTTGCACTTCTGCATCCGGGCGTGAGTTATTTGGAGTTGATAAAAAAGTTAATTATTTCATAAAATTCTCTGACGTTTAAAACGGCTGGAAAATATAATGAAACCTATATTTCCCAAAAGGTACAAATACGCACCAAATCTACATTGAGTTTTTGGAATCTATCGAGCCTTTCCAAAATTTCACGCGTTTTTGTATAGACTGAAAAAAACAAGTTCTTATCTAGCATTTAAAACACTTCCATTTTTTATTTAAAAAAGTCCGACTCGCAGGAACGGCATCATCTTAGCGTGATTCCGTTCATATCCCTATTGTCATTTGAAAAGCTTAGAATAGAAACAGATAATATTTTGTTCGGCCTTTGTTCAAAGGGGTTTATGAGATTACCTGGTCGGGTCCGCCAGGCCCCAGAATTCTCTTCTAGAGATACTTATTTCATACGTTTAAATGCATTGAAAAATATCAACATTTTTCACATTTTCTTTTGTTCTTCTACTATAGTAATAATTTTACAGATAAAATCAATTAAAAAATAAAATAAAAAAAACAACAGCATAAAGGCAATTGAAAATATTCAAAAGACGTCATCGAAACTCTTTCTCTTGGCAAGCTATATTTCTACCAATGAATTGTTTTTCTTATTTTACATAATCTGTTTTATTGTCAAATACATTATCCAACTATAAGCAATTAAAAAATAACAAGGAATAAAAACAGACAAAATGAACCGTTCGAATAAGCGAAATCAATTACTTCAAAGTATAAGCACTTATTTTTCCGATTGACATCGCTTATTCAAAACATTCTTCAGAGCCTTTTTTGTAGACCATTTAGTAAGCTTTCGAAAGGTAACCTTTCGCTTCACAAGATTTTCAACCGTTTTCGAGATATTAATGAAAGTATACAAAGTTACCAAAACTTATCATGTCTGTTAATATAATATTTTATTCTAACCCTTTCTTAACTCCAAACGTAACCAAAATTTCAACATATTAGTTTTGATGAAATTCGAACATGCAGAAAATGTTTCAACTGAATCCCATGGTTCTAAGTACCCAAACCAAAAACGTTATTCAACAACTATTTTTCCAATTTTCTCGGAAACGGTTAAAGCTATCACCTTAAAAATGGTTTCATTCGTTTTCCTAGCCCAAGAAGCCTATAAAACGAGTACTTGCAAGCATATGAAGTAAGCGGAACGATTTTGTTCGCGCGACATTCGCTCCAAAAACCATGTTCCGGTGGGCGGATTCTGCTGGTTAACGAACTTGATCTTTCAAATTAGACGAAAGATTTTTGTACCGAATTTCATCAAAATCGGACCATTTTTGACCTGTCAGGGCCACGAACAGACAAATATATATATATATATATATATATATATATATATATATATATATATATATATATATACAAATTTGAACAACATTCATTTTCGGTCTCTAGGGGTTCTGAAGTCTCTAAGCAAATTTAGAAATAAAAAGTTGATTATTTTAGTTATTTGTAAATCAAAATCTCTTTTGTTGTTATTAATTTGTTTAAAAGAAGGTTCATTTTTTATATTAGTTTCATTTATATACTGCTTATTACATTATATAACATGCGCTCCCTGTAAAATAAGATTTACTTCGATCCATTACTTTATCTGCCATCTATCAATCAACCCATGAGGTCTATATTTGTAGTTTATGCTGGATTCTATATATTTTTTATTTTATATTGGGCATCTCTTGACATGATAACAAGAAAGTGTACAACGAGCAGGGGAGAAATGGAGGTAAAAAATTATAAAATAAATTGTATTAGGAAAAGAATAGTGGAAATAAATTAGTGCTAAAACCTAACACTTTTTGTCGTTAGGAAGTGTTATATGTTTAACGTGTTATAGTAAACGTTTAAAGATATGGACTACGTGAGTTCGAGTGAATCTTATAAGTCAGTATGTGTTTAACAGTTGTATTGTAAGAGTTGTACCTATTTAAACCTTTAGTATTAAATCAGTCGAGCTCCAGAAAATTCACAGCTAATTTTGAGTATTAATTAATCAGCTGATTATTAATGACGTCTGATAAATATGTAATATTCTTACTGTTGGTTGTAGTGGTGTTGTAGCCGGTGTGCATGGAGTGGAAAGAACGACCCTATAAAGCGATGACGTGGCCCTGATTGGGGCCGGCGAAAGTTAGTCCGCTCCGTGAAAACCTTCCTTGGCCTGCTCTCTAAAAAGGAGGCTCAACTCACGGTGGCTCCCACTCTTACAATTGTAATTGCAATTTAATTGCTTTGTTTTGTTTTGTTTTTTTAAGGATAATCCAATTTTCTCTGAATGTTATTCAAAGTGAATAAGTATACATTTGGGAAGTCTTCACCAAAAGAAAATTGTGCAGGATCCGAATGAGAAAGATTGATAAAACCACTTTTCCAAACTAATTTTCAGTCTGGGTGTTCAGAAACGCATGATTCAGTTGAAACTTTTCTAAAATATTCTTTCTAAAATATCTCGAAAACGGTTGGAAAATCGTGGTAAGTATAAGGCAACCATCCGAAACCTTACAAAATTTTCAACAAAAATGATTCTGATGTAATTTTCGATGGGTCTTCCTGTGAAATTAGTGCTTAAAACCTAACAATTTTCGTCTAACACCTAACGGTTTTCGTCTCTGTTTACCTAAGTGGCTGTTGTTTATTTTAATTTCATTTAACAGTAAAAAGAGTTATGGGCTGCAGCCCCACCCCGAAATGGGTAAAAATGTTTCATAAAAACCTTAAAAATAAATTAACAAGATCATGTAGGTCAAAAGATGTATTTTAGGTGTAGGTAATAGTTTTAATTGGCTAACTATTCCATGTTCCAGATTGTTACTATTTCATACCCGAATTCTCTCAGCCCCCCCTCCGAAATTCTTCCAGTACTCTCCGAAATTATTTTCTATATACGCCCATGAAAAGATTATTTTAGTAAAATAAGGTAAGAAAATGAGAAACGTTGTTATAATGTTTCCAAGAGCAAACGTTAAGACAGAGGATGGAGTACGAGTACGTAATTTCCGCTTAGGATACTGTCTACCAGTTAGGCGCTTAAAATCTTATATTGCTTCTCTTTGATATTTCATTGTATATTTCTCACGAATGATCAAAACCCACCAATAACTATTCCTTTAATAAGGGCACTTCGGGGTATGAACAGAACTGCGCTATGATTTCGCAGTTCCTACGAGTCAGACATTTTTTTTTTATAATTGTTCGCGCTAAAAACTAGATCAACAACATAGAGTATGAAAGTTACATATTTTAGCATTGGCTCTAGGTAAATCTAATGAAACTCGATTCCAATCAAATCCAATATTTTCTTCTGTGTTCTTAAATAGTATTTTATTTTCTAAGCACCTCTTAGTTATTCTGGAATATAAAGCTCAGAGACTATTAAATTAGATTATTTATTCACTCACACCCTCCGCTCCTCTGTGTTTACATCGGCCATCTGTCCTATTGTGCGAGTCGCTAATTGATCAACCTTACCTCAACATCCTATTCAGAGACTATTATTTGACTATAGAATTTCGTCTCCTTATTAACAGATGTCATGAAATGTGGATGTCAGCGGAATAATGTAGTTGCAAGTTTATATATGTTTGATGTTAATTTTTTTTTTATTTAAAGTAACAAAAAGGGTTATATATATATATATATATATATATATATATATATATATATATATATATATATATATATATATATGAGTGTGTGGTTTGAATTTATGTGTATATGTGTGTGTGTTTAGTTATATATATTTGAAAATAATTCCTATAACCCAAAGAGAATCTGTTATTTATACCATCAAAGACTAAAAAATATTAAAACTATACATTCACACTTAACTAAGATTTTAGTGACTGACACATGACAAAACGATATGTAAACGCGAGCCTATATTTTATTACAAAATTTGACAATACCAAACTAACGAAGTCAAAATCTCCTAGCTTGTTACTTTGATAAATTTGTTAACAAATGTGATTAATTGTATAATTTCGTAAATATGTAATATTGTCTTGTTGTATATATATATATATATATATATATATATATATATATATATATATATATATATATTGAATTGTATACAGGTTTATATGCATAATTCCAATTGTAAAATTGGATGTATATATGTAATAATGTAATAGTATGTACATGTAATAATTGTTTTGAGTGAATCGCCTTAGTTGCCGATGCTCATAAATGAATAAAATATAATTTCATCTCTTCTATTATTCCTTTTGCTTGAAGGCCATTCACCAACTGTTTCTTTAATTCTCGAAGTTAGTTATCCGTCGTTATGACCATGGGCGTAATAAAGGAGAGGTTGAGGGGACTGCAACTCCCCCCCCCCCGCGCAATTTCGATTTAATCGGTAAAAATATGTCTTAAAACCCTTAAAAATAAATTAAATAGGATCACATTGTTCAGGAAAAAATAAGGTTTGTTTGGTTTAATAGCGTTTTAGTTGGACATCTATTCGAAGTTCTAGATTGTTAGTATTCCATACCCCTGAAATGCTCCCAGCCCCCCCCCCGAAATAATTTTCTATATGCGCACATGGTCATGACTAATATTCGTCTGGCTCAAAAGTGAATACATCCTATAATATGTATGTAAGTATGTTCGTTAGTATGTCGTAGAACATTTTTGCGGCATAGAATAGCTTCCAGATGTCATTTATATAGTTATTTTGACCAGAGGCGTATATAGAATATAATTTCGGGAGGGGAGCATTGGGGAGCCAGGGATCATTTGGGGGGTAAGGAATACTGATAATCTAGAACTTAGTTAACCAACTGACATAGCTCTTACACCCAACAAAAAGTATTTGTTCTAAACTAATTGATCTTATTTCATTTATTTTTAGGGTTTTTATGCCACATTTTTACCGATTAAATCAAATATGGGGAGGGGGGGATTTCATTGTACGTGAATCCGTAAATTGTCACTGACATTGAACGATTGTCTTTGGTGGCTGAAGCCTACATCCTTGTGATACATATCACTTGTGATACCAATTGGCACAATGATCAATAATGCCTAAGAAATAAAATTGAATTACTGTGGGAAATAAATTATGCCTTTTTTTTAAAGTTTGAATTATAATTTGTCGAATAAGATTACTTATTTAGGTAGTTGAGTATTTTTTCTATATATGTTTATGCGCTTCAATCACCGAGTAATCAGTCATATTGTAAGATAGATCCAAGTTTTGTCTCTGTAAAGCTCATTGTACGTGAATCGGCAAATGGTTTGTTGGCTGAAGTCCAAAACTTGTGACCCCAATTGGCATTTTACCAAAAAAATTAGTTCGTTAATAACTATGTATGTAGAACTATACCGATTTGATAAGAGACTTGGTCCCTAACGATAGATGAATGCCCTTGGCCCAGAGCTTGAAAGGTGAGCGTCCTCCGTCCGGTCAGTACCCGGACCATCACCCAGCCTACATATCACTTTCCCCAGGAGGATAACTCCGCTGTCTGAGCGAATAACGGATAGAAATAACGGATTCTGTGTCGTCCTCAGTCTGGATAGTAACATGTAGGGGCCAGCATTATATCTTCCTTACTCCCTACTTGATGTATTGTCAATTTTATTTGCCTACTTGTTGTAATGAAGCTTATGAAACTGCTTGAATTTTACGAGGCAGGAATTGAACACTAAAAACCTTCTCACTCCACTCCTGCGTGAGTAATAAATATCTGATTGATTTATTTATGAGCATCCGCTACCAAGGAGAGTCACACAATACAATTATCACATAAAAAACAACTATACAATTATGTAATATTACATATACATCCAATTATAGTTAATCATTATTAACTGGCCCTTTGTTCAAATTTATTTCAATTTCCTACATACTTCGCACCTTTTTGGTGCCTGTTCAGGGGATTATGATTAAATACAAGAGCTACAGCCTCAACTTGAGGAGGAACGCCTTCCACAAATAGGGCCACGTACAAACTGGTCATTGACTGAACGATTCCAATGTGGTGGAAAGTAGTTTGGAGTCTCCCAGTGGTTAATGCCTTGGATCCTCATGCGGGAGATGGGGGTTGGAGTTCCGCCTGTGGCAGAGATTTTTCTCATTTCAGGGCCAGTTGAGAAAATTCCCTGCTCCACCATGGATGCCCGCGCTAAAAGCCCAGATGTCAGTTCCCCTTAATATATATATATAAAGTTGGATTCATTCAGTACATGGACAATCTGGACATGGCCCTACTAGTGGAAGGTTCTTCTCATCAAGTTGAGTATGAGGCTCTTGTATTTAAGCATAATCCCCAGAAGAGGCTCCAAAAAGTTGCAAAACAGGTAGGACTACTTCCACACTAGTCACTGACTGAACGAATCCAATATGGTGGGAAGTAGACAGCTGATCGATTATCCATATGTCATACATTTAAAAATTAATTTCAATTTACAGATGAAATATAATCACAATACTTAAAAAAAGAAAAACTAACCCTCTTTTTTTTTTTTATTCAAATAAATAAATCAATTTATAATTTAATCCATTTTTAAATATATGACATATTTATTATCGACCAGCTCACTATTTTACACCATATTAGATTAGTTCAGTCAAAGACTAGCCTGGACGTGGCCCTACTAGCCCTTTATTTTTTTTTCAAAACTAGAAGTCTCCTAAAGAAAATAAAAACAGAATCTAAGTGTGGCATATATAAAACAGCAGAGGCTAATTGCATAATCATTTATAACGTATTTATTTTATTTGCCCCCTATTGGCCAAAAAAATTTCTCCTTTCCGAGAGTGAAGCGTTTTTCCCCACTGCTGAATTTATATGAACTATTTCTTGACATCAGCTTATTGCTTTACTTGCTACTGGATAAGGACATATCAGAACTTTTAAACCCAATTTATAAAGATCATTTTATAAAAACGATAAATAAATGGCCCTTTCCAATCGTTTTGTGATGTATTGTGTGACACGTTCTAATGTAAAAGTGTTCTTCTTGAACTCATCCGAATGACAGCATGGACACATATATCACAGTCATGTATTATCCATTTCACAACTGTTTGGCAATAAATGTTCATTCAGTTGTAATATTTAAGGCTAAATGAAAATCTAGCTAGTAAAAACATAGTTAGATATATTTGTATAAGCAATACAAATTTCGTGCACTGCTACAAGAAAATAGAAATATAAACCATTTGGGCCAGCCGTCCCAAGGTGAATAGAAAAACTATCTGTCATCCTAATGAAGGTTGAATCGCTTATGGAAGCCCAAGGATTTTTCGAGTCACTTAGAAACAAATATTGACATATCCATTTAAAACCAATTTCTATTAATATTTGAAACGTAACTACATTAATCTACTTAAAAAAAATAAATAAATAAATAAACATATTAAATTAGCTAATTTTGATTATTTTTATTTTTTATTTATTTTTTTTTTTTTTTAAGGCGCATCAACAAATCTTGGCTATTAGCGCCGTTTGATTATTATTATTTTGTTTTAAAGTCGTTATTATTGAAGCTTTTTGCAGATTTGGCGATAAAGTACTTATTACATCTTGTAGAATTTTACATGGTTTTATATAGACATTACAATTTTTCAGATTAATGATAATTTGCATATTTACAGTGTTAACTTAGATTATTTACTTATATATTCAATGTTAAAAATTATTTACGAACAGTACAAACAAGGAAAAACAGTAGGGGAAAAAAAGAAAAAGGTAGTTAGGCGTGATGAGGTCACTCAGTGGTATAAATAGCAGTTTCTAGCCAGTCTATTAAAATTATTAAGGTATTATGGGTATTTAATTGAGAATTTCTTTGTATTTAGAAAAATAAATATAGCCTGGTTTGTTTCTGAAATGGTAATGTTTTCTATATATTGTCCCACCTCTGAGTAAGTCATCGGGCATATTTTTTATAAACGAAGTATTTTATAAGTCTCCATTTAGTTAATAAGTTTTTATAGTCAAGTTATTATTATTTGGTAGAGGCTGGGTATTCTTCCTTAGTTTTCTCTTGAAATCAAGAATAATAACAAAAATAGACATAATTTTAATTAGATCACCGTAAGATACCGTATTTTCACTACCGTAAAATGGGATCACATTAGTGCAGTGTGGTGAAATTGGTACAAACCTTTACTACTAGGATATTTTCATTTAACTCATACCAAATGATCAAACTTTGCCCAAAAAGTGTAAACAGACAAATATATACCCATATATAGGTACCTACATATTTGTGTGTTCCTTTTCAGACAAATATATACCCATATATAGGTACCTACATATTTGTGTGTTCCTTTTCAGACAAATATATACCCATATATAGGTACCTACATATTTGTGTGTTCCTTTTCAGACAAATATATACCCATATATAGGTACCTACATATTTGTGTGTTCCTTTTCAGACAAATATATACCCATATATAGGTACCTACATATTTGTGTGTTCCTTTTCAGACAAATATATACCTATATATAGGTACCTACATATTTGTGTGTTCCTTTTCAGACAAATATATACCCATATATAGGTACCTACATATTTGTGTGTTCCTTTTCAGACAAATATATACCCATATATAGGTACCTACATATTTGTGTGTTCCTTTTCAGACAAATATATACCTATATATAGGTACCTACATATTTGTGTGTTCCTTTTCAGACAAATATATACCTATATATAGGTACCTACATATTTGTTTGTTCCTTTTCAGACAAATATATACCCATATATAGGTACCTACATATTTGTGTGTTCCTTTTCAGACAAATATATAAGTATATATAAGGAGTATAGATTTGTAGCAATTACAGCACACTATACTGGCCTCATTTTACGGTACTTGCTATTCTCTGGGCTGTTTCAGATACCCCTGAAAAAGATACTTATATCGCATTTTATTTATAATTTCAGAGGGTAAACTTCAAGTGATTTCTGCGAGTTCTTCCTATCAAAATGCCAAATAAATACTTTTTTTGTAGACATGGTATTAGCTTTTCAGGTTTCTCAATCCCTTGGCAGTTGATTTCTCTGTCATTTTTGAAATATTTATTATAATATTTGAGTAATTATCTTGCTCCAAGCGTACAGTGAAATTATTTTTAATTTATTTTTTTCTTTTAATTTTCATATACTTATAAGCTAAGCATCTGAATTTTTGTTAAAATGTAAGGTTTTAATTTATTATTGTTTGTATTAAAGATATTCGTAAATTTAATTTTAATTTTAATGACCATATTAAAAAAAAAATTATTTACATTATTCAATCATAATATACGAAAATATACACATTTCTCAGGATTGATAATAAAATATGTGGAAGATGTAAACTACATTTTCAGGCCAACCTCGAGTATTACCATAAATGTGTGTTTCCATTTGGTGTCCACTGAACGATATCCACAAAACATCTAAGCATGAAAACTTTCTAATTCTTTTTCGGCCAATTTCGCCCGAAAAAAAATATGAATTAGTGGGCTGAATCAGGTGATGAACGAGAACTTAGGTGGGGTTCCTCCAAAAAGAAGGATAGAAACGCTTTAAAATGAAAGGTTCAGGAAAAATTAATAAGTATTTAAATGATAAAAGGAATTTAATGAAAGGATTTAAAAACAAATTGAAATATGAAATCATAAAATGAATTGAAACACAATTTTTCTACATAAGAAACATAAATATGTTTCATACTAAATTTAGAAGAAAGAAAACAACATGCAATGCTCACGCTTTACCATAAAGTGTCACGAGATATAAACGTCTATGGTGACTATCGGTTCCTTAACGACCCCAAGATAATATAATCAATGTTTTTTCCTTGCCTGAAATTTATATTTATGTGTTCGAACCGTTATTCAAATAAATAAACTTGACTCCCTTTTGGAAAAAAATCTACATTACTCGTTGTTCTCATGTGTTTTATTTTTAAATAAATTTTAATGCAGATAAGTGTTATGAATGTTAAACAAATAAGCAAACCGTTCAACTTGGATTATATTTGGAGCTCGCAGCACCATAACGAAGTACCTACATATATCAAAAATTTTCCCAAGAAATGTGAACTTACACCTAAGGTACTCATACAAATTCTGAGAACCATCCTTGAGGACACCGATAATTTGGAGAATTATCGGCTTTATGTAGGATGACAAAAAGAAGAAAATTGCGACTAAATAGCAAAATTAATATAATAAATGAAATAAAGCAAAAGAAGTATGCGTCCGTTCTGATAGAAAAGAAAAAAAATAAATTAATTTTAAAAAATTGCCTATTATAAGTTTATAAGAATGCTGGGGCTCAATAAGCTCAGCTACCAACTCAGATTGATCTTTTCTCCTAAAGAAAATAAACGCCCGCGATTCCAAGATACAAAAAGTCCGCTACGCAGAAGCTGCATAACTTACATCAGAAGGTGGGTAGTGTACTCTGCATTTCTAAATAATAACCTATATCAATAGAAAAAAACATGAATAGTTTTGCTCTTTTATGTTAGTAATGAACAGCAGAATATGGATACAGTTCCTACGTTCAGCACACCTGTGGAAGTAACAACCTATGTGCGAGTCAGTTTGACGGCTTATTTTAATTTTAACATAATACAGATTAAACCTCAACTTCTAATTCACCGATTTAGTTTATTTTTACTTCATATTATTTCCATTAGATACCCACGACGTTTACCGAGTTTCGTTAGAATACCACAGAAATTACGGACGTCATGGGGAAATTGGTCATTTTGGACCTGAGTAAACCCCCTCCTCCTAATTACCTGATTTAGTTTATTTTTACAACGCATTTTCCTCTTTAGATGACCAAAACGAAAACTGAGTTTCGTTGGAATATAACAAATATACGGCCTTTATTGGCAAATTAGTAATTTGTGTCCGGAGTAAACTCCCGTCCAGATTGACCGCTTCTGATGCTTTACTAGTTACACGCTACCGTCCTTTAATTGAGGCTCTTATCAGCCTGTACCGCCATTTTAATTATTTTCAAATTAATTAATTCAAGGTATTAGAAAGAACAATGACACAAGCTCCATTAAAAGGTGCCGGAAGAGGAGTGCGAAATAGGCTTCCTGGATGTGGCCTCTATCCTAAAACCAGCTGACTAAGTGAGGATGTAGGCAACACCTGTACTCACATTTCGAACGGGATTTTTTCATTTCACTCTTAAGAGTTCTCGATACAAATGGGGCAAGAAACGTGAAGTCTTTTTCCTAATAAGGAATAGTATTTCTACTTGACGACATCTTCGATGGGGTTTACTTTTCTGTTCGTGTCCACGCATCTACAAAATTGGTCTGATTTTCATGACATTTTCCCAAAAAACACTTAACCCTAGGATGCCCAAGGGTGGGGGCTTTCAGAGCTCATCTTTTCTTTCTTTGATTCATAGCTCTGTCCTTGAAATTAAACAGGGAATACATACACCAATAATAAAATTGTCTCAAACGTTTTTTAACGTTTTTTGTTTCCCTCCAAAAGAGCCCTTTTTTTAGAAAGTATATAGTCCTCTGAACATTTAAATTTTAATTAAAAAGTTAAATGTTTCCCCTAAAAAGGAATTTATTGTACAAAACACTCACAAAAAAGTACAAATTTTACAGTTAAATTTTAAGTTAAAATATCTGAAATCTGAGAAATTTAACCAGGTATTTCGGAATACATAAGTGCTCAAAATGATTAATTATTTATCCCTAAACAGTCTCGTTTGACGTATACTAAGCACAAAAAAAAACTATCTATGGAAATTAGAGCCTTCTGCTCAAATTCAGGAACATAAATATGCTTTAGTTCACCCGACAAACCTATGTTATGTACTGTATAACATCTTCTTTTTCGTACATGGCCACCACGCATGCGAAGACACTTTTTTGTAACATTTTTTTCAGTGTAGTCATCGCTAAAGCATATTTATGCTAAAAACAAAAACAAACATATTATAAAATGAAGCTTTGAGTAAATCACCCAACAAGTTGTGGAACAGCACGTAGCAACAAAGTGATTCGATGTAATTTAGCAGGAATTGGATCAAGGCAATAATAATAATAATAATTATAGTAATTGACAACTAATAACTCAAACTAATTTGTAATAATAAATCTGTTGGCATAGGAAGATACTATCCCCAATACGCCATGTATGTGGCAATATACCACATTCCTCGAGTTCCTTGATTAATGTAAGCGGGAGTAGCACTTTTGGAAAATAATTAATTTCCTTAAATAGATATATGTTTGATCCCTAAACTTCAGGACATATAAAGGATAAAGGAGAGATACTACGAGAAATCGTCGCCGGTTTCACCTTCGAAACGAGTTATACGCAAGGAAGCGATGCTGTTAAACATGAGGAAGAAAACCACCAAGGAAAACCTCATGTGTTTACTACTTGGCTGGACAGAAACTACTGAGTAAACAGTTCTAGATTATATTATATAAGTCCTCTATTCATAGTGAACCAACACTAGTTGAATTCATTTTTTCTGAAGTATTGGCATGCAGTGAAGCATAATTGTTACGCGAGCCAGTCTCTTTTACTGAGCTGGTTTTGTGACAACAGGCGATCAAACGTAGTGGACAAGTTGGGTTCAGTACCTTCCGTGCGGTAACTTACAAATCTCTTAACATTTGTTGGAATGTTTACAAGAAGTGACAAGGGACAACTGCTTAGTAAAATGGTGGTGGGGGAGCTTACTTGTCGCTTAGTAAAAAGAATCCATCCCAATTCACTTGTACTTACAGTTTTTACTAATCCCTTTTTTTCAAAAACTAGCACGTATATACAAGTGACAAGCACTAATGGCAAGTGCTAAGCACATGTAAACTAGGCATAACTCACTTTTAGAATTATGAAAATATGAGTTTTATGGCGAAAATCTGAAAACATTATGGAACGATTTATAATAATTTCTGATTCAACAAAGGCTACACAAATATGCTTGTTATGTAGTAAGGCCTCATTTGGAGTAAATTGTGATAATAATTTCCAAACTGTTGGTTTACTTCACGTAAAGGTCTCTCTTTCCTCCGTTTTTTTATTGATTGTTGTTGTTTTGTATTCCTTTTGGCTTTAAATGATTTTCCCAAAAATAGTCACATACCTCTCCGAGAAGGCTTTTACCACTTAGGCGTCTATAATCTCGCTTTTCTGGAACATGCCATTTTATTTAACAGGAAATCTTTTTTGTCATGTTACTTTTCCACGAAAATCGTTGGAAGTTTAAAAGAAAAAAATTAACAATTCCCATTTTATGCTTTCAAAATTTCACCAGTTCTGAGAATATGTAAATGACGGAGGTCCTATGGGGTGGACTTTTCTTAGCCTTGTTATTTTATTATTATTTAGTACCTATTTTTATGTTTTGCCGGCTATTTATAACAGAAAAGATTACCCGTGAAATGAATTCATTGCCAACCTCCTGGAACTCAATAAATAAATGAATGTGCTGAACGTCGCAAATCATACCAATTATAATTATTTGTAAACAAGCTGAGATGCTGCTGTTCCTACCAGTCGGACTTTTTCATTTTTGGGCGGTGAGCTCGAAAGGTTGACAACCAATATACATCCTTTTTCCTACAGAACTCTTTACTAAATGAATCCTGGAAGTGACCTGAATTTTCCATACATTCTTATATATACTTAGGTTAAGTAAGGAATAATAATTTTATCTGTGACTTAAAAAAAAAAATGTAATAGCAAAATATCACCTATTATTACGGAACGTTTCAAACAAAATAAAATTTATAGTTATACATTCCTGATAACAGGAGTTAGCCGGTTGACTAATGAATACTGTTTACATATTTAGTCATTGATGGTTTAGTAACGTGCAGTAAGCTGAAAACATTAGTCATGAAAACTATGACAATACTATGAGCCTTTCACCCACTTTACCAATGACTATTCAAATCAGATATAAATATACTTTGACGTAATTACCCACCAGCCGCTGGTCATGAGTCATACATTTTCTACAATGGCTTATTATACATAACAAACGGTCTAAATGATTTTTATTATCATGGTTTTTATGAAATCACTCGGAAAAGTTGATTCAATGATGGTTATAAAAATCTTTCCAGCCAAAAATATTATCCCCACCCAATCATCCTTTGCTTCGTATCACACCGACAGCTAACAATTTGCTCCACATTGTGAATTTAATCATTAATGACATTATTTTTGGTGGCTCTGAAGAAAATGTAGAATATAAAGAGCACTAGTATTTATTATTTTCTTTTTGGAATAAATAGATTTCAATGATGTATAAAATCTATTGGTTCACGGATCCTCTAACATGAAGACTGAATTCAATGCTATAATAATTCATTCGAAGAATGCAAGAATGTACATTAAATTTGGACCTCTTACATTATGAAGAATGTGAAATCAAAAATATAAACATCCCTTAATTATTACGTTCTAGCATATCTGCAAATGAGTCGTTATATTTTCAGTGAGTCCCGATCATTAATAGTTCTCCTATATCAACAAGAAAGGAATCCACGCATTAAACATAGGAGTATTTAACGTATTTCTTTCCCCGCTCAAGAGGTTCTACATGAATATTTTTACAAAACTGAATCCCTTAATTTGACTAATGTGCCAAGCCTTAAGGCCTTGAAAACGGGTGTAAAACAAATATTAATGTGGGAAAGGCCGTTCATTGTTTTAATCAGCCCATGTTATGTATGTTTATTAGCAAGGCCTAGAGTTTAATCAGCCCATGTTATGGATGTTTATTAGCAAGGCCTAGAGTTTAATCAGCCCATGTTATGTAGGTTTATTAGCAAGGCCTAGAGTTTAATCAGCCCATGTTATGTATGTTTATTAGCAAGGCCTAGAGTTTAATCAGCCCATGTTATGGATGTTTATTAGCAAGGCCTAGAGTTTAATCAGCCCATGTTATGGATGTTTATTAGCAAGGCCTAGAGTTTAATCAGCCCATGTTATGGATGTTTATTAGCAAGGCCTAGAGTTTAATCAGCCCATGTTATGGATGTTTATTAGCTAGGCCTAGAGTTTAATCAGCCCATGTTATGGATGTTTATTAGCAAGGCCTAGAGTTTAATTAATTTCGTTTAATTTTTATGTGCATGTATATCGTTTCTTTCGGAGACGGGATCTACAAAGCAGCACTCCTTTTCTAATTATAATTTATTTATTTCATATTTTTCCCCGATATGCTTCGTCCCCTTTTCCACCTTATCAGTGGCAATACAAAAATAGAATATTTTCTTACCTCTCAAAAATTGTTTCCTTTTTGGAATTCTGTTTTTAAAAAATATCTTAACTACCTTTTCCTAAATATTTTTCATCAGAAGAATACAACTAATCAAATCCCTAAGTTGTTAGGAAGTTCTTTCGTCCTTACGTGCTCTGGATGGAGAATGGCACAATCAAAATAATAGTTTTGATTATATCAAGGACATAATTGAAAGATCTAGGGTGAAACAAGTCGGGCGAAAAATAAATCGACCCCAAGCCTCCTAATGAAACGAGAAAGATATATATTCAGATTGGTTCATCTTCCCATAGAATAATATAATATTATATATATATCCACCAAGGCTTATTGTACATCGTACACATATTCTTGGGCAAATTTTTAATGTACCTCTTACGGCTGCAACTAAGACGGTTCACCCAATACAATATTATTGTATATTATTATATATACTTCTCATTATACAATATAAATTATTCTTCATCATTAAACTGATCATAATTTTATGTAGACCATTATTAAGAAGTTTAGTAAAGTTTTAGTCAATGCTACTGAACAGTTATATTTTAATATAGAAGATTATTGATTATTTCATAAGTTGTAGCGGCTAGGTGATTCAACTTTTAAAAAACATTAAATGAAAATATATATAAAAATATCAAATTTTTTCCATGTCGACTTGTCTATAATGTATGTTATGAGTAAAAAGATATATAGAAGAAAGATATATAGATAGAAGATAGTTAGATGGATAGAAGATATAGAAGAAAAAATATAGAGATATAAATGAACAGCTATTTTAATATAATATGATGAACAGTTAATTTTATATAGATAGAAGATATAAAAGAAAAAATAGATACACATAGATAGTTTATCAAATGTTGGACGTGATTCTTTAAGTTGGTATAACGTTTTCATTTATTGACCAATTGACATGAAACAAACACTAAATGTTAAGTGAAGCTTACCACAATATATTGGTGAAACCTGTATCTAAATCTGATAAGCCGTTTCTGAGATTAGCGTGCACAAACGCACAGGGAAACATTGTTTTTAATAAAACATTTTCTCATATATCTTCCATGTACAGGCAGCAATCCGTTACATTTTGTTCATAACTATAAATTAAGCCAATTATACAATTAATTAAATTTACATTACTAAAAAAAATAGCTATAAATAAAAACAGATTAATACAAAGTAAGAAAGAATCCTAGAGAAAATAAAAACTTCTAAGTACACGTGCAATTATTATCTATTATATAAAAAGTCCGTCACGCAGGAGCTGCATAACTAAGCACTTTCCTCAGAATTTGGGTAGTGTAGACTGCTTTCCAGAACAATTTGCTTAACATATCCTACATAAATTAAATAAAAACATGAATAGTTCTCTTTTAAATTTGTAATGAGTAACTGATCAATTATTAATTTGCTTCCAGAGTTATGTTTACACATGGTACCTACTACACTACGTAATAAATACAAAAAAACTCATATTATCGTATTTTGATCTAACGCAGGAACAGGATACAGTCACTCTAGTGGTAGAAAGCGCTCCTTGCGGCGGCTTTGTGAACCTACGTTTGGCGGGCTTTTCTATTGAAATATATTACAAATTAAACCCCCGCTTTACGATTGACCGATTCAGCTCATTTTTAAAACACTTCTTTCTCATGAGTTACCCACGACGTATTTGGGTCCGGAGTAAACCCCCCCTTCTAATGAACCGATTTAGTTTATTTTTACAACACATATTTAACTGTAGATTACCACCACGAATACCGAGTTTCGTCGAAATATACCAAAAATCACGGCTGGAAGTGGCGAATTGGTATTGTGGGTCCGGAGTAAACCCCCCTCCTAATGAACCGATTTAGTTTATTTTTACAACACATATTCACCTGTGGATTACCACTACGAATACCGAGTTTCGTCGAAATATACCAAAAATCACGGCTGGTAGTGGCGAATTGGTATTGTGGGTCCGGAGTAAACCCCCCCTTCTAATGAACCGATTTAGTTCATTTTTATATCTCACTTTTCTGTCTATATTACCACTACGAATACCAAGTTTCGTTGAAATATAACAAATATTACGGCTGACATATTCAAATTAGTGTTTTGGGTTCAGGGTAAACCCCCCCCTTCCGGTGGACCGACTTTGGTGGTTAACGAACTCGTTCAATCGTTTGCTAATTGAATGCTATATACCAAGTTTCGTGACGAAAAAACAAAAACTCTGGCCGCTATCGTGTTAACAGACACACACACACATATATATATATATATATATATATATATATAAATTTTAACGGGAGTCATTTTCGGTGTCTACTAGGTAGGATCGATAAAGATTTGAAGACATTTTTCAAAAATTCCGTCATGAGTCCAACCTCAATAGCTACTTTCCTTCGGAGGAAAGTGCTAAAATGAATCGCTAAATGTGTTGGTCAGCGCAAATCTCGAGAGCAACTGAACCGATTTCGCTAATTCTTTTTTTATAATATTCCTTGAAGTACAAGGGTGGTTCTCACGGAGAGAAAAATTTAAAACATTGCCTGAAAAAGTCTAAAAACAACACTTTTCGGGTCTTTTTCACTTCCTTAACGCAAATTCATTTTTAAATAAAAAATATGTTCTCAATTTTAATATTTTTAACAGTTAACATATTTGTGTATCTATTATATAAAAATGAATCGCTAAATGTGTTGCTAAGCGCAAATCTCGAGAACAACTGAACCGATTTCGCTAATTCTTTTTTTTATAATATTCCTTGAGCTACGAGGATGGTTCTTACGGAGAGAAAAATTTAAAAAATTGCCTCAAAAAGTCTAAAAGCAACACTTTTCGTGTCTTTTTCATTTCCTTAACGCAAATTCATTTTTAAATAAAAAATATGTTCTCAATTATAATATTTTTCATGATGATTAGATAGTTAGCCGTCGAGGTGATAAATAAAGATGGAATGGTTGGGATTCGGCTAAATAAACCTCAATATGATTTTGTTTTAAAAAATCTATATTTCGGACGTTTCGGCTACTCATTGGTAGCCTTCGTCAGCTAAAATGACAAAAAAATAAATTAATACAGAAACAAAAAAAAAAGTTTATAATTGTGATAGGTAACAGAACTATAAATACAGTTAACTTATAAAAGAGCATATCGTCTTAAATTCTTAGAATGAGTAGAATGAAAAAATAAATAGGTACAATAATTGATTTTAATAGTAATTAGTAACATTAATTGACTTTACAAAGAAATAAGAAACTACATACCAATGACAAATATAGTAGCTAATAGTAACATTAATTAATTTTACAAAGAAATAAGATACTACATACCAATGGAAATGCCGAGCGGCAGAGGAAGACCAAGGTTGGCAATTAAGTAACCATTGTGAAAGTGTCTAAGGAAAAAGGAATCTACTGGGGTATATGTAACTGAAAACAGCAGGTGGTGGGAGAAAGGTCGGTAAGGAACAAAAGGCATGTTTATGACATTTTATGACAGGAAAGGAGAAGAAGGTGTCAATGGAAGGATGCCCAAGGGGCATGGGAAAAATCTAGGTGGGAGGTCGGGAGAGTTTTTGGAAAATATTAGCGTACATAGGAGAAATGCCTTGTTTGTCAGTTTTGTAGTTTATATTGTTTTTGTTTAAGTTTATGTGTACACATTCCGAGATCTGTAGTCTTTTTTTTGTTTCGTTGTGTAGAAAGAATTTTCGTGTTGTCGAAGTTAAAAGTGTGTTTTTGCGTAATGGCGTGTTTAGCAAGTGCAGATTTATCTATTTCTTTATTAGTGATGGTTCGTTTATGTTGTGGAAGACGTGAGTGAATGTCATTTATGGTTTCTCCTATGTATACACCATTACAGTAAGGGGTTTGGCAAGGGACGTGGTAAACACAACGGGTGGTTTGTTCAAAAGGGATGGGATCTTTGAGTTTGGTATAGAGGGTTTTGAGTTTGTTGGTAGTTTTCAAACCAAAATTTAGGGAAGGGTAGGATTTTTTTATTGTCTTTGTCAGTTTATCAGTCAGTCCAGGTGTAAATGGTAGAGATCGGAACATTTGGGAACTGGGAGTTAGGGAAGAATTGGGAGAGACAGTGTTGGAAGGTTGGGATTTTACTTTTTTAACAAGGGATTTTATGAGGTTGGGGGGAAATTGGTTGCGTGCCAATATATCTGAGGCGATATTAATATTTTTATTGTGGAAGGAAGCATGGGATCTTGAGGTGGTAAGGATGGGATGAATGAAAATTATGTAACCGTCCCGAGTTTTTTTTTTTTGTTTCTGTATTAATTTCTTTTTTTGTCATTTTAGCTGACGAAGGCTACCAATGAGTAGCCGAAATATAGATTTTTTAAAACAAAATCATATTGAGGTTTATTTAGCCGAATCCCAACCATTCCATCTTTACTTATAATATTTTTAACAGTTAACGTATTTGTGTATCTGTTATATAAAAATGAATCGCTAAACGTGTTGCCAAGCGCAAATCTCGAGAACAACTGAACCGACTTCGCTAATTCTTTTTTTATAATATTCCTTGAAGTACGAGGATGGTTCTTGCGGAGAGAAAAATTAAAAACATTACCTGAAAAAGTCTAAAAACGACATTTTTAGGTTATTTTTTCTTCGTTAACGGAAATTCATTTTTCAATAAAAACATATGGTCTGAATTATAATATTTTTAACAGATAACGTATTTGGTTATTTGTGTATAAGCAACAAAAATCTTTTTTTTTTATATGGACAGAATAAAAAAATAAGAACATGTAATCACTAGATGACATTAGAATCACATTTTAATAATGCAATTTAAATTAATTTATATTTGCATTAACAAAGAAAAAGACTCCACTTTTCTATATTCCCATACAAAAGATTTGTAATAATACTTAAAGGTCAATTTGAACTCTAATACCATACCATAAAGTGTTAGTGGAGGGGTTCTGGGGAGGCAAAACAATTGAGTGACATTTGTATCATTTAAATATTAATGTCAATATTTGTCAATATTTATACGATGGTAACATTACTCAAAAACAAATTGACTATGGTAAAATGTAAATTGTCTGTGGTAAAATGTCACTTGAAGTGTAAACATCTCTTTGCTGTGTATCTATAATATTACTAAATCTAAAATCCACAAATTTCTATAAAATTACTAAAGTGTTGTGTGTTTTTGACTTAATAAATATGCCTCCTATATGGCGGCGGACAAATTTAGGCAGAAGAACCCGAAATGCAACGCATCAAATTAATTATCAGTCTAATCGTACTGCCCAGGAACGTGAAGATCGCAATGAACGTGAAAGAATTTGGTTAAGACAGACCCGTGAAGCGCGACATTCGACTAATAATGGTGCAAGTTTGAATCGAGCTGCTGTGAATTCATTACAGAGCCTGCAGCTGTTGCTATTGGACCTATGAACTCAGTTTGACTATAAACAAATCCCAGGGCAGACATTAAGAATTTGTGGTATTAATTTAGAAAACCCATGTTTCTCGAATGGTCAATTGCATGTTGCCTGTTCCCGTGTTGGAAACCCATCTGCTCTGTTTATTTACGCGTCAGGTAATGAAACAAAAAATATCGTGTGTCATTAAGTACTACAATAAAAATGAAACTTAATTTAGAATAAGTAAAAATAAAATGAAATATAATAAGTAGGCGTCATAATAAGAAATCTGATATTGTAATTTTGATTGTGATTTTTTAGTGACTATTAAAAGAATTTTAAGTGTTTTATAATTTTTATGTTTTGACATAATGTAATTGTCGACTTATTAAGTTTTTTTTTTTTTTTCGTTTTTTTTTTATCTTACTAGCTGTCCGGGTGTCCCAAATAGAAGAATAAGTTTTTTAAAAAAAATTAAAGAATTGACTGTTCGGCGGTACGAAGTTCGCCGGGTCAGCTAGTTATTTATAAATACTCCGCGTCACGGTTAAAAATCGTTTTAATCCTCGGTTGCAGTGTTGGGCAAAACTAACGTTAGTAAACTAAACTAACGTTAGTTTTCCCTAACTAAAACTAAATTAATGTTATATTTTTAGTTTTAGTTTTAGTTTAGTTTTAGATTTGTATAATTATTAATCATATGGACTCCGTTTTTAGTAATGCAATTAGTTTAGTTTAGTAAAAGAGACCTAAATTTGTGATTTTAGTTTAGTTTTAGTTTTTAGTTAACTAATTTAGTTTATCAAAGAACATATGTTTTCAAATTACGAGAAAAAGCCACAATTTATTATTCTTTAACAAGTTCTATTAGTTTTAATAATTTACTTAATTATCGAAATAACATATGATTTATATTAATTCATGTTATTTTAGTAAAACTAAACTAAACTAAATTTTTAGTTTAGTTTTTAGTCAATTCCCAAAGATTTAGTTTTAGTTTTAGTTTAGTTAAAATCCATTAATTAGTAAAATTTTAGTTTTAGTTTTTTTTTAGGTTGCAATTTTTAGTTTAGTTTTAGTTAATTCCAAAAAGTGAATTTAGTTTTAATTTTAGTTTTAGTTTTTAGTTTTGCCCAACATTGCTCGGTTGATTGTTTTTCTGTAAAAGAGATCCCGGTTTATAAAAATTACGCTAGTTTTAGAAATTATGCAAACTGTTGGGAGAAAACATATATCTGGATGAAAAAATTGTTATTTTACTGTTATGGTTATCTAGCTATTATTATTTTTTGTGTAAATTATAATAAATAAATAAGTTCAATTTAAACATTTAAAGAATTGCTTTATATGTAATTGTAAAAAAGTAAGTAATATTAATAATAATAGTGATACAATTTAAGAAATAAAACAGAGTAGGGGAGAGTTTTAGTGATTACTGGATATAACAGTAGGACTTGATCTCTAGCAAAATCGATCAGTTTTTCCCAACATCTTGCTAAACAATTATTAAACAAATCTAAAAACTGTTCGTAATTTAAAGAAAAAAACATATCCATTAGATCAGTACAGAAGTTTTTAGGAAATTACATAATTCTGGCAACGAATGAAAATGGATTTCATTTTTTTTTTTTTTTTTTTCCAATAAGCCTTCAAAATGCATACATACATCATTGCCACATTTACGAAAAAATATTCTAAAACATTAGCGATCCTTAAAATGTCTCATTATCTGGCTGTCAGTTTGAATGAAGGCTGTCCTTCGTGAAAAAAAAAACAACAAAATATACGTTTGTTGAATACATAGAAGAACACATGATGAAATACTTCGGACGAGTAAAGACTACTAGCTTGACATAGTGTAATCTACTTTAGTCTTACTTGCTTCGAAGACAAGAATAGAATAAGATCCGTAGTAAATTCTGACTTTTCGTTAATGGAATTCTCACACAAGGACACTATGTCGTCCCTACCATGTCAAACTATCGAGTATGCAAATCTGAAAATACTAGAGAACGAAAATATTCTATCCATTGACGAAGTAACATATTGAAAAACTGTCCTATACCAAACTTTATTTAAGGCATTAAAGGCTATTCTAGAGGCACTATCCCCTCACATTTGCGACAAGCCTTATCGTCTAAAATCTAAGAGCAAAGTCTCGAATCTGAAAAACAAGTTTTTGCATATTCGATAGTTTGACTTGGTAGGGACGATATGACAATTCGAGCCGGCAAAATCTCCAATCTATCTTATTTTCCGACCTTATTTCTAAACATATATTATGAAATCACGGTAATGTTGCTACTACCTACTGCAGTAACATTCTATAATATGATGCGTGGTGCTAAAATGACCCTGAAAAATGGCATTAACGGATTTTATAAGCGCGTTCAGATAATCAGATCAGTCCCGTAACAGGCCACTAAGGGCCCAGAGGGGCAGATACTGTAGAGGTATCTGATACTTGACCATACGGCACACTAGGGAGATAGTATGGTCAGTACTATTCTCCGGCTGCCTGGTCTTTCCCTTTGCAGGTACCCATTAATTAATTAATTAAAGGCTGGGTGAGCCTAGGGACGATCTGGGACCCCAAATCCAACACTCGAGCGATGACACTCGAAGAAGAAATCTTTCGGGTTTTGAGCCGGGGTCCTCCAGCTCATTAGTCGAGTGCACTCCCACTGAGCTAACCTCTTATATGTTGTCTTTCCTGTTCTTGAGGTTACTAATAATATCTTCAATTTCTCCTTTAAGGAATAACGGAAAGCTTTCTGTCAGAGCCTCTATCTCTATTTGGCGTGGAAGATGTCATCGTTGCGGCACTTAAGCAGAAATGGACATGGGCAGGACATCTGGCACGAATGGAAGAAGCAAGATGGGCAAGAAGGACTACCGACTGGATACCTTTGGACTGCACAAGGAGAAGAGGTAGACCATTCCAGAGATGGAGGGACGATTTGGACAAGTTTTGTGGCACGCTTTGGTGGTCTGCACAAGACAGAACCATATGGAAAACCCTGGGAGAGGCCTTTGCCCAGAGATGGGCCCAGTAGATGTTTATATGTTTTTATTATTTATATTATATAAAGCTTGTAAGAAGAAGAATTATTGATTTATTTGATTATTGTTATTATGTACATATTTTTTTATCTACAATAAAGGCTTAATTTATTATTATTATTTATATATATATATATATATATATATATATATATATATATATATATATATATATATATATGTATAAATAATTATAAGGAAGCCTTGATTGGCCAATCCTTAGTCGAAGAAATACAACTTCTTTCCTTCTGTTAGCTTGGTAGATAACATATGTTAGCTTGAGACAATAACATATCATATTAAAGTTTAATGCGCTACCTATAGGGAGTAAGAAAACACGATACAAATATTTTTGAAGTTTGTAAAGCAGTTCTCGCCTGAGTTTCCAGGCAGCAGGAGACTGTGGTCCCATTAATAGCCCTGCTATAAAAATTGAGAGACCCTCTGGAATCCATCTATTTCCGGAGCGACCTCTCGCAGCGGTGAGCTCTGACTATTCAACACTCAACACCTTATAAAATAATTGTTTGTCAGATCCCAAAACCAAAAAAGGGCGAAGAAGGCATTTTTTTTTTTAATAGTTAAACCGTAACATAATTGTTAAACCGTTAAACACGGGATTTTGTAAACTAATTTTACATAATTTCCTTTTCTTAGCTAAATTTCGAATATATTGAAGATAGTAGGGTATACGAAATACATTCTCGCAATTTAATCAAATGTCCGACTTCCTCTTCGGTGGCTTAATGCTTAAGAAGAGTAGGTAGGCTCGAATTATTCATGTTTAATCACAGAATAATTATTTTTTATTAATTTACCATACTTTGTGTTTTTTACGTACAACTTGTTTACATTTCAGAAGTTTTAACCATAAAGTAAAAGCAAAACTATATGCCTCCATAAATAGATTTAAAAAAAAACAATATGAGAAGCTGGTTGCCTAACAATTTGGATGCAGGCTAGCTTACTTGAGCCGTAAAGTGGTCTGAGCTGTTAAAAAAAAAACTAGATAAAAAAATAAAATGTATGCCATGTAAGGAACAATATAAAAATGGCAAAATAAGACAAATCACATGCTAAAGAAAACCCAGTAATTCAGAGAAGCAGCAACAACCCCCCCCCCCCCACATAGACATACACGCATAGCACATATCCATATATTGAATAAGACGCACCTAAGTATATGGATAATTATATATATATTAATTCTTCTGAATATGACCCAATATATATTTTCCACTTGTTCTTTTTTCTTTATTTGGCAGAGGGTCGATGAAGCAGAACACCATTTGTTTTTGTTCAACTATTTTATTTTATCTATTTTGCCTTAATTCGCACCTCTTCAGGGGCTTTCCTATGAAAAAATATTTTTTTCTAAATCCCAAATTCAAATTTTGTACAATAATAAACATTACTCATTTCTCTAAATTCATTTACTGTTAAACAAATATTATTTTAGTAAAAATTCTTATCCTACCTTATCGGGAAGTCCTCTCGTCATGTGTACTTGGGTCGAGCGTAATACTGATAAGTCATCTGAGTTAATGAATATAGCCATATCCTATCGATTCTTTCGGCTCTTTTAAATGTATCGATTATCGGTAAAATAGTTCATGGGGTTTAATTTATAATACTATGGAAAATTTGATGGACATTTTTCATATCGTTTTTTTTTATTTATTGCTGTTTTTGAGTTTTTAAGTATATAAATTTTTCTTTGATCTTCCTTTTTAATGTGTTCCTTTCTTTATTGAAAATATCAACGTCGGTAAAATTAAAATTATGTTTTTCATTTGTTGCGTGTTCCGTCAAATCCGTCCGTTAAACAATTCGTTTTTGCAAAAGTTGTGCTGATTCCCCAATATAGCATGCGTTGCAATCATTACACCGAATTTTGCATATATTATTTTTTTGTGGCTGTCGGTTTAACATTGTCCTTAATATTGCTAAAATTATTTTCAATTTTATTGCCTTATTTCCAACCTATTCTCCCAACTTCTCTACATATTAGTTTCAGCCTATTAGCTATTGAAGGATGGTAATGGAAAGTAAAATATCGATTTATTTCGTTAAAATCTTTGTCCTTTTCCTTTGTTACTTCTTGTTTTTTCTTTTGTACTAATACATGTTCATTTAACGCGGTCTCCTTTTTTAAATATCTATTTTGGATAAAGAAGTTTTTAATATTTGTCTGCACTAACATTCGTCTTTTCGCATTTGTTTGTGACTTGGCAGGATCATCTTTTTGATCTCTTTTGCGTTTTTTATTACCTTTAGTATCATTATTAAAACATTTTGAATCCAGTTTAACTTTTTTATGTGACATTGACTTTACACTAGCATCAGAATATTTCCTTTTTCTTTTGCATTCTATATCATTAAAAAATTCGTCGGAAATGTTAAAAAGTTCAGGGTTATTTCAAATTTACCTGGCTTTTCCGCAAGTTCTGTTGGTCTTTTTGTGTACACTATACATTTCTCTGCTCTTTTTATTTGTTGCTCTATCATTAATTTGGGATAGTTGTTTTCATTGAACATTTTTCTCAGTTTATTTTTTACTTCATTAAAATACTTAGGAAAAGTTCTATGTAAAGCTGATAAAGTCAGATTGTATAAAATATTGCTATGATTGTATAAAATATAAAAAAATGCTTCATCGACCCTCTGCCAAATAAAGAAAAAAGAACAAGTGGAATATATATATATATATATATATATATATATATATATATATATATATATTATATACATGCACTTATAAAAATAAATATAATAAAATAGACCATTTACAAGCTAAAATGTACTTCTCATAGGTTATTTGCCTATGTGGCCCTGTACGCTGTTTTTTTTTGGGGGGGGGATTCATTTTTATTTACTGAGGATGATAATCAAAAGAGGGGCCAAGGTTAGTGCCGGCCTATATACAGGTTGCCACCCTCTTATAATGCCAACGGCACGTGGTCGGTCACCCATTCAGGTACTGGCCGCGCTTGACATTGCTTAACTTATGCGTGATTAACGGGAACCGGTGCAGTCGACAACAGAATTACAAAACTATCTTTCTTTTTATTTCATTCAATAATTTTTTTACTTTAAAAAATGTACAAATGCCTCATGACATTTCGGTAGTGGAGTGGGCCTTTATTATCTTATCTCTCTCCTGGTCAAGGAGTCCATTTTGATTACTAATGTACATTAAAGCGACATTGGGTACATTTATTTTTTTTTAGAAGATAACGAATTTTTGTCAGGTATATTGTCTCTTCGCTATATATAGGTTATTCACCAAATTTTATGGAATCGATAATATTTGGTACAATATTTAGAAAATCCCTGAAATTTTCTTAACAGTACAAGATCAGTCGAATCAATCAGTTTTGTCGGATAAGCAGAAATTGCTGAATGTTCGAATTTATATAGCGGCCGGGATCAAAGAAAAACTTCAAAGACAACCGACTGAGTCCACAATGAAGTCGGTACGCGTGTGGGGACATTCACTGACCGTCATTCAGTTTCACGGTTTCAATGCTAGTGTTTATTTTGCTTCAATGCCAGTGCAGAGATATTTTATCGGAAGGAGCAAATAGAGATTTTTTTTTTTTTTACCTTTATTTTTAAGGCTAGCCAACCTTAGGGTCATTAACGCCATCGAGTGAATGTAAATAGAGAATTTGATAGAGATAGGACGTTTGAAGATTTAGATTTGTGATTATCGGGTAGGACATAAAAGGGTGTATCTAGGTTCTGAGCAGTAATGTGACTACCGGGGTTGTGGTCACACATTTCGCGATTAATCTTACAGATTTATCGCGGTGTAATTATCATTCAGGTGGCCTTGGCCTAAGATTATTCTTAGAAAAATACTATATAAAAAACAATTAATAACTTACATTTTGAAGTGAAGGCTAATATTTTCTAATTTTTGCATATAATTTTCATCTAAAAATGGGAACATAACGAGGTATATCTAAGAATATGTTTGCACCTGATAGTTATTGCATGATATTTATGTCAGACAGAAATTGTGACCAATGTAAACTGCGAACGATTTATGTCTGAGATATATATTTCCATCACAAGCTATAAGTGTCGACACCTGTTATACCATCAGATGTAAACACTGATTATAAAGAGAAGAATTAATGTCAGAGATAAATATCTTGGCTACTAGCTGTATTGTCGACACTTCTGTACCAACAGATGTAAACACTGATTATGTACGACACAGGTCACAAATGTATGTGTGTAAACTGGCCGTACATTTATCACAAATTTTAACAAATCCAGAACTGTCGTATACATATCCATGAGATAAATGTCTAGCTATTTCTGTCAGTATGTAAACATTCACGAGAATATCGATCCGACACCTGAGATATATTTCCTGCGGAAAGTGTCAGATGTAAACGCATCCTAAGGCATGATAAAAAAAGAAGAAAGAAATTGTGGGTTGTTACCTAAGTCATTGAGCTTAAAATAAGTTTTATTTAAATTTCCGTATAAAATACATCCGTATGCATTAAACTTATTTCTCAAAAATAGGCTACCATTGCAAATTACTTAAGCCCATCTTTTCGCTAGAAGCCCAATTTGGTGTTTATCAGTGCGAAAAACTCCTAAAATCTAACATTCTTGTTGTTTTCGAAGTATCGACCATTCCAAAAAAAATGGATCGTTGATTGGAAAACACTTTAGAAGAACGTAAAGTCAATTCGTTAACACCCACCTTTTCGTTGAATTTCAATTCCCTCCAAAGTATGAAAGATAGCTAGGAACGCGTCTTGCGGAAATAAGGCTTTATTCCCGTTGACCTTATCAAGGTACTGAGATAATAAACGACTATCTCAGTTTTTATACAGATAACACACCTGTCAATACTTACGAGAGTGTTAAATTTCTTTAGCTAGTCTATGAAAAGTTTGAATTGGGATGCACATATCAAAACGATTGGGGCGGTCTATGAAATTTAGACTTACTCAAATGCCTAAACTCAACCTCTTATAAGGGAGATGATCTTACAAGCATGTTACTTTTTTACAAATCCGTTGATAGAGCAAAATTGGACGGAGATTGCTTGGCCTATGACTCCGTATCGAAGAACATTAAAGAATTTAGATACCATCCAGCTAATGCTTCGGTGCTATTTCACAATTTCAGTACCATCGTCTGAATCAATACTCCTATGATAAACCAAGAAACCGCCTTATACAAAACTCTTTCACTAAAAGAATGCACAAATTAACACTAGATCATAATACAATAATACCATTCATATATGATGGTATCATAACCATTCTATCGTTAATCTAACTCTCACGAAATATATTAAAAACAACACAGATCCTTAAAAATTTAGACAGAATACAGGATATTAAAAAACACACCCGTTACTGGTAATGAAATATACATGGATGGCTCTCAAGACATCCATGGAGTTAGGCCTACTGTATCTACTTAGCTCTTCAGGATGCTGCATGTTTGCTCTCTCCATCTGATAATAGGAAATATATTTGAAAGAATTTATGATTTATTCATTTATTTATTGAGACACTTCGCAGCTTTGGCGACAAGAGCTTTACATCTGGGTATGATTTACATTGATAGCTGATAGATCTATTAAATGGTTTTACAGAAATAGACTATAAATTTACTATAACATACACAGTATAGAGCTCATATTTATAATTAACTTAACTATTTACCTATTTACAATATTAACGCAAGGTTATATTTCATATACATAATTAAGTTAACAATTTTAATTTTTACAATGTTAAACTAAACTACCTACTTTTAATTAACAAACTTCTTAAAAAAAAAAAAAAAAAAAGGAAAAAAAAAGTGATTTAATAGCCCAATCAAAAGAAATAATTTAGAGGACATGACAAGAAATGAGGTAATAACAAACTCCTAAGAAAAACGTGGTGTTAATCCATGGAAAGTAACAAAAAATGAAACCAGAAGAAAGGAACTGGTGTTAACCCGTGGGAGAACTGGCCGTAAAAACCTTACACATTCCTTTTAAAAGACCCTTCTCGAATTTGTAGCTCGTACAATGTGCTTCTTAGTATAAAATACATCTTGCCAATTTTCAGGACTTATGACTGATTAAAAGAACAAGAGCAACTAACAGACTCCTTAGACAAAATTCTAGCTGATCACACAAATCAAGAGAAGCGACTTTTTCGCTTTACAAAGAACACGGGTTTTTGTTTGAGCCTATGGAAAAACTCATTACTTATTTAATTAAAGGTGTTTTTCAGTTATTTATATTGTCAGTTTGAATCACCATACAAAGCAATGGTGTTAATGACCTTAAGGGTTGAAATACCATTTAAACATCTTTCTAGATAATCACTGTACAGGTCAGCGTTATTAGGTGAGCCATTTGGAACAAACTCAGAGAACAAAGTTCTCAGAAAATTCCACCAAAACACGTAGCATATCCTTTCCCCGTGGTTCGCCAAGATCGATGGACAAAAAGCATATGCTTTGTGTTTTTGTGCAATTATTTTAGTTTTTCTATCCCTTTTAGCACTTTCCTCCGAAGGAAAGTAGCTATTGAGGTTGCACTCATGACGGAATTTTTTAGGAATTTCTTCAAATCTTTATCGATCCTACCTAGTAGACACCGAAAATGACCCCCATTAAAATTTATATATATATATATATATATATATATATATATATATATATATATATATATGCATATATATAAAGATATATATATGTGTCTGTTAACACGATAGCGGCCAGAGTTTTGGTTTTTTCTTCATGAAACGTGGTATATAGCGTTCAATTAGCAAACGATTGAACGAGTTCGTTAACCACCAAAATCGGTCCACCGAGAGGGGGGTTTACCCAGGACCCAAAACACTAATTTGACCATGCCAGCCGAAGCTTTTGTTTTTTTTCTACGAAACTTCGGTATTCGTTATGTTGATCTAATGAGGAAAATACGTTGTAAAAATAAACTAAATCGGTTCATTAGGAGGGGGGGTTTACGCCGGACCCACATTACCAATTTGCCACTACCAGCCGTAATTTTTGTTACATTTCAACGAAACTTGGTATTCGTGGTGGTAATCAACAGAGAAAAATGGGTTGTAAAAATAAACTAAATCGGGTTATTTGGACGGGGGTTTACTCCGGACCTAAAGTTACTAATATACTCATACCGGTCGTAATTTCTGCTGTATTGAAACGAAACGCTGTATACGTCGTGGGTATCTCATAAGAAAGAAGTGTTGTAAAAATGAAGTAAATCGGTCTATTGGAAAGGAGGGTTTACTTTAAACTCTGTTTCATTAGAATTAGCCCACCAGACGTAGGTTCCCAAAGCCGCCGCGAGGAACGCTATCTCCAACTAGGGGGACTAGGGGGAATGAAGTTTTTGTGTATTTATTAAGTAGTACATTATCATGTATTAACATAAATCTGGAAGCAAATTATTTACAAAATTAATAATTGAACAGTTCTCATAAGAAATGTAAATGAGCAGAACTATTCACGTTTTTATTTTATTTATATAGGTTATTTACAGCAAATTATTCAGTAATGTAGTCTACACTACAAAAATTCTGAGGAAAGTGCAGCTCCTGCGTGACGGACTTTATTGTTGTTAAGCCTCTTGGTCATGGATGGTTTATGGCTCGATTGATACGATTTTGTTATAAATATAATTTTCCTTCGATCATTGCAATTATTTACTTAATTCTATCATCTTTTGGATTTTGAAACAAACTTTTGCAGTAATCAACTCGTTCCTGAGGTTAAGTAACTGCCAAATCTTGAGGATGCGATATGGTTCACAGTTTTCGGATATTGGGCTTCTAGAAATAGTGGCTTATTGACGCATTAAAAATCTCTATTTCGGTTGGCAATCGAGTGTTTGCATTCAAATAGTGGCAGATAGATTTTAATTATTCATCTTGAAGGCTGTTGACAACAGCCTTCAAGATGAATAATTAAATGATTAAATGATGAATAATTAAATGATTAAATGATGAATAATTAAATGATGAATCGTTTCATTAGATGAACAACAGCCTGTTGTTCCAAGAATTGTACCCTCTGAACCAAAACCATGTTACGATATAATACAATCATCTTCCACTGAGCTTCCTTCGGGTCATCATCTTCGGATGGTGGCTTCCTTCTAAGCCTTTTTTATTCCAGTAGTGTCATTCAAGACCGAGAATAGCAAATTTGTCATCCGAAATTTTCGGCATAATTTACAAATCAGAAGGTGCAAGCAGTAACTAAATCGAATAAGGTATTAGACTAAGTAATCAACGAAATACGCATTGTTTACTACAGAACCGAATAAGGATGAAAACGAAGAGTTTATTCTGAACAATTGGTTTTTGCACAAAGACCTATTTAACAAGCAGATATCAAAAAAAAAAAAAAAAAAAAAAAAAAAAAAAAAAACAGAAGCTGGTAAAATCGTTTCAAACAAGTAGTTATTTACAAATAAATTGAAAAAATATAAAGGTAATTTTAATTGGCTCCATGACTCATCCGTAGTTCTGTACTTACTCTCTTAGGCAAAAAAGTCATTATTTTCCAATTACGCATATTCAAATAAAACAACACTTAATTCTCCTGACTTCGGACTTCTGCAAGATCACAGAGATCAGCAGGAATTACAGTGCAAGTTGCGTCATTAAAGGAAATAGTAACTTGAATGATCTAAAGGTACTAAAGTACTTCCTTTGAGTATATTCTGTAAAAATAATTTAATGAATCAACGTTGAAATGATTACTCAGTCATACTTTTCCTTCATGAGTACAAGTGGGAAACCCGGAGTGCTATCATAATTATCTAATGTAATCGCAGAGATAAACATAAGCTCCTTGCTTTCCAAATCATGTAAAGATTAGTTTTTTGAGAAAAATTACAACTGAATGATTTTTACATTATGCCGGAATAACTAGTTTAATACCTTAATATTTCATAATTATTCATTAAATGACCCTTAGCTCAAATATATATAACTGGTGAATAAGGCGGAAGGTCAATAAAATATCGCCACACACTTTTACACTTTTTATTTATCTTCCCTACATGTTTCGCACCCTTTTTGGTGCCTCTTCAGGGGAACACAATTAAACATTAAATTCAGCCTCAACCTGAGGAATGGAACCTTCCACTAGCAGGGCCTCGTCTAGACTGGTCATTGACTGAACGAATCCAATATGGTGTCAAGTATGTTGACGACTTATTGCTGTGTATTCATCAGGATGATATCGAAAAGTTATTTTCAATTTTTAATAGTAAAAGTAACTTGGGCTTTACGAAAGAAATAGAATTAGACAATAAAATTTTATTTCTTGACGTTGAAATAATAAGGACGACAGATAATTCTCTTGAATTTAAATGGCAACAAAAAAAGACGTTTTCGGGTAGAATGATTAATTCTTATTCATGTCACCCCTTAACATTCAAGAAGAACCTCATTTACAATAGAACATTAACTGCACTCCAGAGAACAAGCCCAAAATATTTTACAGAAATTAAAGACAAATTAAGGTCGCTTTTCCGGAAAAATTGCTACCCTGATTTCTTAATAGAAAAAGAAATTAAACGAGCCGAGAAAAAATTATCATATGGAAAGAAGAGTTTGCATATGGTTGACCAGGGCATATGTAATTTTAAATTTGACACAAAAGTTTTTAAATTCTTGGACGAATTCTTTGCGGAAGATAGTACAAATGTTTTAAAGAGGAAAAGGGATGAAAATGAAGAAGTTACTCGAAAACGCGTACAACTAGAAAACAAAAACAATACTGAAAGCCTAGAATCAAGGTCAGAAAATAAATTAAAACGTAAACGGAATTCCATTGATGAATCTGATGAAAACATTGGCAATATAAAGTTAAAGAAAACAAAACAATCAAAAATTAGCGATTTCTTCGGCAGGGCGATTCAAGCTGATGCAAACAGGGATAGGTTAGAGAAATATGAAAGCCCATACAATAAACACATTTTTGATCAATTTAGTAAAAAAGGTGAATCGTTTCCTTAAAGGTCAGAATTCAGAACCAGCCCGTTATTTGTCCTTCAATTTTAATCCCGTAATATCAAACAAAATCAGAAATATTTGTAAAGGGATCGGAAAGATCGCCTGGAAGTATGATAACAAAATTAAAAATAGTTTCAGTTACATTAAGGACCGAGTGAAATTAAAGGAAACTAAGTACAATATATACAAAATTGACTGTAATAGCTGCGGTAAAGCATACATAGGGGAATCGGAACAGCTACTTGGAAAACGTATTAAACAACATGCTCAAAATATTGACAATGGAGAAAACAAAACGGCGTTGGCTTATCATGCTATAAAATATGGTCATGAATTTGATTTTGAAAACATCAGAATATTAGGGAAAGAAAGAAATAGAATGAAAAGAAAGATTAAAGAAAACATACACATCATTAAAAACAGGAAAAAAAGTGATAAAAAAAAACGGAAATACACCATCTTAATAATATTTTCATCGATTTATTTGATAAAAAATAGGAAAATTGGTATTATAGGATTATATTTCATCTGGAAATTAAAATCAATTTTAAATTTATGACGGATCGATTATCGATCAGCTGACTATTTGACACCATATTGGATTCGTTCAGTCAATGACCAGTCTAGACGAGGCCCTGCTAGTGGAAGGTTCCATTCCTCAGGTTAAGGCTGAATTTAATGTTTAAGAGTGTTCCCCTGAAGAGGCACCAAAAAGGGTGCGAAACATGTAGGGAAGATAAATAAAAAGTGTAAAAGTGTGTGGCGATATTTTATTGACCTTCCGCCTTATTCGCCAGTTATTAATGTTTCATATATATATATATATATATATATATATATATATATATATATATATATATATATATATATATATATACACACATACATACAGGTTGTCCCGTATATGTCGGCCACAATTGAAATGTCTTTTAATCCGTTAGAGATATAGTAAAATCGCAAATGACCAAAGATTGTAAGATTTGACTGTCAAGCGCGCGCTCAAAATTTCTTCTCAAAATGGCGGCTGAAGTTGTGTGATTTATCATTTTCCAAAGCTCCAGAACTCGATTCAGTAACTTCTAATCAACCTGTAGCTCATCGATAAAATAAATCGTAAATAACAACCACTCAACAGCGACTAGTGTACGAATAGAGTAATTTGCATAGATAAGGCATGTAATAAATCTTTAAAGAGTCAAATGTTTATCCGACACAATCCAAAGAGGTCGGAACGGGATGAAATTAACGAGATCAAGGTCGTGAAGGGTTTGGCCCCATTGTTCATAATGATGCCAAACCCTAGGACCTGGCGAACCATCTTATGAATACTAATGTCCTTCCTTATATCTCTATACACAATATTTTTTTTAGAAATATAAATTTATTATTTTTGTATACAAATATAACTTATATTTTTTATGTAATTACTTAAATACAGTGCATGTATGTATATGTATATAAGTATATATATATATATATATATATATATATATATATATTAACGTCATATTGACATTTAGTCAGGTTTAGACGAGGTACTCTAGGTAAACTTGACAATAAAATATAACGATGTAGAGGGGCGCATCGACATAAATCTTGGCCATTAGCGCCGACGTCCAGGGTGCAGCCAGGAATTTTCTCGCGCCGGTGGGGATCGAACTCACCATCCCCCGCTTATGAATCTAGCGCGCTAGCCACTAGACCACGGGAGACCCCGGTGCCCATTAATAAATTAATTAAAGGCTGGGTTGGCCTAGGGACGGTCAGGAAGGCCGAATTCAACCCTTGAACGAAGACACTACAAGAAATAATCTTTAGTGTTTGCTCGGGATTTGAACTCAGGTCCTCCAGCATATTAGTCTACAGCTCTACCACTGAGCTAACCTCACCCCCCATATATATATTCTTTTTTATCATAGTAGGCATGAGGTCATTAAAGCAGTCTTCCCTTTTTTTATACTACTTTATTTATTGGGCCCGACATGTTTCGTGTGTCTTTTCTTCGCACCTCTTCAGGGGCACTTCTACAACAAAATATCATTTTTTTTTAACATCACAGAAACCTTTTTTTATTATATTAAAACTATCAATGTTCCACAAAATGCATTAAAAAAAATATCATGCTCACTTAAATATTACCCCTACTCTAAATATTAAAATAATTATAACTAAATTACATATTTTTGTATAAAAAGTGTTAACTCCTACCTTGCAAGGAAGTCCTCTCGTTCCCAAGTACTCCCTTTGGAGTCCGGCTTATTACTAACCCTGTAAGTGGATTGCCAAAATGGCCCTGTCGTTATCTGTCCTTAGTTGTTTTCCTAGTTAAGTCTACTCGTCAAATATTCTTTAAATTTTTTGGGTATTAATCTATTATACCATGGAAAATTTGGTGTACATTTTTCAGATCAGTTCTTTTATTCACTGCTATTTTTGAATTTTTTAAAATATAAATATTTTCTTTTATTTTTCTTTTTAGGGTATTTCTTTCTTTATTTAATATTTTGAATTATTTAAAATTGAAACCGTGTTTTTTTGTTATTGCATGATCCGTCAATGCTGTACCGTTTTCTTGTGTGTCAATGCTCTTTACGTGTTGTATAATTCTTTTACCTAATAATTGCGCAGATTCCCCAATATAACATTTGTTACAGTCGTTGCAGTTGATTTTATAAATATTATATTTTGAGCTTGATGCTTTAACCCTGTCTTTAATATTACTAAATACATTGTTTATTGTATGTTTATATGTCCAGCCAATTTTACAAACATCTTTACATATTGTTTTTATTTTGTTTTCTATAAGAGGATGATAATCGAAAGTAAAGTATTGCTTAATTGGATTTACATCTTTGTCAATACTGTTATTTAAAACCAATTGTTTCCTTTTTTGTAAAAATAAGTGATTATTTAACGTGGTTTCTTTTAATCTGCCGTTATTTTTAATGAAAAAATGTTTAATATTAGTTTGCACCAATAATCTTTGTTTTTTGTTCGATATCTCGGAATTATCATTAGGATCTCTTTTACGCTTATTATTCTGCACCTCATTTTTTTATTACTTCTGTATCTGTTTTAACTTTTTTAGATGACCTTGATTAAATAAAAGTTTTAGAATATTTTCTTTTCATTTTGTTTTGTAAATCATTAAAAAATTCGTCCGGTAAATTAAAAAGTTGAGGTTCAAATTTACATTTATCACTATTTTCCGGAAGGTCAATTAATCGTTTTGTATATATTATGTGTTTTTCGGCTCTTTTTATTTGAATTTCAATTAAATCCCTAGGGTAATTATTTTCCTTGAACAAATTTCTCAATTGATTTTTTATTTCACTGTAAAATTTAGGAGATGTTCTCCGTAAAGCTGATAATGTTCTATTATATAAAAGGTTCTTTTTGAAATTAAAAGGGAGGCTGGAGTAAAAATTAATCATCCTTGTTGAATGATATGTCTTAGGTTTCCATTTATACTCTTGGAAATTATTCTCATTTCTAATTATTTCCATATCCAAAAATCCCAAACTCTTATTCACTTCTAACTCTTTTGTAAATTGCAAATTATTGCATTTATTATTATATATAGATATATATATATATATATATATATATTATATATATATATATATATAAAATTATAAAAAAAAATTAACATATAATTCTGATTTTTAGCTGATTTTTTAATATTTTACTTGTCATAAAAATAAATATTTATTATTAGCATAAATATGCTTTAGCGATGACTAAACTGGAAAAAAGCGTTACAAAAAAGTGCTCGCTGGTGTTCGCGCATGCTCGGTAGCCATGTACGTAAAAGAAGACTGCAAGTTATACAGTACATTACATAGGTTTGTCGGGTGGACCTAAAGCATACTTATGTTCCTGAATTTAAATTTTTTCATTAGTTAATATTTTTTAAGTTAAGATATGAATCATTGTACAAGTTTCAAGTATCCCGTAGAGTACATAATGACTTCAGCTATCAATATGAAATCATCGAACCGTAAGACCGTACTCTCATGGAAGAAAGCTGTCAACAACATAAGACACGGTCAAAGAAACACTTCTGGAAGATGTGTCTAATCACCATTCTACCTCCAAATTGGATAACACTTATTTCGGAGGAACAATTCGTCCAATCAGCGACAAGATGATTGGGAGCTCAGCTCCAGCAGGTTATCGGCCAACAGATCCCTAGCTTATATAATTGTCACATAAGAGATGGGGTGCGGTTCTTACGACACCCTACTTCTCATAAAGGCCTACCAGCATTTCCGCAAAACGAATAACAAAAAAAGTCCAACCCGCAGGAGCTGCGTCATCTTAGCGCTTTTCCGTTCTTATCCCTAGAGTCGTTTAAAAACAACATAGACTAGAAACAGTATAAATTTTGTATCGCACGAATTTAAATATGCACACACAATGCACACATTCAGGTACAAAATTGGACCATTGTTATTTTTATGATCTATGAGCTCCAAAAAGTTATATTTGTTAGTTGGTATTTCTGGATTTCGTCATCGGTTCGACCTCATGAGCGGGTTTGCTACTCTTCCAAAACATCCATGATGGGCCCTGAAATGAAAAAAGTCAACCTCCTGCAGGTGGGACTCGAACCCACATTTCCCGCATGAGAATCCAAAGCATGAATCACTGGACCACGGGGAGTCCCAAAAATGCATTATTTTTCTAAATTTCTTTCACGGAGGAGTCACAACAGTATTCTCTTAACGAACTGAAGCAATATGAAACTATGTTTCCAGGCGTGTTTCATTTATTTCATTTTGTATTGGTTACCATATATTATGTTTTATTTTTTGTTTTGTTTTTCTTTTGTAATTCTAATGATAAATTGGGTAGGTAATAATAAAGTGTATATTTTTATTTTAGCAGTAATTAATAGACCGCGGGTCTGCCAATGGTCTAGTGGCTAACACCTTATACTCTCTAGCGGGAGATGGTGGGTTCGGGTCCCACCGGCGGCAGGAATTTTTTCATCTCATGGCTCCTTGCGAAAATTCCCTGCTTTACCTTGAATGTCGGCGCTAATGACCCAGATTTCGATGCGCCGTAAAAAAAAATAATACAAAAATAAAAATAAATAATAATAAAAAATTAATAGACGGCATGAAACATTTGTGTTATTTATTTATTTTACCTTGATGTAAATTTCTCTAACCTAACACATCGAATTAAATGAAAATTTAATGCTCAATATTTTTTTTTCTTTTCATATTTTTTTAATTATATTACAACATGGTTGCAATGTTTCTTTTATAACGAGATTAAAAAATAATATCCATTTTACATTCATCCTCAATAAATATATAATTATTCAAAAGTTGTCTAATACAAAAATATTGCATGACAAGTAAAGTTACACGGCATAAGATGGCCACCAAGTCCTTCAGCGCCAAATTGAGGAAGGTACAAAGATTGGGGTGCTTATTGGTCACGGGAGCGATGAGGTCAACACCTGTGATAGTAATGGAGGCTATTCTTAACTTGCTGCCAATTGATGTATTCATTGAAGCGGAGGCAATGAAATCGGCATATAGAATGACGAAACAGGAGGTCATAGGCGATCCTAAACAGGAAATAGGACATTCCCAGATTTTCTCAAAGATAGGGATGATCCCCGAACTAAGCATGCCGTCAGACATGATGAGGAGCAGGTCAGGGACTGCAAGGAGGTACGGAGTAGAAATACATGGCATCTGTACTGGTAAAGAGGATAACTTTAAGCCACCCAATGGCACTAATATTTACACGGACGGCTCCAAGACTATACATGGAGCAGGAGCAGGGGTCTGGAGTGGGGGTGAGGGTGGCTTAAGGCTACAAATTTCCCTTGGAAAGACCCCAACTGTGTTCCAGGCGGAGATATACGCCATTTTAGCGGCGGCACACAGCATGAGCGAGAGGGGAGTCCGTAGGAAGAAGATTAATATCCTTACGGACAGTCAGGCTGCATGCAAAGCTTTAAGGAGTCAGGAGACTACCTCAAGAGTGGTGGACGAGTGCCAGCCAAGGCTCAACCGACTAGCAACAAATAATAAGGTTGTCGTTTATTGGGTACCAGAACATAGAGGCATCCCGGGTAATGAGAGGGCGGACAAGCTGGCAGGGGCAGGAGCGGTAGTGATGCCTGTGGGTCCAGTGCCCTTTGTGGGATTATCAATGGCCTGTGCCAAGGAAGCAATAGCGGAAAAAGCCAAAAGGGACTTCGGAAAATTATGGGAGGGACAGAAAATAGCCCATACGAAGTCCTTCATAGATTTTAATAAATTCAGTAAAAAGGACATCTTTCTGGATACGTCCAGAAGAGACCTGAGGGAGACGGTTACAACGATCTCAGGCCATTGTACGATGAACAAACATATGTATGTTATGAAAATGAAGTCCTCTCCGGTATGTAGGTGGTGCAAGGACAAGGAGGAGACACCCAAGCACGTCATATTTGAATGTGTTACATTAGGAAGGAGGCGGTTCATGCATTTTGGCAGCCTTGGAGAGGATGAGATCAGGAGGTCGGCTGAAGTCTGGCATTATCTGAGATTCATCAGAAGTCTGAGAGAAGCCTAAGTAGGCATACAGGACTCGCACAATAGGACAACTGGCCGAGGTGCACCCCGTGTTGGCGGGGGTCTTGAGTCATAATTTATTCTATTCTATTCTATTCTAAAGTTACACGAAAACCCAGAAAATTGCAAAAATGTAGCTAGAACCCTGTTTTTAGTCATCATAGTATTATTTAAGAAATAAGGTTTCAATTTTTTTCGCGGTTTTCACAAAAATCAGAGACCTTCAATATTTTTTTTTTTTGTTTGTTTTTGTTTTTATTTTTATAGTGCATCTGCATCTAGGCCATAATAAGTCCAGGGCTATCTATTTAATGCCACACTTCCTAAAAATCAATGGAGGAGCAGGGCATTTTTTCAGCAAGCCTATAGATGAAAAACCCTTACCTGCAACATACGGGACTCGAACCCATTCGCATTTCCATAAATCAGACACGTTATCCGCCCTACCACGAGGAGACCCTTTCGTCTTAATGTTTATTTTTATTTTTTCAATTCACTGTTGGAAGAAGATCGGGTCACTATATATGATCAATTTCATATGTTTCTGAACAGTAATCTATCCGTTGAAAACATTTGAATACCAATCATTATTTCAAATACTCTTGTAAAAGTAATTGATTAAGACTGTAATTCGTCGTTTAATGTTACATAAACCGAAATAGGACAAGGCCTTACTCCAAGGAGTTTACGTTTTCTGGAAGGTCACAACATTGTGTAAACAAAACAATGAATTTAGGTCGAGTAAGAAGGTAACAATAGTTAACAATGGTGACTGTTAATTACAACATGACTCTGCTTAATGTGAGGTCATCAATACAAATATGTATTTCATTGTATTAATATATTCATCTCTTAAGTAGGAAGGTAATTATGCACTGAAGTACTTGAGAATATTGAGACGAGGAAGCTACGTTATTCCGGGCTCACATTTTATAAACCAATTACAACAAAATGTTGAGGTAATTTCAATTTGGACAAACGTTTTTTAGCAAATTTATAGTGGCAGGTAAGGTAATATCAGATTGTAATACAGATCTGTTTTTCGTTGTTGTTTTTTTCTTCTTGATGATAATAGTTATAGCCGAAATCTTGTAAAGGATATGAAGAAAATATTTGGCTCAAATAAACAAGATATTGACATCAGAAAATTTAGAAAGAAATTTACTTACAGGATGAAAAGAAATATATTTGATGTCGGTAATATATATATATATATATATATATATATATATATATATATATACATATTTCTATATATTTAATACAGTTTCTAAAAAAGGATGAAGCACAAAATCACATTGTTGAATCAGAAAATGATACAACTATTATAAATTTAGCTACAATACTTTCAGAGTACTAAACAATCGCAGGTATCGGAAATTATTTACAATACAAGAGTATTCAATCATTGATTACATACAGTATACCTATACAAGAATGTATTCAGATTTCAGGTCACTTCCAGATTGCATTTGGTAAAGTGTTCTGTTGGAAAAAGTGTTGTCTATTGGTTGTCAATCTTTCGAGCTCATCGCCCAAAAAGAATACATGCGGTCGGTAATACATGCAATGTGCGAATATTCAAAAGTACTGGAGCCTTTTTTTTTTTTTTTTTTTTTTTTCTTAACGCCGCATCGACTTCTAGGCCATTAGTGCCGACATCCAGGGTGCAGCGAGGAATTTTCCCAACGAGCCGTGAGATGAGAAAATGCCTGCCGCCGGTGGGGATCGAGCCCACCATCACCCACATATGAATCTAAGGCGTTAGCCACTAGACCACGGGAGACCCCGCCAAATTAAACATGAACAAATAAAAATAATGAGATGAATATACTTAGTCGTTGAGCTGATAAGTATTCAACGAATGGTTAAGAAAAAACGTCAGATTTTCTGAAAAATCCTATATGTCGAACGTTTTGGCATGCTCTTTGGTGGTTCATTCTTTCTTCAGCAATAAATGCCTAGGGGAAGGAGCATGACAAAGATAAATTTCAGGTGATTATGGATAAATGTCGCCTGATAGTAAGTACATTTAATAACAGATCATTTTAAATAATGAAGGAAAAGAAAATTAAGATAAGAGACGTCGTAAATAAATTTAATATGTGTAAATTGCAAATATCAATATTAAATAAAATAGAGTTATGCATATAATGCGTATTTTTCCAAAGACGGGGCCTTTTATACGCTTCCCTCAGCACGCCTTTCCGGAATGTAGCTAACACGACATTAGATAAGAAATACTACCAACCAACCAATGCTTAGCAGAATCATCTCTTCTTCATACCAATTAAGGTCAATAAACTCTACTCCCAGTTAGCACTGGTAATTCTTATATTTATATGATGATATATTATTTATATTATTATATTGATAACGTAATTATAATACTTAAACCTCTGTAAAATAAAAAGGATTGTATACTGCGTCGGCGATCTACTTTGACAGCTTTTAGAAAAATGAACTCGCCAGCTGGATTCGAACACAGATTCTCTTGTCTTTCGCACGCATGCCTTGACAGGGTCTCCTCTCATTTCAGCTTCAGGCAGAATGTACAAAAGAGTAGTTATCTCAGGTCATACAAAATTATTATCATATACAGCTCAGAGCAGAACCCGTACTAGAGTTTACATGTTTTAAGCCACAATATGAAATGCAAAGGAGATTATAAGCCCTCATTGACTTAATTTTCATATCTTCTGGGTTCAAAACGGTTGTGAAATTGTGGTTAGTTGGAAGTTAATCAGGAGAGAGAATAATAAATTATCAGGCGACGTACATATATAAGTATTTTATGACGTTGTTTTTCGTCACTGGGATCATATCTTTTGGATGGAACGGCTTCATTTTCCAGCGTTGGTACTCAGTCCTGCGATACTTCGATGGATTCCTCTCCATCTACGTCAAGACACTTCTCTCGATCTGGGTCCCTCTCTACTACCTACGTTCAGGCTAGGCAGGAGGTAGGAAGCCCAGATCAAGAAAAACGTAATTCCCTTGGCAACCAGCGACGATGAAACATATAAGCCTGATGAAGATTGAAAGGAATCCATCGAAATATCTATATATTAGAAGAGGAGTACCACCGCTGGAAAAAGAAGCCTTTCAATCTAAAAATACATAAGTGTATATATATATCAAAAAATCAGTCCCGTAACAGGCCACGAGGGCCCTGAGGGGCAGATACTATAGAGGTATCTGATTCATGACCATACGGCACACTAGGGAGATAGTGTGGTCAGCACTATACTCCGGCCGCCTGATTTTCCCCTTGGCTGCTTCGGCTGCTGGAGTCATTAGCACCCAAGGTACCCATTATTAAATTAATTAAAGGCTGGGTCCGCCTAGGGACGGCCAGGGAGGCCGAATTCAACCCAAGACACAAGAAGAAAAAAGTCCGACTCGCAGGAACTGCGTCATCTTAGCGCGGTTACGTACATCTCGAAGAAATGGAATAAATTAGCATCACAAATCACAGGAAACTGACAGTAGCCAACTTACACAGAAACGGAGAATTCTTAATCTGTATAAGTCAATACAATTATGAACTGAAAACGTACTTACTCTTTGACTACTGCTGAGAAGGCTCTATTCTAAACAACCAAAAATTCGTTGTCATTTTAAATATCTTGAGACCCGGTAGCCGTGAGGTTTAAGACGTGAGCTCTTAACACTGCGTGCCAAAGGTCGTGGGTTCGATTCCCACTAGGGGCGGTGGCTTTTCTTTCGAAAAAAAGAAAAGGCATCACCCCTATCCTGGCTAGAAAAGGGTGGTAACCTATAGATAACCCGTCCTAAAATTCGCAGTTAATAATAAATGGACGTTAAAATTTAAATAATAAATTAAATACCTTGTTTTACTAGCAAATTCCTTTTACTGTTATAATCAACTGTAAATATGTGCTTCATGGCGAATAAAATTCCATTCTGTCGTGGGTTAAATCTTTCTATAAAATAAGAAATAACGATAACTTCAGTTAGAGGCTATGAGGATGGTTATATAGATAGGAGAATTAAAAAAAAAACTACGTCATCATGATTAGCCACAACCATCTTGATTACCACAGCCACTCCAAACTTATTATCACGGTTTCTTAGCTTATTTTACTACTATACTAATTTTACTGATAAATGCAATTTAAAACAAGAAACAACCAATTAAAAAGTGAGATGAACAAAGAGAAAACCCCTTTCAAAACAACAAAACAAACACTTTTTAAGTTTTAAGCGCTTATATCTCTGATTGACGTTGCCCCATCGAATACTGCTTCAAAACCTTTTTTGTAGAGAATTTAGTAAGCATTCGAATGGTCACCTTCCACTTAGCACGATTTCCCAACCGTTATCGAGATATTTACGAAAAATGTATGAAGATCCGAAAACTTTTCATGTCTATTCATAAAATAATTTTTTTCGCATACTCTCCAAATATAACCAAAATTTAAAAATCTTAGTTGAGATTAATTTCCAAGTTGTAGAAAATATTTCAATTGAATTCCGCAATTCTAAGTACTCACAAAAATATAATGACATTCAAACACATTGATTCCACTTTTCTCAGGAACGGTTACAGATATCGCCTTATAAATGGTTTCATTCGTTTTCTTATGTTAAGAAACCTATAAAAGAAGTACCTGCAAGCATATAAACCCAAAAACGTAAGCGTTACGATTTTTTTTTGCGCGAATTTCGCCCCAAACACTATCTTCTAGTGGGCGGATTATGCTGGTTAACGAACTTGACCTTTCAAATTAGACGGCAGATTTTTATGCCAAATTTCGTTAAAATCGGGCCATTTTTGAGCTTGCTACAGCGCGAACAGACAAGCATATATATAAATATATACATATATATATATACAAATTTGGGCCACCTATATTTTCGTGATCTATAGGGTCTAAAACGTGAAAGTTTCTAGTCGGCACTTCCGGATTGCGTCGTGAGGTCAACCTCATAAGCGGGTTCTCCCTATGGAGATAGGGAGTAACCGCGCTAAAATCTTTAATGCTTGCTCGGGATTTGAACTCAGGCCTCCAGCTTATTAATCCAGTGCTCTACCACTGAGCTAACCTCGCCCCCTTATATATATATATATATATATATATATATATGTATATATATATATATATATATATATATATATATATATATATATTCTTTGTGATCGTAGGAAGCATGGGGTCGTAAAAGCAGTCTTCTAGAGCGAGTACATGGTAACGTGGGGACTTCCTAGCAAGAAGTGCCCCTGAAGAGGTGCGAAAATATGCACGAAACATGACGGGTCTATTACATAAAGTAGTATGAAGACAGGAAGACTGCTTTAACGACTCCATGCTTCCTAAGATCACAATGAATTTAGATATTTTGGGGCTACAAGAATAAATAATATATATATATATATATACATATATACATACATATATATATATATATATATATATATATATATATATATACATATATATATATATATATATACATACATATATAATTCGCGTTTTGGCCAGTAGGAAAGCGCAACAATTGACGTATTTTAGCATAAACCACCCACTGGAAAAAAGTGTTACAGAAAAGTATCACTAAGAGTCCACCGGCGTTCGCGCTGGCTGGGAGGCCATGTACCGAAAAGAATTTTACAAGGTTAGATTTTTTTTTTTCTTTATTCCCAGGCCTGTTCATTCTTTCTGACTGAGCCTTTTTTCTCAGCAGACCAAGCTGTTCCAATTCTTTATTATTGAACAGAATTAATCATTGAATATATGGAATGCCCAAATAAATAAAACCTCAGACGAGCCAGATTTACCTAAAAGTTGATGTGTTTCATTTCAGACGATCCAACTTGAATTCAATGTGGCTAACATTTTTCTTTACTCCAAATAGGCTAAATATTCAAGGTCATATATTTATTTTCCAAAGGCGGAGTTCAGTGTCGACCATTTTTCTCCCAATGCAGTTTGTGGATGTTTACAGGGCTGAAATACTAAAAATATCATAGCTCTAAGGCCATTAGAAGAGAGAGACCGCGGAAAGGGGAGAGAAAGGCTGAGAGATAGAAAGATAAACAGAGAGAGATGGCGAAAGAGAACGACTGAGAGAGAGAGAGAGAGAGAGAGAGAGAGAGAGAGAGAGAGAGAGAGAGAGAGAGAGAGAGAGAGCCGTTGACTGACCCTGGATGTAAATATATTTGTGATAGGTCGGGAGTGCTGAGGTTCCTGACCGAGGGGCGTCCACAAAGCCAGTCGCCTAACAGCTCTCCGATACACAACAGTATCAGGTCAGTTTTAGAATGTTGTAGTTTGAAAATCTGTAAATAATAGTGATAAATCAATGGGCACACACCTTTGGGGGGATTATATCGGGCCAAAATGTCATGAGGTGACATTTAAGTGTTTCAAGAAGATGCAGTCTCGACATGGGCGTATATAAGGGGGGGCTGAGGGGGCTGCTGCCCCCCCCCCCCCCGAAATTTTGATTTGATCGGTAAAAATTTCATAAAACCCTTAAAAATAAATTAAATAAGATCATTTAGTCCATGAAACATATTCTATTTTGGGTGTAATAGCGTTTAAGTTGGCTAAAACTCTTCCAAAATCTAAATTGTTAGTATTCCATACACCGGAAATGGTCTCAGCCCCCCCCCCGAAATTTTCCCAGCCCCCTCCGAAATTATTTTCTGTATACGCCCATGAGTCTCGATAGAATGTACTTGAAGCTTATACGGGTAACTTCAGCTTCAGGTTAGCTCCTGTGGCTACAAAAGAGCTTCCTAAGGAACAAATACTTTATGTGTCCTAATTGTGTCTATAATGAGTGACATATAGTATTCATCACATTGGAAAGCCGTTCTAAAACACCATCTTCTCCAGCTGTTGGAGAATTTAATGTCACCTCCTGCCAATGTCGAATGCCACCACCATTTTGTGACAATTAATTTTTAGTCTATAATAGGTTTGAGAATCCAGTGTCTATTTTTTTCTCTTTTGGCTACTTCAAAGTTCAAGGTTCTTCAAGGACCGTAGAGCCATCGAAAGTAAAGTTCTTTTGGCTATTTAGATTTCAGGTTCATGGTAGCTGTATTTTTATTAAAGTGGCAATTTATTTCAGAGAGCTATGAACATCAATTATAGTTTGATGTAAATTTCCGTTTGAAATCACCAAATCAATGCAATGGCCAGCAACATCAAATAAATCCGTTTTATTACATCCTTAAATATCCTAAAATATTATTTTGTTTTGGCCTCAGGGTGTATCTCCTGTGACCATACGTAGGCGGTTTAAAACATGAAATAAATTATGGCTTTTCTGTCTGAGAGAAATGACTGACCTTTTATAAAAGTATTTGAATCAACTGACTTAGACACCTTGAAAGCTGACGAATCTCGAAAAGTGTGTGGAAATGCTTCGTCGACTTTCGGAAGCGACATTCCAACATCATTGCCCTATAAACAAAAAGGGACTAATAGGGATGCAAAGGAAAACTTCGACAGGCCACCAAGCGCTAATTTACGATGAACGTTAGCTTCCGAATGTAGAGGAAAAAGGCATTTGATATGACGTACATCCTGCTTGTGGCCGCACTACTTTTGGCATCCCAAAATCTGAATTCTTTCTCCTTAATTTGTATTCCCGACAAAAAGGCCCCTTAAAAAAATAGGTTTAGGAAGCTAAATTGTTAAAACAAGAAGTATAAATAACATCAGAAACGTTATAATAAATTCTGATAACTATAATAACTTCGAAATCAGCTTGAATACACAACTAAAATTTGAGCAATACTTACAGATTATTATTAGACATGTGGTTGATTCTTGTCGCTAGAAAGACTTAACTTGTTCAAAAAAAAATTTCTTCAACTTCAAACCTGTTCAAAGCAAGCGAACTCTTTCTTTTACAATACCCTGAGAATGAGCATCATTCCACAAGTAAAATTCATCGTCAATTCATTATAGAAATCTAACAAAGCGACCATGATTCGGTCCAAATTCTACACTTCTTTGGCTGGATTGTAACGTAAATTGTAAATAGATATCATTTAAAAAAATATATGATGTGTATCAAGAAAACAAAAAGTCCGACTCTTACAAGCTGCTCATCTTAGCACGCTTCCATGTAATATTCATGACTATTCAGGCGCAGAGGGAATCCCTAAAGCAAGACAGACAAATTTATACGTGACGAAAATTTTACAGCTTTCCTGGACAAACTTTATTTATCAAGGATTAGAAATCGCACCCAGAGTACTAAAATATTTGTGTTCCACTGTCCATTGTCCCTTAAATAAATCTGGATACGCAGAAGAGATCGCTCATCTTAGAGATTACATGGTTAGAGGTGGTTGCGGTACTAATTAAAAACAAGAACATATTTAAAATAATTATGTGTTTATTATTTCATGAGGGAAGAAAGAATTTGTCTCTAGAAGCAAACGACACTAGTTGATGAAATGGTCTTTATACGGAACAGTTCCTTCTCTCCTGAAAGCACTGAGGAAGGCCTAAAAATCACTTCGAACCGCTGATAATTTTCTTAAATGTATATTTATTCAACTTTTGAGACCGAACCTCGACTATCTCCCTCCAAATGTTTATTAATAGGCGGTAACGAAAATCCATTTACAATGGACAAACTAACAGATTATTTCAATCAAATAAACGGATGCGTTTTTGCCTCTGAGCAGTTCGTCAACAACATTTAAGTCCATTAATGATTTTCGCTTCAAAGAGGAACTGGCTGATTTTCCGAATATTTTATCGGCTTGAATGTACAAATACTTTATCGATAATATAGTCGGTTTTATTATTCCAATTTATTATTTCAGTGCCTCATTTGAAGCCTTATGAAAAGAAATATTTTTCTATCAATAATAACCTATAGGACGTTTCAAGGCCGCAGCGCCTGATGAGGGCTTAGCAACCCGGAAATTTGACGGTCGCGCCAAAAATTTAGGGGCAACATTTTGGCTAAATAATTAAAAAATCACAAAATAATAATAAAAAAATCACAAAATAATAATAAAAAAATCACAAAATAATTTTTATCGTTAGCTAAAAGAGTATTTATATCGTTTATGTAAGCTAATAATATTTATTATTGTTCATATATCTATATTATCAATGCTATGTAAGATATATTTTCTTTCTTAGTATATGATTTTATTCATATTCAAATTATAAATATGCACTTTTATTCAAAAACTTTAGATAATGCGTATTATATGAAGACTTCTAGGATTTAAATTCACCTAACCACTGTATAATATATAGTCGGGTATCCTAACTGGCAAGGGAATCCCACGTAGAACAGGAGATTATGAGTTCAAGTTCCAGCGAGTTGATTAATCTAAAAAATAATGATTAGAAAATTCAGTCAATTACGTTTGATACCGAATTTTCAAATTCTTATTTCAGAAATTATTGCAACCGTGAGGCATTGTTCTCCCTTTTCACGTCATATCACCTTTATGAAGGCTTGAATTTCAAGGCGAAACGAGGGCAAAAATAAAACATTTTCCTTTAAAAAAAAAAATAAGAAAAAAATAAAATCAAAATATAGTGTTATTAAGATACAACACGACCGAAAGCTGGAACTTGAACTCAAGATTCTCCCAATCTACGTTGGGGTTTCTTGCTTGTTAGGCTACTATATAATGCAAATTTTCTCATTTTTTCTAGAAATTCATCTAATAGAGCCCAAGCTTCAGATCCGCGACACAATATCGTATTAATCTGAATTCAGACAATGTTGTTCAGTTTATTTATTCTAAAAAATAAAGAATTGAAAATTAATCATTGACAGTGTTCATTGTACAATGGTTTGATGAATATATTTAACACCATTTGGAGGTAAATATGATAGGAAAATAGAATATTAAAGAGTCTAAAAGAAAGAGACACTGTTACATTAGTTTATCTTCCCCTAAGTCAATTCGTTGAGTGACTGAATAATTTGGTAACTTGTTTTCGATATGTAAACAATTTTTTTTTTTTTTTTATCAGATTGGTTCACATGAGTAAACATGCCCCTACCCGTAGCGCTGCATGTCAGCTTCTTCTAATCAGATATAGAGCTAAATATAGCCAAGGCACCACAGTGAGTAACGGTGTCCGACTGAAAGAAGGTTCTTAGCTCACCAGTTTCTTCTACAAAGGGATCGACAGCTGAGCAAGATATAGAACAAATATTATTACCGATCCACAATGAACAAGTGTAAGGTGGCATCACCCTGTGGGGTGACGCATAGTTTCCATTTTCTCATTTCGCAACAACTACCCCGCCGCCACGTCACAGTTCTGCCAGTCTCTTAATGAGAGTTGGAGTGTTCGCACGGACAACAACAAGATGGCAACTTATGAAGTGTATCCGTTGTTTTTAAACGAACTGCTAAAATATCCGGACTTGTGGCATGCTATCGTCGATGGGCAAGGAGATAAGGACAGTGAAGATATAGCTTGGGATTGGTTTTGTGAAACGTTTATTGAGGAATGTACCTTGGAAGATGATTCAGTGCCTGAGGAATATGATTCTGGTGAGTACATGATGTAATTTACAAGTGAATCTTGTTTTCACTGTTTATTGTTCATTGTCACAACTTCATTTTCATCTTGACACTGGCCTTATCAAACATTTACACACTGTTTTGTTTAAGAAAGAAAAGAAAAAAGAAACTTCTTACAATTGCGCATGGAACACTAGAATTAACTTGTGACTTACTATATTTACAAACAAGAGTTTTAACTGAGTTTTAATCCTGTTGAATTTAACTTTAGATAACTAAGAAAAAAACAAACTTCTTACTAGGTGCCTTTCTTCAATTCTTTTGTCTTGTTATGTTAACATTCATCGGCTATGAGTCCGACAATTAGAATTACAATTATACAAACAGAGTATTCATTGATAAAACTGAACTTTTCATTCTTTAAAATTATGATGAACAATATTTGATTGACAGCTTATTTTTCTGATTTAAATTTAAATAAATGGTATTTGAGATACATCAACAAGTGATGTCTCGTCAAAACATAGGCACAGCGTGACGTAACAGGTTACTCTATGGCATGACGTCACCCTGCTCTGACGTTTTCTTTGTTTGCTATGTATTGATCAACATCTTGACTAAATAGTTTTGGGATATTGTGCATTATTTCTGAAAGAGTTATTCAATTGCTAATAGACAACCTATTAGGATTCGGTACCGGTTTATTTTTAATTGAATATTCATTTAAATGAATTATCACGTATTGAAGGCAATAAAATGTGAGGTAATGAGATTACCAGACTGTGTGAGATTTGGATCCCTGGCTGAAACAAAGAAATTAAAGATTGATTAAGTGTTCTGTCCAACCAGCATAGGTGTGAGTGGAGTGGTATAGCACTTCAAGACATGCTCTGGAGAACCTGCAATCGAAACGCGAACACTCACTAAAATTTTTATCTACTTGTCACCCCGTTAGGAGGTTGGAACCCAAATTGCCCTGCTGAGTTGTTAGCTATTCATACTAATGCCGTAGCGAACCGTAATCTTCATATTCCTGTAAAGTATGTGGTCCATTTGGCCCTACGGGATCGATAAATTTCTTCCAACCTGTATGATAGCTCTGAAAACGGCTATGAATATGCATACTTACTGTATATATACACAGTCCACATGTATATTAAAAAATAGGAAGTTACCCGTGGAAGAAATTAGGATAAAAAAATAATTAAAAAAATGTATTTGAAAAATGTGGCGTAAACATAGGATAAGATATGGGGTTTGGCGCTCAAATACTAGGTTATTTACTCCTTCTAGTATATCAGTTAAAAAAGGTTTGGTTCTGTCTTACAAATTTAGTTGTTTATCCTATTTTGACTTATTTAGATTAGATTTTCATATCTGTATGGGGGTAAACAGGTAGATAGATAAAGATTTGAAGACATTCATCAAAAATTCATTCATGAGTGTTACCTCAAAAGCTTCATTCCTATGAGTAAGTGCTAAAAAGTGGAACTTATAAAAATATTTCAAGCAAACATAGGTTATCTATCTGTAGGTTGAAACATTTTTTTTTAATTATTTATTTCCAAGTTCTGCTTCATTTAATCAAGTATGGCTCACTCTGTTACTGTACATTTTAGCTAAAAGAATATGAAAATATAAATACAAAACTTGTAATTTATTTGTACACCGTACCAGCATGAAGCTGATCAACTGACATCTTGAAGTCACCCCAATCTATGATCGGCTTCTGTAATGTCGCGATTGGAAACTCAAAATTTTTCGCTATAATTGTAATTGATACTACAGAGTTTTATAACAACAAAAATACTATTTTAACTACGGAGTAATACCGTGAGTAGAAGTTACAAAAAAAAAGCCATCCGACGCCCCTCGTTAAAGTAAGCAAAAACTTTTTGTATGTTTTCAATACAGGAGATAAGGTAGGGCTGAAAAACAGAGCTGAAGGTGAATACAGTGGACAGGAAGAGCATTTTGTTTCTTTTCTACGACCTCGGTTGCAGTTCCTTATTGTATGCTAATAAATTATCTTGAATATTCTCACACTAACGTGTTGAGAAAATAGCGCGAAACTTGCTCGTGAAGAATGTCGATACATTCCTAAGTACTCTAACAACATTCTCAGAACCTTTAGTGAACCAGGGGCGTATATAGGAAATAATTTCGGGGTGAGGAAGATGGGAGCACCTGGGGATTTGGGGCTATGGAATACTAACAATCCAAAACTTAAAAAATAAATTTATTTTTGAGGTTTTTATGTCACATTTCCGAAAAAAATCAAAATTTTGAGGGGGCCACAGCCCCCTCAGCCCCTCCCCCTTATAAATCCCCATGTGGTGAACTATAACAATCAACGAAAATAATGGCTAAATCGAGTCTTGTCGGCCTTAATTCATGCCACATGTATGACTAGACAACTATTTGTTATATTAATTTATTTAACTTTCATTTTTTTAATATATTAATGGCCAAGTTGTAGATACGCCGTAAACTTTCTCTGTTCCATGTTTTCTGCAAACATCCATCTGTTCGGTAGTATTTGATAGGTACCAGAAAAATTGCAATCAATGGCTAGTAAACAGAGCCGACTGGATACCGGCTGGCTGTTTCTACCCCCTTCCTATGCAACACGGTTTACAGTCGGGAGGACGAGGCAAGCTTGTCGTTCCAAATTACTAAATCTTTCAAAACAATAAATTGTTTTCATTTAAAGGGTCTGGTTTAAGTGAAGGACACTTAACAAATACCGTCAACATTTCAAAGGCCCGCCGTTATCCACAGTTGTGCTTATAGAGGACAAAATGTCGTTGAATATTCAGACAGACATGACATTTTTTTAACGGTTGATTTGGTGTCTTCGAAGAATGCAACAGAATGATATGAAATAGGTTGATGCTTTGCAATGTACAGGCAAAAACTTTAGTTTTTTATTATTATTAAGATGACGTTTTACTTCAATTTTCGAATTTTCTATATAGGCAGAACGTCAAAAATAAAAAAATTTAGTGAAGTTATTATTTTTTGACTTTCCGCCTATATCGAAAATTCGAAGCTTTATTTTGTTGGTTAGATGGCGACAAACACAAATCCGAACTTTACACATATCCTGGAGAGATGATTCTATGGGAAACACAGAAAGGAATGAATGTGTATGTTGTACTGTTGAAGTGAAAACACTTAATCAAAATACTCTGTAATACTCATTACAGCGAAATTGAGCACTTGTGTCGACAAATGCTCACTTTTAATAACTTGCTTACATAATGTCTATCAATTAAAGGAATATTTAAATATAAAGAGATTATCAATGAAATAAAGATTTTCTCTGAATTGTTTGTCTCAGTTATCCCCAGAGGTGTGGTTTCAAATCTTACATTGTTAATTAAAAAAAGGAGACCCGATGGCCGTGAACGCAAAGGCCTGAGCACTCCATACTTAAGGTTGTAATTCAATAACCCCCGCCCTTCCACTAGAAATGAATGACGAACTGTCGATAAACCTTACTAAAAATCTGTTATGTATAAATTACAATTTAAATAAATAACTAATTAATGGCATCAACTTAAGTAACTCTTTTGAAGTCAAGACTTTCAAGCATATCTATTGTCCACAATAATTATCGGTATCAATGTTTTACCAACGTGGGATTTTTCATTAACGATCAGGATTTTATAAGGCAGATCAATGTATTCTCTAGTCCTTTTTTTTAATTAAAAATCATTAAAATAAAAGCATTATTACAGCCTTTACAAGTTATTAAAATCTCGAAAAAATATAAAATAAAATAGTTAATGAAGTAATCTTTGCAAGAATCTTAAAACGCATTAATGACTGTACAGAAATGTGCAAATAAACTTAATAATAACACAACGTTTAAAATATGACAGCGGTTGGCCACATAATATGTTTCCTATGTCAAACAAATAAAAATAAACACATAAAAACGTCAAACAGCTGACTAAGACGTAAACGAGAATCAAGACATTAAGAATCTTATCTACTTGTTTATCAGCTGCAAAAATACACAAAAAAATAACTTTAGGGAAATATGGGGCCTGATAATTAAAATGCTATTTATGGGATTCCTTAAACCTAGACTTTTCATTCAAATGACACTTTTCTTTTGATTTTCTAAATCATGGTAAATCTATGGAGTTTATTTTATATTTTTCACATGTCCATGCGTTGTATTCATTATTTGTTTCATTCGTGACGAAGTAGTGATTACAAGATTAAGAATTTATCTATTTGTTTTCGTATTACAATTTCACATTAGCGTAAAGCATCATCTTAATTTCTTAAACACTAGTCATGTTTATTTTTATAATTCATTTATTTGTATTAATTTTTAGCAATGTATATTCTATTTAATTATGTAAAGACATGAGCGCAGCGTATCAAAAGATATGGGACACGCTTACAAATAAACGGCTCTATCATAAGAAAGTTATTATGGCTGAGAAAATATAAAAAAAAAAAAAAAAAAAAAAAAAAAACTTTCATCTAGACTGGTCTAGTGGCTAACGCAAAGGATTCTCTTGCGGGAGATATGGGTTCGAGTCTCGCCTACAGATTGAGATATTTTATCTATAGGCCCGCTGGAAGAATTCCCTTTTCTACCATCGTTGTATAGGAATGACGCTATTGGCCAAGATTTAGATGTAGAAAAAAAAATCTCGAAACAAAACAACACAGTCCGAATTTATGTGCCTAATAAATAGATATGATCGATAAGGACATAAAAAAAAGTCCGTCACGCAGGAGCTGCATAACTAAGCACTTTCCTCAGAATTTGGGTAGTGTAGACTGCATTACTAAATAATTTGCTTAAAAGGGCCTATATAAATAAAGTAAGAATATGAATAGTTCTCTTTTACTTTTGTAATGAGTAACTGTTCAATTATTAAGTTTATAATTAATTTGCTTCCAGAACTATGTTTATACATACTACACTACTTAATAAATTCAAAAAATTTTCGTCTTTTGAACTGACGCAGGAACAGGATACAGACCCCCTAGTGATAGAAAGCGCTCCTTACGGCGCCCTTGCGAACCTACGACTGGCGGGCTAATCTATTGAAACATAGTACACAGTAAACCCCCCTTTCCGATTGACCGATTTAGCTCATTTTTACAACACTTCTTTCTCATGAGTTACCCACGACGTATACCGCGCTTCGTTACAATACAGTAGAAATTACGACCGATAAGAGGATATTAGTACTTTGGGTACGGAGTAAACCCCCCTCCAAATAAACTCCGGTGGACCGATTTTGATGGTTAACGAACTCGTTCAATCGTTTGCTAATTGCAAACATCGTTTGCAACCTCAATAGCTACTTTCCTTCGGAGGAAAGTGCTAAAAGCTTCTCAAACTGTCAATTAATTTCAATATCCTTTCGGAATATCCTGAAAAATTTAATGCAAAACGTTGTAATTGTGTAGGTCATTATTTTTTTAAATTTACTAAAGTGATGTGCGAGATTATCATGTAATAATTTCCTGATAATATTTTTTGTAATGACGGAGCGGTCACATCCTGCTGATTATGATCACGCTATACTATTAGTTTCTATTGTCGTTTTTAAGCCAGTTAAACTCATTCGAACTCTCGATTGCATTATGTAATGGGAAACAATAGGAGTGCAATAAGAGATTGAAATAATAAAAGCATATTTTTCTGATCGAGTATTATTCATCGAGCAATTATTTGCGGTAGGAGAAAACATGGTGTGCTTTATTAGTCACTTTATCTTTGCGAAATTGTTGACACATTAACGATAAACGTTAAGAGAACTGGGAAAAGGCGATGATTTGCTTCAGTGTAGTAGATTCCGAAGAGCCAACAGGGCATCCCCGGGAGGAAACACTGTCACAAATATTCCCTAGAATTTGTAATCTCTTTGTAGAACCTTCGGGAAGTCCGTGAATTCCTTTCATATAGAACGATTCTTAATACATCATCTTAGTTTCCTCTTAATTTCCATTGACTGTAGAAGTATTACTTTTGTAATTAGTGTTGCAGTTCAGTGTTCAAACCTGTGCCTAAATATTTTTTAACAAAACAAAACGTAGTTAACCTTGAGTGCTCTACGACGTTGCACGTGTCCACATCTTAGCCTTCCTCATGGAAGCCCATCGCAAGGACAAGAAGAGACGCCCACAACAGTTTGTCAAAGGTATGTCACGCCTACATGAGATATTAGAACGAACTGTTTGCTTTACAGTTTTTATTAGAATTAGTTTTTACTCAAGTAGAATAATATACTTTTATTCGACTCGATGTGTAAAGATTAAGGTCGTTCCACTGTCTAGAAATACAAATCCCAATCCGAATGTTACTCATGCCGAAGGTATGGGCACTTCCCGAAGAAATGTACGTATTGAAGTAAGAACGTTTGATGAATGTCTTCAAATATTTATCATGACTATCTACTAGATAAAAAAATATACTGGTATAATACTTTTTATCTAGTAGGTTAATAAAATGTATAGATATATAAATATGTATGAACGATGAAGATTTGAAGACTTTTTTTCAAAACGTAAAAAGTACATCTTTTCATACCAGAGCGGGCTCAATTATTGATTTTTAACCATGGAACTTGATATATAGCAATACCATACAAAATCTGATGAAGTCTGAAGAAGGAGCGTATTCGGACACAAATTATTAACTTGACCCTTTCGCCCAAAATCTTTATTGTGGTGGAAAGAAACTCAGCATAGAACGTACTAATTAAATGAGATATCGCACTAGTATTTCTAAAGTGACGCAACTCAAAATAAAACAACTGAAAATGTGTCTTTCTTGCCTATGTAGGGGCCTTAGGATTAAGACAGGAAGGGTGACACAAGTGCCCTTTGATGTACAAGCTTTGAAGCTAGGTACATACAGTTTTGATGGTTAATAAAAATATATTTACCATATGTTTCACAGTCATAACTATGACGGTGTGAATAAAACCGATTTTTGAGTTGGTTCACTTCAGAAATACTAGTGCGATATGTAGATGTGTTTTATGAATAATTTAAATCGGTCAATTAAAATGAGAGTTTACTTCGGAACCAAATAATTTATTTGCCGATAACAGCCGATATTTGTACTTCCTTGCAATGAAACGTGATAGATATCATGACAGTCTAATTAGGAATATGTCTTGTAAAAAAATAGCTCCATTATTAGTTCGGGTTTGCTCCAAAACCTAATTAATAATTGAGTCCATTGTACATTACATGGGCTTATATAAGGGGGGGCCGAGGGGGCTGAAGGCCCCTCCCCTAAAAATTTTGATTTAATCGCTAAAAAATGTTTCATACAAAATCTCAAAAAATAAATTAAATAAGATCAGTTAATTCACTTTTCTTCTTTTTTTTTTTGCGTTATAACAATGTAGTTGGATAACAATTATTAGCTTTTAACAGTAATTCAATTGTAGGGATGTCTTGCGAGAAAGATGAGTTTTTTGTGTGATAGTAATATATAAAACTCCCTAGTGTAATACATTACAGGCGCACTACCTGTTCCTTTTCTTCGCGGTACACCAATAATATAGCCTAATCGTACTTAGGCAAACCTTCCTATACAATGGTAGCGTCAAAACTGAGGTTGGTATCGTATCAATCAGCTGCGAGTAGAGTATATATATATATATATATATATATATATATATATATATATATATATATAAAATCAGTCTTGTAACAGGCCCTGAGGGCCAGATACTATAGAGGTATCTGATTCATGACCAACGGCACACTAGGAAGATAGTATGGTCAGTACTATGCTCCGGGCTGCTTCGACTGCTAGAGTCATTAGCACCCAAGGTACCCATTATTAAATTAATTAAAGGCTGGGTTGGCCTAGGGACGGCCAGGGAGGCCGAATTCAACCCATATACAGAGAGAAAAAAACTATTTAACAACAAAAAAACAAAGTTTAGTTGCCCAACTATATTGGGTTGCTACAACACAACATACCAGTCAACAGCAAAAAAACTGCAATAATTATAAAAATATATCAAACAAGTAAAATCAATATGTAAATTAAAAACAAACTAATAAAACTACGAAAATAATGGCAAAATTGATTGTAAAAATGTAAAAGAAAAATAAAAAAACTTCTAAATATAAGAAATAAAAATTATGATAAAAAGAATAAATAAACCTAATAAAAAAATTAAAAGACTTCAGCCATATAGACATAAACGAGAATAGATTCAGCTATGATTCCTAATTGTTCCTCGCTGATTCCTGTAGAATCGATAGTATCAAAAAAAATCTATCATCCAGAAAATATTAGTTATTTAAAACAAACATTTTTTTTTTTTTTTTTAGATTTTCTCAAAGTTATGTATTTTAAAAATATACTACCTATATACTTGTTTTTTTTTTTTTTTTTATGTACTACTCTGTTTTTTGTATTAACTGTTTTCTCTGTCTCTGTATGTTTGCTTGTATTTTATGCATCATGGGCGTATATAAAGACGGGCTGAGCAGCCCCCCCCCCCCGAAATATTGTTTTGGTGAGAACATTTCATGTAAAACCCTGGTGTACTGAGTGTCCAGTGTGTTTAAAACTCACCATTTTGCACTAAAATATTTAAAATGTTCCCTAAACTTCGCCTAGGTGCTCCCAGCCCCCCTGAAATTATTTTTTATATACGCTAGTGTTATGCGTTGTCAGTGTTTTTTTTCCTTTTTCTATAATTTCTACATTTTAGAAAAGCAGTTTTATTTGAATGAAGTAAATTTGTAGCACGTTTACATAAAGAAAGAAAGAGCTCTCACAAGGTTCTAGCATGAACGAGGTTTGCCTACTAAGTGCTTAGACTTTGAGAATGCATTATCAATTTAAGGAAGGCAAAATGAACAATATCATGTTCGCTATTTGGTTTAAAATGTAATTCTTGGACAAATTCCTTAGTGTATAGAAATCCCCTATATATCTTATATAAGCTAACTGGAAAACCTAAGGTTCGCAACGGGGAAGTTGGCCTGCATTCCAGAAAAAAAACAAGTTTTTTTTTCCTTTTTATTGAATCCAGATATGTATAGATGGCGTGTCATCGATTGAATATGGCTTGCAAAAAACGTTCTGTACGTATCAAGAAAATATTTACTCATAGCTTCCTACTCCGTTAAGTATTTGGCAAGAATGTTACAGGTGGAATTAAAACATTGTTGTTCGCCTGTAAATGAGTGTTATAGTTAAAGTTTAAATTAAAGGTAGATTGATAAATATTTAAAACTTAAAATATGGCTAATATAAGAATAGATATAACATTTTCTATCCTGTAATTCATTTTATGCCTTTCCCATGTTATGTTAAGCTCTAGTTATAACAAACATTTACCATACGTATCATGCATCCTTGTCTATGTACCAGGTCATCCCATAAGTAATGTCCGTTTATGCCGGTCGACTGTAGAATGTGTCGATCTGAGTTTTTCTGCTAGCTCTTCGACTATTACTACAGGATTTTCTTCTACGGTAGACTGCAGGTAGCTCGTCCAGCTCTCTTGGTCGATCTGTACGAGGCTCTTCTTCAAGCTTGCAGTTCCCCGCTCGAAATCGTTCAAACTATCGCTGCACTTGTCGCTCACTAAGGACATTGTCGCCATGTATTTCTACAAGGTTTCAATAAGTTGGAGCACCATTTTCTCCTTTATCGAATTCCCAAAGCATAACATAGCTAATTTCAGCACAGAATAAATAAATATCCCCAACAAAAACACGATAAATAGAAGTGTAGTTAATTCTATAATTTTTTCTCGAAATTTATATTGATACATTCCTTTCCCTATAAATCAAATTAAAATTCCCGTTGGAATCAAATCTCCATAAGTGCGATATTTTAGTTACTAAAATAGGTAAAACTCTCAACAGATACCTATTATCCGAATCATATCGAATTTAACCAAATCCCTTGGTATTTCTTTTCGAACGGCTAATAGACCAAAAAAAATAAATTACAATAACTACCTCATTTTTCTTAAATATGTAGATATGTATGTTGATGAACTTATTTCAACCCTTACAAAAACAAAGAAAAATATAATAAAGAGTTTCAAAACGATATGTACGATCTCCTACTGATACTGTCCAAACGAAACGTGCATGTCAACCTTCTTTAGTACGAAGAAAAATGAACTGATGATTTTTTTAACATGATAAAATTTACTGCCAAAATATATTGAGTGGCTAAACAGTGTAGTACACACTCAGAATAATTAATAATTTTTGGGAAATTCATTTCGGGTAGTTAGTAGGATATTTTTAATAATTTGTACATTACCAAATAAATTATTAAGTTTTCGAATGGCCCTCACGCACTTCACTCCCGTCATATTTAACTTAGCTCCTAACTGATAATGGAACATAAAATGTTTAATATTTCTTCTCTAAGCATAACCAAAATTTATATTTATTTTGGATAAAGGTTAACCATGTGAAAACACGTATGTCATTTTTGACAGCACGGAATGAAACACTAGTTAAAATGGTTTCAACGCCTTAACAAAAAACGTGAAACTAAAAGCCCATTACCGTTATGACATTTTTGTGGACAATTCACTGAAATAAAAATTGATCCAAAATTTTTATTCACTGAAATAAAAATTTTGATCCAATGGGCTGATAGACGAATTTGATCTTTTTTATCAGATAAAACACTTTTGTACCAAATTCCGTCAAGAACGACGCTTGGCATGAGCGTATATAAGGGGGGGGCTGCAGCTCCCCCCCCCCCCCGAAATTTTGATTTTATCGGTAAAAATTTCATAAAACCCTTAAAAATAAATTAAATAAGATCATTTAGTTCATAAAACATATTCTATTTTGGGTGTAATAGCGTTTAAGTTGGCTAAAACTCTTCCAAGATCTAAATTGTTAGTATTCCATACACCGGAAATGGTCTCAGCCCCCCCCCCCCCCCGGAAATTTTCCCAGCCCCCTCCGAAATTATTTTCTATATACGCCCATGACGCTTGGATGGTAGTAGAGTTATGAATGTACATATAAATAACTTTGTACGACCTGAATTTTCATGAACTACGGGTTAAGATAAACATTTCTAGTCGACATCTAAGGATTTTCTAATCCAGTTGGCCTTATAAGCGGAGCCCTCTTTTCAAGGAAGGAGGGACGATACAGACTAAAATGTAGTTGCTCATATGTTCTCTCAGAAACATGTTGTGTGTGCCCTATAAATGACTGCCTAAAAATAGAAGAAACTATCTCAAAGAATTATAATTAAGGACGACAACGAATGTGTAAATAGAATGATAAAATTCTAGTCGAATGGGTAGAGTAGTTTATCAGCAATTAGTTCAATAATTATGTTTCCTCCGTGTATTTATTTATTTTCCGTATTCAGCGAAGCAGTGACGCCTTTCATCAGGTCTACCTTCAGGAAGGATAAAGGTCTGTAAAATTGTCTATTCGATTTTAATAAAAAATAAGAACCCAAAGATAGATAAAAGTATCATAAATCTCACATTTTATATCTTTTCATAATTTCTATAATTTGAACAATATGATTTGATAACAAAAACAGTGTTTAACTGTTGATAAGAGATAATTAATTGCCTCTTTTAAAAATAAATGTATTCATTATAGAAGCAAGATCTAAATCCCCTGAGATAGGAAATGATTCGTATGAGCCTCTTTGGCTCGAACTCTTATTACGTAAAATAACAGAAATTGTGGAGAATAACGTTTGACGAAGTTTAACCCCAATCCTCTTCTTAAGAATTGGAGGAAGAGAACTTTCCCTGAACCAGATGGGTTTTCGTCTTTGTAGATTACGTCAAGGGATGACGAAGAACAAATGTGACGAAGTGCACGAGTTGGGAATCTTGGGAGTGACTAGAAATTGTCATGTTTAGGTGTTGCCATTGTGGTGGGGATTGGGACGGCCACAATGAACCCCCACCACAAGCCTGCCCCCTCTACTGGGTAGGAAACTCCTCTGCAGGCTCAGTCGAGGACAAAACGTTCAGCCGGTAGGATCTTCAAACTCCCACCTTCTTCACACGCATGGAGATTTGTTGGTGCCACAACGTGCAAGTAGACAGCGACCCAGTGCGGTATAAATTAAAACTACTCATTATGTCTTCGAGTGGAATACCAGAAATCGTCTTCCCGCCAGCCTACTCCAGAACTTAAAATCAGTTGGTGAAACGTGATTGTGGTATCGTTTTATTAGTAAGGTCGATGAAAATTCGAGTGTTTTAATTTGGTGTTCTCGCATTCATAAGTGACAATGGATACTACGAATATATCGGAAGTTATTCATAAAACAGTGGCTCCACTTTTAGTGACCTATATGCCCATAGTAGTAACTGTTCTAGTGGCCTGGATTGTAAATCAGCTCCAATGTAGAAAAGAGGACGAAAGAGCAGTACAAAACGAGAGTAAGCATTCACATTTAAATATTTTCTCTTATTAAAATACCTGCTATGTTCTTCAACTTTTTAGTGAACCGCTAAATGTGGCACATGTTTTTGTTCTTGCGCGCCCCTTTCGGTAGGGGGGGGGGCAACTTGTTTACATGGAATTTAAAATTAGAGGAAGACTAATTCTAGACTTTGCGGTTCCTGTGGTTTCAGTCTTGTAAGGTTATAAATACCACGCAGTGTGATTTAAATAGTCTTCTAAAAAAAAATGTTCTTGCCATAGCTTCAGGAAGAAAAGCTGATTAGTTGACAATAGAATGCATTTATTTTATATTGATGGAGTAGGCCATGTGCTTTATATACTCCCAAGTAAGAAGCATTTCAAAATAGTGTGAAATAGGAAATACTGAAACTCATTCTACTAATGAACATGGCATAAGTGATTCCCCCCCCCCCAGTTATTCATTTGGCATAACACTGTTTTTTTTTGTTTTTTTTTTTAAGGGTCACCTTCCTGGTCATCAGCAATGATAATCCTATTAAATTTTCTTTTTCAATATTAATTTTCTTTGGGTTGGCAATGACTTGAGGCTTGAACATTCCAAACAGGTTGAGGGTTCAACTCCCACTTGGGTTGGTGGCTTTTCTTTCCAAAGTAAAAAGAAAATTCATCACCTCGTATCGTAGCTAAAGGAGATTAGTAACCTATACATCAGGCATACAAAAAAAAGCAATCAGTTAAAAGGAGACGTTCATATTAAAATAAATCAATGTTTTATTCGAATGTTACAAAGTTATCTTATTACTGTTTTTAACATATTAATAATTAATAGGTTATTAACTTAAAACACTAATAAATCTGTTTTGACAACTATTCATTGATTAAATATATTATAGTCTGTGTGAAATCAACATATTTCTTACTCTTCTATTTGCATTTCATAAACAGAGCCTGCGACTGAATATTGTATTTCTTTGGCAAGATAACTTTTTAACTATTTAAACCTGATAGTAAATGGCTCTATTAAAATGAATGTATCCCTGTTCTAGTATTTTATTTTAGGGCTAATGTTACTATAAAAATTGTACACAAATTTTATTTATTTTGGTAATAATGAGCGAGAGCTGCCCAGAGCCCGATCTTCATGAAACTTCTTATACTTATTCATTTTGACCTAATTAAGAAGAAAAAATTAAAAATCACTCGCGGTCAGGCCTAGAACAGTATTTATTAAGAACTAAAGTTGAGTGTTAAACAGGTTAATAGCTTTAATGTGTTGAAGATTAAAGTTTTAATGTGTTGAAAATATCAACTTTTTAATTTGCCTTCCTAATCTAAAGTTATATATGTGTGTATATATATATATATATATATATATATATATATATATATATATATATATTCTGCTTAATTTAAAAAATATTTCTACGGTTATTAAATGTGAATTATTAAATTCCTACAACATTCATTTTTCTCTGATTTAAAATGTATCCTCACTAATTCCTTGGTAAAAATTTGCTCATATCAAAGAATGTGTTTTGTATTGATTATTATTTCTATTATTTAGTTTTCGGGATTTTCTGCACAACTTTTTTTTCTGTATTTATTAGAAATTTTTCTATTGTAACAAGAGGTTAAACAAGTACTCATGTCTACTTTTTTAACCACTGGATAATATGTCCCTCTTCTTTGAAAAAAATCATGGAATATACTCTTCTTGTATTTTATAATGAATGTTGTAAATAATATTTTTAAAAACAATGTTATCTGCTTCCTTTTTTTTTTTTTCTTTTTTTTTTTTGTTGTGTGAGAAGTGAAACAATAAATGATAAAATTGTTTTGTTACAGATGAACAGCCCCTACAAAAAGTTGATCACAAGCCAATTATAGCATCTGTAAATAAAACTCCAAAGAAAAAACAGCCTTCCGAAAAATGGAGTCGAGACTCCAAGCAGGATTTTTCACATGAATGGTTGTTGACATCTCTTAAAGATCACTCAGAAGCTATGCTGAACATGAACTTTAGCCCCACTAGCAAGTTCCTTGCTACATGTGCTGACGGTTAGTCTCAATTCCTTATTATATAATCATTTATAAATTTTATTCTTTCATATGTATCTTTTAGGCGAAGCTCAATTCGAGACAATTGCTTTTATTACTTTTTAACCATAAAGAACATTTGCTTGGCTGGTTTATACTTTAAATTATAAAACATTAAAATAACGCTTGAAAAGCGTTTTTAAAAACCGTTTCGACTAAGTACTGTTGCATATAGAAAATACGTTTTCTCTATAGTAAAAAAAAAAGAAAAAATAGAGCAATATTTGTGTTGTTCTTTCACTTATATGTATAAAGAATAATTTTATGAATTCCAATTATCAATAATGTAGGTTTACCATTTAAAATGGTGTCGATTATCTGAATTGTTTATTAAATTAATATAATATGAGTAAACGATTCAATGTTTTGTGCTGATACTATTAGGATTAGTGAGTAAATAGTTCCATGCTGCCTCCACTCCTTACTCACTCCCCCACCATTAGCTCTCTCTTGTAACCATCCTTATTGGCCTCTTTCCTCATCTCTCTAATTCTTCACACTTTTTTTATTCTTTATTTTTTTTTTTAATTTACTCCATTAAGGAATAAAAACAGCTTTATTATAAAAATTATAAAGCGAATTTTCATCAACACCATAATAATAATTAAGTATCATATTATAACTTATTATTCATCCTAGAATTTTCATTTAATATGTTTATACTAATATTTTTTTTGTTCGAATTGCTTTAAAAAAAATAGAGAAATGTATTACATTTATTACTCCCATTTGTAACATTGATTATGTAAGGCCATTTCCTTATTAAAGCTCCTAATGTTAAACTATTTCTTTTTAAATAAATCCTTTTTTTCTTATTATATATATTTATTATTCCTGAACAATAATAACGCGTAATATTCTACATTTGTTAAATTTTATCCAAACTTAAAGAAAATGATGTTGAAATATTAACATGGACATCAACCCAATTACTTTTAAATTTTAAAAGCGTATCTATTCTATAAAAGTGTGTCAATATCTTATAGTAACATTATTTCATCCCTACCATGTCACACTATCGAATATGCAAATCGGAGCAAAATAGGAACAAACATATTCTATCTATTGACGAAGAACGGTCTTATTTGATGCAATATATTAAGGCATTAAAAGCTATTCTATAAAGGGGTTAGAGTTGCAACAAGCTGTATCGTCCAAAATCCAAGAGCAAACTCCCGAATCTAAAAACGAGATTTTTCATATTCGATAGTTTGACATGGCAAGGACGATATGAGCTTGGTGAAAGGTCAATAATAGTAAGTTTAACACGTTCATTCAGCTAACGCCTAGTAGTGCAAAGACAAACCTTCTCCTCTCTGACACAGGCTATATCAAGAGCGGCATTACTATTTAATAAAAAAATGTATTTTTATTTGTTCTGTCGATTATACAGAGCTAATTGACACCTTACTTAGTAATTTTAGGGGATGGTCCGCCTTCGTACAATTTGTTTTTGGTTCCTGAAGAGGCATCTAATAAATTGTGTAACGTATAGAGCTTGTTTAAATTAATGAATTGCCGTGTAATATTTTTATTGACCATCCATCTTACTTATATACGATTTAAAAGTGTGTTAAAATGTATTAAGAATGATTCAGAATGTACACCACAAGTATTTAGTTGATAAAATAATTATAAAAGATTCATGAAACCCCCACTTGGGCTCTAAAAGCTATGGTATTTCTAGGGTTAAAGAAAGGAAGTACCAAAAGTTATTTTTTATTCCTGGCTATATTTAAAGAAAAGTGTTTTCGACCTCTAAAACAAAAATGCAGGTCACATAGCACTGTTTACTTAAAAGAAAATTTATATATTTGTGTAGGTGTATTTCTCATTCAGTCTAAAAATGTAGACTTCTTTTAATTAGATTTGGCACTTAGCTTGGTGCTATTCTTGGCTCACCTTCCTTATATAATTTGACATAGGCAATGAGGTGTCGTAAGAAGAAATTAACATTTCAATCGACAAAGTTTCCTTGGAATATCTCGTTTTGAATGCTAAAAAAAAAATCATTATAATGAAAAATGTATTCATAAGCCCAATTCTTCTTATTTTGAAAAATGTTAGTTTGCTTGAAAATCCATGGTTCTGCTTTTATTTATTTGTGTATTTAAAATTATAAAATCAACTTTATAGATATCTCTAATTCTCATATCTTCATAATATTAAAAAACACAATAGTTTCTGAAAAGGTGAAAATAGGGACCAAAAATTAATTAGTTCAAAATATATTATATATTTTCTTTCTTTTAGCACTTTCCTCCGAAGGAAAGTAGCTATTGAGGTTGGACTCATGACGGAATTTTTGAAAAATTTCTTCAAATCTTTATCGATCTTACCTAGTAGACACCGAAAATGACCCCCGTTAAAATTTATATATATATATATATATATATATATATATATATATATATATATATATATATATATATATATATATATGTGTGTGTGTCTGTTAACACGATAGCGGCCAGAGTTTTTGTTTTTTCGTCACAAAACTTGGTATATAGCATTCAATTAGCAAACGATTGAACGAGTTCGTTAACCACCAAAGTCGGTCCACCGGAAGGGGGGGGGGGGTTTACCCCGAACCCAAAACACTAATTTGACTATGCCAGCCGTAATATTTGTTATATTTCAACGAAACTTGGTATTCGTAGTGGTAATATAGAGAGAAAAGTGAGATATAAAAATGCACTAAATCGGTTCATTAGAAGGGGGGGTTTACTCCGGACCCACAATAGCAATTCGCCACTACCAGCCGTGATTTTTGGTATATTTCGACAAAACTCGGTATTCGTAGTGGTAATCCACAGGTAAATATGTGTTTAAAAATAAACTAAATCGGTTCATTAGGAGGGGGGGGGTTACTCCGGACCCACAATGCCAATTCGCCACTACCAGCCGTGATTTTTGGTATATTTCGACGAAACTCGGTATTCGTAGAGGTAATCTACAGGTAAATATGTGTTGTAAAAATAAACTAAATCGGTTCATTAGAAGGGGGGGTTTACTCCGGACCCAAATTCCTAATATACTCATACCGGTCGTAATTTCTGCTGTATTGTAACGAAACGCGGTATACGTCGTGGGTAACTCATGAGAAAGAAGTGTTGTAAAAATGAGCTGAATCGGTCAATCGGAATGGGGGGTTTACTTTGTAATATATTTCAATAGAAAAGCCCGCCAGACGTAGGTTCACAAAGCCGCCGCAAGGAGCGCTTTCTACCACTAGAGTGACTGTATCCTATCCTGTTCCTGCATTAGATCAAAATACGATAATATGAGGTTTTTAGTATTTATTACGTAGTGTAATAGGTACCATGTGTAAACATAACTCTGGAAGCAAATTAATAATTGATCAGTTACTCATTACAAATTTAAAAGAGAACTATTCATGTTTTTATTTTATTTATGTAGGATATTTTAAGCAAATTGTTCTGGAAAGCAGTCTACACTACCCAAATTCTGAGGAAAGTGCTTAGTTATGCAGCTCCTGCGTGACGGACTTTTAAATATTTCCTTCACCTTATACAAGTGTGCAGTTTTTTTTAAAATAAGAAATGAAAATTATTGCTTCCTTCATAATGTATGCTAAAATTATTGTTAATAATAATGGATGTTAAGATTTCTATAAATAAATTTATATTTTAATTCAAATAAAACATCGAATGAATTTAAATACACATTCCAATACATTAATTATCTTCAGCGAGCTGTGAAATAACTATTACTCTTCAGGAACTTCAAAATTTGTATAATGTTGAATAGGAAAAGCCAAGTATAGTTTCGGGACCTTCCACTGCCACAGATTTGTCATGAGTTCTTCTGCTCTACAGAATAGAATTAATATTAGCCAATTTAAAAATAAAAATATGTGAATATTGTGAGATCGATTTCCTTCTCTATTTTTTTAAACTTGCTAGTTGCATATCCATCATTTATATATATATATATATATATATATATATATATATATATATATATATATATATATATAATGATTGGTACCGATTTTAATAAAGTAGAATAATTAAAATTTCTCTTCCCTTACAAATATATATAATAGATAATGTATCTCCTTTGATAAACATTCTTCTTGTGAAGAGTATATTTATTTTAATTCATCTGAACTTGCAATTAGAGAAGGAATCTTGGTAGTATGTCATGTTATATTTGATTTCATTGTTACTCTTATTAAAATTTATATTTTTTATTTTTATTCTAGATGATCCAGGTGGAACTAGTGGAAGTTCTAGTAGTAGTGAAGCAAACAAGGAGAATAACAGCCCAGGTCGACTGTCGAGGCGACAGAAGAAAAATCGGGTTCGGAAAGAAGATTCTTCTCCATTGAAAAAGAAAGTGAGGAGGGATTTCAAGAAAAAAGGGTGGAATGAAGAACCATCAGTGCTGAAGCAGTATCTGAAGTTAAATCTGAGTGACACTGAAGTGTTTTTTATTCTAAAGAACTATGTGCTTTCTCCTGAAGATATGATGACTTTAGGTTATCCTGTTGAAAGCAAACTTTATCCAGGTCGAGCAATGATCTTCAAATCGGGGTCCCTCGATGCGAATGCCAAAGAATTCATTCCACGGGATGAATCTGTTTATGCGTCCCTTTTAGTTCAGAATTCTGAACAATTTGGCAAGAGGCATGAATGTCAGGTAAAAAGGAACATTGGTGTAACTTCAGAAGAAAAGAAGTGCATGAGATGTTCTAAAAGTTTTTTTATATCCAGTGATGGAGAGTACTTAACACAAGAACATTGTAATTACCATTGGGGTAAATTACAGAGTCCTCCTTCAGGAGGACCAGAGTGTTTTTATTCGTGTTGCAAGGGGAGGCAGGGTACAAAAGGTTGTACGACTGCTAAACTTCACGTTTGGAGTGGAGTAGAACCAGGTCGAAATGGACCTTATGATGGCTATGTGAGAACACGCCAACGAAAGACTCAACCTGTCGATGGAAATTTTGGCGTTTATGCCTTAGACTGTGAAATGTGTTTTACGAATACAGGCCTTGAACTTACAAAAATAAGTGTTGTAGGATTAGATGGGAAACCTGTTTATGAAACATTTGTTCGTCCAGAAAGTTTTATAATTGATTACAACACAAGGTTTTCAGGCATCACTGCCAAAGACATGTCTCGAAGCAATAAAGTAAAGACTTTGAAAGACGTGCAAAATGATCTGATGGGTTTTATAACCGCTGACACAATACTTGTTGGCCATGGGCTTGAAAATGACCTTCGTGCCCTCAGAATGATTCATAATTCAGTTGTTGACACTGCCATTGTGTTTCCACATGTTCTTGGACTTCCGTATAAAAGATCACTCAAATCTCTTACACACTCCTACCTCCGCAAGGACATACAGGTTGGGTCACATGATAGTTACGAAGATGCTTGTTCTTGTTTGGAGCTTATTTTATGGAAATTGAGGAAGGATTTGATACGAAGCAACGATAAATGATCTCAAACATAATAAAAAACTAATAAAAAGAAAAAAAAAAGAAACTGTGGAAATGTGAAGATTGGTGTGATTTAGTTCCTAAAAAGACTGCATAATAATTAATAAAATGTGAGGATTGTGATAAAAATGATGAGTCATTATGTGTTCTTGAACAGTCGTGAGGAGATTAGTCATAATTTTTGTACTTTAAAAATACATTTGTGTTCTACCACATGCATTTTCTCTTTTATCCTAAGTAATTGTCATGAATCACTCCTATTTATTATTAAATATTTTTGATAGAAACTGTCTTCTTCTTTTCTTCCCTTCATATTTCAGACAGAGGTTTATATAATAAAATTATTTATAGAATCTCTCTTTTGTGAAAGTCTGTCTGAATATATTTGGAGAGCTTGAACTAAGGACTCCTTCATGTATGTAATATATAAAAACCGGGTGATTAAGAAGGAAAACCAATTCTACATATTATTTATTCTGTCAGTATGTTTTATTTTTTATTTTTTTTCAATGCTGGAAAAAATAATTCTTAATTTATAATAATAATAACAAAATCAATTAGCAAATTCTCTAAGAACAATCAAAACAAAAATTTTAATCATTAACTGGCCCTTTGCTCATATCCAGCAAACTATTTATTGTGATAGGCGGAAGGTCAGAAAATAAAAACTTCACTAACAAGGGGAGTAAACAGTGGTGGGGTCACAGATTTGGCCCATTTTTTTCCTGGTGATTCTGCATTGAAAAATAGTTGACATGTCCGAGGCGCCATTGTAAACACCCCTTGTAAGTAGTTTCGCAAACTTTATTTTTTCCCTTCATGATTTGCACCGTTTTGGTGCCTTCTCAGGAGAATATGCTTTAAATGCAACAGCTTCAGCCTCAACTTGAAAAGGACAACCTTCGACTAGTAGAAGATTCTCCAAGTTGAGGCTGGAGTTGTTGCATTTGAGGTATAATCCCCTGAAGATACCAAAACGGTGCAAACCATCTAGGGAAAAAATAAAGTTTGCAAAACTATTTAGTGGAGTTTTTATTAGTTGACCTGCCTATTTTGATAATTAGCTTAAGATTTCAATGTTTATTTTTTTAGAAAACTTAACTCGCCACTCGGATATTTGAACCCATCTCCCGTTTTACACTTGATGTGTGAATGTTACATTAGTGTCAATTCATCGCTTGGAGCTAAATATATGATGAAACTCAAATAGAGCCGTTGATTTGATACAGTACATGAGGAAGGTGATGGCCGCCTACTGCGAAACATTGATGCTCATGGGCCACCTCTCAGAGAGAGGAGGCACTTTGGGAACAGGTGTCGGGTTTTGTCATTGAAACTTGAACAGTATGGACAGGACCTCTGTCCTGTTGAAACCATATCAGTTTCCTCCAGCAGCTCTTTCTGTAGAGGTTCAAAAAAATTTCTCAACATGGAAACATTGCAGTGATAGTTACCGAAAAAATAAGATCCAATCATTTCTCATCATATCTACTGAAAAAACTTTAGAAATCTCCCTCATCAATGTATTGCTGCTTCCGGACATCATTATTAAAACAGTGCATAAAACGGCATGATGTACTGACGGAAATAAAATAAATCTTCTGTAAGGAGAGTCGTTTTTATTAACAGACTTCCAAAACTACAGTTTGGTTTGCTGTATGTATCTTCAGCTAGATGGCACAGTGTCATACAACTAAAGCGAGATAGTGTTATTGTCATACAAGTCTCAAAGCAATTACCCCTAGGATTTATTTAAATTTTAGCATCCACTTATACATAATGATTTTTGGGCGGGTTTTCTAGCCAGGATAGGGCTGATGGAGTAAAGTGAATGAGAGTGCTAAGGTGTGTGCACTACCTACTAGGATTTAAATTTATTTAACCACTGTATAATTAAGTCACAGATGCACTGTATACCCTCCTCTGTACATACAGACTTAAATTTACATCCTAGTAGGTGTACTTCCTTTGAGCCATATATGACAATAACATTATTCAGATTCAGATAAATATGATGCTGCCGCCTATCTGAAGTTTGGCCTCCATTTGATGAATTTATTTTCCATGCTGTTATATAAAGCCTGTTAGCGTAATTGAGGACTCACCTGAGGGTAAAATGGGAGATTCTGGTTGCCTTTCCCAGCCTGGCCAGTTGTTTTCAATACTCACTAACTAACAACCAAAAATTTGCTCTATTTAAAGCACCAGATAGAATTTCATTTACAAATATCAATGAAACCCAGAATTTCAAGACACTTAGATGCTTCTATCGGCATTTTTGAGCGTTAGTTTTCATTAGTAATTTAGGAGGAAGCTCATTTGTCTTCCTGTCACAATATGTTTTCAATTTATTAGCTCCACTTGGATGTATTAGTAAGATGAAGAGGACATATACCCAAAGACGTCAGTGGCTGAAACACCTCCCATCATCTGGACCAGAAGTAATTCCCTACTTTGGGATTGCATTTTCGATCCACTCTCAAGTGCCATTTTCAGGCAGTTAGATCACACCTAAAGCACTGAAAAAAAAAAAGAATGATTTGTTGTAAATTAAAGTAAACCGATACATTAGAAATGGGGGGTTTATTTCGAAACCAAATTAATTTAACATTTTACTTCCTTTCAGCAAAACTTGGTGGACATCTAGACCAAATATATAAGGAAATTTTTTAGTAAAAAACACATAGGTAGGTCTTGATACTGGGAGTGTCATAGGCTAGATCAATTTCCCAGTGGGGAATAGCTTGTATCATGGATATGTCTAAAGGGGCAAAATGGGTTACCCACACAATCTCTTATTCATCAGGACCAATTTGAAAATTTGAGTTTCAATAGTACGGTAACCATGTGGGTTAGTTGCCATGGCAACGGAACCCTTGTGTACCATCGTCCGGACATAGTCAAAGCGTTCGAATAGGCCATAGCGTCACACTAGGCCATAGCTAAGACAAATAAAATTGATAAGCTTCAGACTTTGCTGCCTCCAGATAACTGGAGCCATGATACCTTTTCATACTTGAGCAAAGGTGTTAATACTAAGATTGAAACCTCTCAGCTTAAGGGTGAATTAATGACAAGAATTTCACAGCACAATAAACTTAGGTCGCCGAACCTGATATGCGAAATTCCTTACTAGAAAAACATTTTCACTGCAAAACAAGAAACAGCTCACACTCCAGATGCCTACTGATTGCATGTGACAGGAATTTTGATGTGATCATGGCACAAAGGAATGAAACATGCTTCACAAGAGAACTCCCTGAGGTGAGAATCAATTTTAAAAATTCGCACCATGAAAAAATATTGGAGGCTTATCCACACAGTCATGATTTTTGAATAACACACAACAGGAAATGTATTTAGTTTTTCAATCAGTATATTCTGAAATGAGAAGTTGATTCGGCGTAAACATTTTGTATTTCATGTGACTGTTGACCGGGTTCATTTAGGAATAAATAATTTACCCCTCTGAACTTGAGGTTCATAGCATCGAAATGTCAAAACAGGATGTAATTACAGCCAATTTCGTGACATTTTCATGACTTGAAGTGCAAATTTCGTGCCCATTAAAAAGAAAATAATTTCACTTAAAAAGAGAAAGCCTTAAGTTTTAGCTTAAACTTATTTGTAACTTAAACGGATTACCGTGATATCTATAAACTCACAATTTTACATACATTTAAAACAATTAATAAAACTGTATAAAACGTAAATCATGTCGTTCCTGCCATGTCAAACTATCGAATATGCAAAATCTCGTTTTTAGATTCGGGACTTTGCTCTTGGATACGGCTGTATACTTTACTGTATTTTTCAGATTTTTTTTTTTTTTTTTTTTTTGTCTTCACTTATGGTGTTCTACAAGCTGAATATGTACACTCATTGAGACACGGGGCAATTGAACCAGTCTACTTAAAAAATTGAAAAAGTTAAAGGGTATTGCCCTACAACAAAGAACCAATAAATAAATAAAACTACTAGCCAGAAACCTGTGCTTCGTCACGGCAGATAAGTAGTTATTTTATTGCGTTAATTAATGTATCAGCAAAATTAACGCTACTTCATAATTTTTTTGCAGTTTATTATGGCTTGGTTCCCGTCGTACTGAGGATTAACATTTTTCTTCCCGCAATGTTTTGCACAATTTTTAGTTTTATTTCAAATTGTATTTGAAAACATTTCAAAATATGTGTAAGTTTTGGATTACAAGTATTTAACTACCCTGAAATATTTTTGAGCTCTCCCCTCAAAATTTCTAGTCAAAACTGGGTGCCACATACATCATGTAAAAGATTAACCAATGAAAAATATTTTTTGAAAAAATAATACGAAATGTGACGTATCTCTCAAATGAAAACCGTCTAATCGTTTCTTTCAGTTACTTTTATTGATTCTGGACTGGGCAATGGATACCCACAGTTTGGCGAATAAAAAATGAATAATTTTTAATTTTTTTCACACAAGGTATTTGTAACAATTTTTTTTTCAAAAGGGAGCCAATCATTCAATTTATACCACAATAAACCTCCACTTCATTTCCATGGATTTAATGCTTACTAAACGTAGAAGTTTTTGTGTAAGTATTGAATCCGTAGTCCGTTAGGGGGCTGACGAAAAAACTCTAATTCATTGATAAAAACAGAAGTGCGTTATTGGATGTCCAGAAAGTATCTTTTAATAATAATAATGAATTAAATTACTGTTTTTTTAAAGGAAATTTTATCTATTTTATGATGGCATAATTCGAATTGAATTATCTTGAATAGTTTTTGAGCAATTCTTTCTTACTCAAACATGACTACGTTAAAAAAAAAAAAAAAAAAAAAAAAAACAGAAAATTGGACATAGCACCTTTTCCTTCCGGAATCGGACCATACTTCTACTTAACTTTTTTGTTGGAAATTATGTCCTAGAGTTTGGCTACTTAGACCTGAATCACCCTGTGTGTGTGTGTGTATGTATGTATATATATCTGTTCTCTCCCACCGGCTCAAAAATGGAATGATTTTGATGAAATTTCATACAAAATTTTGATGAATGTTCGTCTAATTTGATAGGTAAGTTCGTTAACTCGAACATGGTTCTGCACAACTGTGGAATTCCTACCAAATGGAGGATCATCAATAGTATTTTCTATGCATAACTTTAAGGCAGGTATCATCACATGAGCCCTAGCTAATACCTGCGAGTTTTCACTCCACCGGATTGTACACAGTTTTAGTGGGAAAAGATTAATTTCAGAAACTTCGCTGAATTTAGCTCTTTGATGGGAAATTCGTGACATGGTTTCCAAATTCGTGACTTTTTCGTGCCCTATTTTTCATTTTGTGACATTTTCGTGCAGTAGACACCCTGCTAAAAAAGGTGACAGGAAACTTAGTGTAAACATTTTTGCACTAATTATAATTCTATAAATGTAGAGCGGGGAATCAGAGCGTTTAGAGGCTCGTCTGAGAAGAGTCCGGAAAGGGTTAACAACCTGATGTATTCAAATTTTCTGAAACAATGTGAACCAAATTTATGTCAATGAAGGCTTATGAAAAAATATCTGAAATTGGCATGTTTAAATATTGTTTATTTTACATATAAAAAATACTCTTCATAGGTTCTGTTACAGTAAAAAAAATTATTATTTTTTTTTTTTGTTTTATCATTTTCTTAAAGTAAAGCAATATTATGATATTTTTGGTCTTAAATTATCTACAAAAATACACTGTACATATAGAATGAATAAAATTATGTGAAGAATTAATACAACTGACTAATTTGTCAGTGAACTTAAAATATCTAAAAACCAAAGTTTGTGAAATTAATAAAATTCAGTTCGAGCTAGAGATGTAACAAAGCCATGCCAATTAAATAAAAACCAGAACTAGAGGTCTACTGTCCAGTCACTTTGCATCAGGTACAATGTTTGTGCCCAAAAATGTTCATGTTACTTAGATAAATGCATATACGGTTAATATTAATTCATAATCATAATTACTGATAGAACCCCCTTCAAAGGGTAAAAAAGAAAATTGTATATCAATATTTATGTTATTTGAGGACACATATATCTACAACCTATGTTATGCATCATAACTATTCTTATTCAAATTATAAACATGTAGTTTGATTTATGAAAAAATAACTTTATTAGATATATCTGGGCTTAAATAAAAGTGTTTTTAACTACATGTCACATGGACTAATTACTTTAAAAAAAAAAAGCATTATAACTTAAAATAACACGGAAATGTTCAATACAACTATTAACTATTGAAGTTAAATAATACTTTAAATATAAAAAATTATAAATACAGTAGAGTGATAAAATTGTCCAACAAAATGACAACTTTTCAGCATGAGAATTAATACATACATTTATCCAAGTAGAGGGAATTAAATTTGGCAACAAATATTTCTTATAATTTTAATAACTTGAAGGCCAATAGGAACATGTGAATTAGATTCTGCTGCCTTAGAAAATCAATATAATCAAATTCCCCCCAAAGTAGACAAAACAAAATATCCTATTTACACATTCTGAAATATAAACAATAATTGCATAAATACAACTAATATTCTACACAAAGAAGTATAAGTTAAAATACGAAATGATTGAATCAAAATGAGATGACACTCATCATCCTAATGTGAATTGTCAGTGCAAGTATAAAAACACACTCCTTACACATTAAGGGGCTTCCCAAACAATGGACAAAATAGTAAACATTAACTTGTATATAATGACCAATTTCGATAAACTTAATGTTCATTTATGCAGCATTAAACAAGTTCAGTAATTGTTTAATTTATAGCTGCGGATTAAAAGGTTATTTTATGTATTTTCTACTACACCAGTGTCCACTTTCACTCTTTTGTTTGTTTCTTTTGATTCTTCAGTCTCACATTTTCTTTTTGAAGAGCCGAAGTCAGTTTGCGGAAACAGCTGGACAATGACACAGGTCATGTTATCACATCCTGTTCCATCCCCATGTGTATCAGCAGCAAGACAATTATCGAATAACTGTAACAGAAGGTATAAACATTTCTTTAAAGTATTAATATGTACATATACTGAATGTTTAAGTTATAATATAAATATAAATAGTAATATAAAAGGAAAATAAATAATAAAAACTCTAGATTAAATGGCAAGCTTAAATCTGTCTATTCCCAAAACTTAGGATTATTTATTTAAATTTTAACATCAATTATTATTAACTAAGAGTTTTAGGACAGGTTATCTATAGGTTACCATCCTTTTCTAGCCAGAATAGAGCTGATGCCTTTTCTTTTTTCTAAAGAAAAGCCACCACCCCTTATGGGGATCGAACCCACGATCCCTTGGCAAGGAGAGTTAAGTGCTCATGCCTTAACGCTCACGGCCACCGGGCCTCCAAAAAACTTAAGATTAAAGAACATAGTAGTTCAAGGAATGTAACAACTCCAATTTTTTGGAAGGGTTATCTACACGTTACCAACTCTTTCTAGCCAGGATAGAGGCGATGTCTTTTATTTTTCCAAAAGAAAAACCACCACATCCAGTGGAAATAGTACTCACAATCCGAGATAAGGAGTGTCAACTATGGACATCAGGCCTTCCATAAATATTAATATTCAAATAAGGTACAATTTAATTAGCCAATGCTTCACCCCTTTGTACTTATTGCCATGTTTCACTGGAAACCCCCATTACAACCTCTTATAGAGACAATAGCCCAATTGTTGATATGCCGTTTAAAAAAAAAATAAAATAATAATAACAATAAATAAATAAATATGAAAACTTACCTTTTCACAAATTTCTGATAGAGATTCACCTTTAGCAATAAGAGGGCGAATAAAATCTACAACTTCTTGGCTGGACATGGAATTCCAAATTCCATCACAGGCAAGAACAATGAACTCATCTTCACCTTCCTTCAAATCTAGAGATTTTATGTCTGGCAAGGCTGTTATCATCTGCTCGGTAGCTGGAAGTTCAGTAGATTTTTTATACATATGATCGCCTGTAAGAAATGAAGTGTAGATGAGAATTTTTGCAATAGGAAACTCTTGGTTCTCAGGGACTTAAGCTTTGAATAGAAGCAATAATTTTTTAAAAAATAAAACTAATCAATACATTAAAAAAATGTGCTCCAAGCACAAAATCAATCCCATTTTGATAGAATAGGAAGTAATTGGAGAAATTTCTCAAATCAGGTATTATCAGGAGACTTTGTAGTACAGCACTAATGGCTGTAATTGATGTTCAGGGATAAGTAAGATCATATAAATCCCATGGGGTAGTATAAAATTAAAAAAGTCACAAATAAATTATTATCATAATTATTATTGAAGTATGCTTGGATTCCTTCCCTTAAGGGGCTGAAAATTACAGACTCAGAATTATACTTAGGCTTTCAGAACTCTTTTTGAACTAATGAATTACCTAGAGCTCTGGAGAGATTGAGTCCGCCATTTACTCTTCCATCAGGAGTAACCCTTCCACCAGCTGAATTTATCCTCTTAAGTTCAATGGGATCTTCAGGCTTATGGTCTACTGAGAGATCAACAGCTTCTCCATTTCTGCAAAGTACAGCTCTGGAGTCACCAGCATTAGCCACTATCACACGATCTCGTGTGATCAATGACACAACTGCTGTACAGCCAGAATCATTTCCCGGCTGAAACAAATACAAATTAATGTTTGAGTATAAAATAGGATGACAAACACTGTTTTTTTTTTCATTTATTTTATTGATCACTCATGAAAAATTTAACTTGTAACTTCATTACATTGCTCCAACATTCTTGGCACAGAACTAAATATCAGTCACAGTAGAATCATTGGTCATTGATGTGAATCATTGGAGTCCCCTAGACTGACCATGGCATGTTACTCAGGAGGCTTGAGGTTCTCAGAGCTTGTGGATTAAGTGAATTATACTCCATAGGCCACATACATATCGGATATCAGATTGGATTGGGAGAAGTACAAGTCCAAAGTAGGTGCAGCCTTAGTCACATGGCATCAGACTCACCTACAAAAACGGCCCTAGAAATCTCTACAAAAACGGCCTAGTCCCCCAATAAATTTTAGATCTCAGGATTTTTTTTTTTTTTTTTGTATGCTTCCAATGATCTTATTATTGGGGTCAGCAAAGGACTTGAGAGTCAAACCTTATACTTATCCTTGTGAAGTCTAAACTGGTTCCTAGCATGAGAGTTAATAAAATTTCTTTCTAATATCTTAAATTTTTTTCCTTTTTTTTTTTTTTTTTTGGTTCATTGACTTCTAGGGTTATTAGCACCATTGCGAATTGTTTTTGAATGAATCAAATTTTTAACATATTATGAAACAATTCCAACGAGGCTTAATATATAAGCCTAATATCTTAATAATGGCACAAAGACTCCAACTTGACCATCCTGGTGACAGAGTCAATCTGTTCAGTCCAGTTGAATTTGCTGTCCTAAATAAATCAATATATTACATTTTCTAGATAAATTTAATTCTCCACTTTTATTTGAAGGGGAGCAAGATCTTTCAGTTTTCTGCCATGAAAGTTTTTCATAATAATGACCTTATGAGGAGGGCGATGACAATTGTATGTAGTTTTGCAAGGAAACACGCGTGATGTATAATTTTTGTTCTAAAAGTAGAATTGAATTAGAGTATTAGAAAAAATTTCGCCGAAAACATTTGCCTTTTAGAACATCCTCTATCTATCAAATCTTAAAATTTTATTCATTTCATGACATGTACACAATTAAAAAGTACTGAAGACAAATCATGATGAACATATGGTAGAGAAGCTCAGCCATCCAGTGTTGGGCTACGATTATAATGTATAATAGTTACGATTATAATGACAAGCTTTCAAAGTAAGCTTATGATTACAATTATAATCATAGACCCTGGAGATGTGATTATGATTGTAATTGTAATTACAGTTACACTTGTAATCACACCTTTGATTATAATTACACTTGTAATCACAACATTTATCAGTAATTACGACTGTAATCATAACTTTTCTGTGATTATGAACATAATCACAAGTTTTTCTGTAAATACGACTGTAATCCCGTATTATATTTCAATAAATTAGAATACTATTACCGGATTCTTACCGGTAATTAGCATGATACCAACGGATGAATGGACTATCAACTCCCCTCATATCTATGACTCCCATAATCTTGATGCAAATAGTTTTCCAATTTTCATGCTCAGCTGTGAGTAGTGTTTGAGAGTTTTCAGGCGTATTTACAGACAAACATGTGATATGATTACAGTTGAAAACAGAAAAAAATGTTAAGATTATGAGTGTAATTATAATCGTAATCACATCTCCATGGGGTATCATGAGACAAGTAACTAATGAAAATTATAATACATAGCCCATAAGCTAGGCTAATATATATTTCAAACCTCTTCTTTCTCATTAAGATCAGTCTCGTGAAGATCCTCCTCATCTTCATCTTCATCCTCCGTTTCTTCTTCTTCCTCTTCTCCTTCTTCATCTTCATCATCATCTCCTGCTTCTTCCACATCACCATTTTCTTCCACCTCACCACTCTCATCATCACTGAAATAATAAAACATAATCAATTCATCCCTTTTTAATATATTCATTAATAACTCATTGACTACCAGGGACATAGCATATAAGGCTAAAAGTATCACGTCTTAAGTTCTGGGGCACAAATGCCTGACATTGTTTTATACATCAAAGGGTTCTCCAGCCCTGGCCAGAAACTTTTCATTTTTAATGCCAAGAGAGCTGGGACGTGCACTGAGCTAATACTTTCTATTTCAATTAAATCAAATACAATTTCTAGACATATTTTCCTTAACACGTTCGGGCGCAGCATCGTGGCATATGCGCCCAAGAGATGTGTTCTGCGGGCCCAGCGACATGGCTTGTGCGTGAGCGGAAAGTTTGCCTTTCTTTCTATCCCCGCTATTCTGGGCCAAAGTCCTTTACCCGACGTATGATACTGAATCCGCCAGAAAAAAATCCTTCAGCAGGCCTGTTGCCGTAGCTTATTTGACACTTAACTAAATTGTAATTAATTCCCTAAAAGTACATAATCTCAAAATTTTCTTCACTTATTTATTTTTTATATATATTTGCCGAAATTACTAAACAAAACGATGACTTGGGCACTGACGGAAATTTGTTTAAAGCCATCGGTCCTGAAATTGTAAACTGCTTGTTAAGGCTAACAAGGGGAGTGCACGACATGCCCCTCACCGATTCAAACGGAAATTTTTGTTTGTGGAGTACTTAACTAGAAAAAGGTCCTGCTAAAGCAAGAAAAAGCACTTCTCAAGCATTCAGCTGAAGAAAAAAACATGTTGAAAATTTACCTCGAGTTCTAAACATTTTGTAAGCGAAAAATGTAGGTTATGTTTTGAAATTCAATATCTCGCCTTGAAATAACGACTTCTACGTCCTTGGGCTTTTTGAAAAGAAGAAAGACTCCTTTTTCGAATCATTATTTATTTATTTATTATAGTTTAACATCATGTTGGTGATCCAACATAAGCAATAATAATATATTACATTATTAGGTTAGTTTCTGTAGAGGTAATAATGTAGTCATGTTGTGTTTGGTATAATTATTTGTATGTTCTTTGTTATTTGTCAGGTCATTGATGCCGAATCAACATCACAAAGTGTCTTTCGTTATCTTTTCTTTATTTAAATATTATTGTATAAATGTGTGTCTATTAGGTATTTCATCACTTTTTCAATGTACTGGCTGCCATCGGAAAGTAATTTTGTCAGATTGTATGGTAGTTGAAGATTTGTCCTGAGTGTACAGTCTGTTAGAATATGTTTTATTGTTAATTCTGTATTGCAGTAGGTACAAGTGGGTCTGTCCTGTCTTGACATAATGTACGAATGAGTCAACCGAGTGTGGCCAATCCTGAGACGGCATAATATAACTTGTTCCCGTCTGTTTGGCCTGTTACTGGATGACCATTTGTGTACAGTGTGCTTCATTTCTCGAAGCTTGTTGTCAGTCGTGTTGTACCAGGATTCTTGCCATTTATCAGTTACATATCTCTTAGATTCCGCTTGAAGATCCTGGTATGTCATGTATTTTACGTCTGGTACTTGTGGTCGAGTTGCCAATTTAGCTTTTTCGTCTACTGCAGTACTTTGTCTTATTTCTTCGTGTCCGGGCAACCAGTACAGTGTAAAATGTTTATTTGTTTGATATATTTTTTCAAAAATTTCACATGTTATTGGATGTGCGCTGTAACAGTCTTGAAGAGATTGTAAAGAGCTGAGTGAGTCAGTGCATATTATAATGTTATTTTGTTCTGTGTCTGGTATGTTGTTTAGTCCTAGTTTTATGGCTTCCAGTTCAGCTGTGTATGTGCTTGTCTCATCTGGATATTTCTTAGAGTAGCAGATATTACCAACAATAGCAGCTACGCCTGTCCCATGTGGAGTTTACGATGCGTCACTAAATACAAAACAGAATTTTTATTTTTGGAGCAAAAATATTGAAAATATGAATTATAAAAAAAATCGAGAAGTTGGATCATTCTTTTTAAATTTTGATAAGGTCAGATCAAATTTTAGATTTTCTAATTTCCAAGGGATATACGAAGTTGCAGGTTTCGCGAGAACAGGCGTTTCCGCTATATTTGTCCTGTCTGTGTAGTTCATGAAACGTATGTAAAATGGTCTTTGCCTTGTAGGGTTCAAGTGATATTTTTCAAGTATGATGTCGTCGGTGGTGTTTGGTGTGCAAGGGCAGTTTAAACTTTGGGGAAGGTCCGGAGCGCCCCAATGTCAAGAAACATCATACTTTGATTACTTGTCAACCGATAAACTTTTTCGAATCAAATAAATGACTATTGTATTACCTCGGGAAATACTAGTACGAAATGGTTCTCAAAATAAAAGTAAAATTTAAACATTTTTCAATATAATGTTGATTCCAGGACACGTAGAAATCGGACCCAATCGAACGAAAATGCGTAACTTTAGAACCTTTATCGACCCTCCAAATTTGGTTTGAATCGGGTAAATTTTCTTCGAAATATGGCCGGATTTGTGAATCTTAAACAAAATTTTAATGGTCAGGCCTTAGCAAAATTTAAAATACATTTTTTTTTTTTTTTTTTTTTAAATCTTCCTAAAATGTGAATATAGGGTTTTTTTTAATGTGCTAAAAACAAATCTGACATCCATTTATAAATCAAACATTTTTTTACATACTCGACTCTATAAAAGTCATTATTTTGCCAAAATATTCTATACACCTACTGTGGTGTTTTTGGTGGAAAGAAAAAGAAAATGAAAAATATTTTAAAATTGAAAAAAAAAGACTAGAAAAGTTCTTATTTGATTTTCATTATATCTCAGGGTTCATTTAAATATTACCAAATTCACCACATACGGATTTGTGAATAAAAATCCCGAGGATAAAACGAATGAAACAGTTCATGAGGCGTTTGAGTTTTGCCTCGAGATCGCCAGAAAGTCCACCGTACACCAAACAAGCATAGTCAAACTGGGGGAATAATAGGGAGGTTACGAGGAGTTGACGGGTCTTTGTTGGCAGGAGATGGCGGGAGAGGTTGAGCTGTCTCAGGATAAATATGGACCGACGGGAAATTTGGGAAATATGATTTTTCCAGGAAAGGTTCTGATCAAATATGATCCCAAGATTTTTAACTGATTTACAATATTTTATAGGGATGCTGTTAAGGTAAAGGGCTGGAAAAGGGGAAGTAGAACTTATGAGGGATTGGGAGCCTGTAACAATGGCTTTGGTTTGTCTGGATTCAGGGAAAGCTTATTAGCTGCGGCCCAAGCATTGATGTTATTAAGATCTACTTGCAGCTTGTCTACAGCATCTCGTAGCAAAGAGGGCTTAAAGGATAGGTAGATTTGGGTATCATCAGCGTGAAGATGAAACTTGGAATGAACTATGGAAAGAGGAAGATCATTGATGTAAACAGAAAATAGAGTTGGGGATAACAAGGAGCCCTGGGGTACACCACGGGAAAGAGGAAGAGGGCTAGAAGGATTGCTGTCGGGGATGATTACGTATTGGGATCGATAGGATAGAAAGGATTGGAACCAGCTAATGGCACTGTTGGAAAAGGAAAGAGATTGGAGTTTGGTGAGGAGGATTTGATGGTCTACGGTATCAAAAACTTCTGAATATATTGTTTGTAAATGAATATTTTTATTATCAACGTTAAAATATATTATGTATTTGCAGTAAGGTAAGATGAAAAAATATGTCAATCATTTGTATAAAATACTGTATTGGTAATAAAAAAGTATTATACAATTAATCATAATAATAATAATAGTATACTAAAGACACTTAATAATATAATAATAAAAAGAAAGTCAATCGTTTTCTGATTCTGACTCTGCACCTTCAGAATCATCGACCCCCCCCCCGCAGTAATTGTGCGGTCATCCTCTTCTTGGTGTCTTTCAGCTGAAAATACTAATTATTGTTATTGATAAAATAATTAAACGTTAATAAAGCATAGAAAATAAATAGTTTTAATATCTTCAGTGAATTGCTGATCTCGAACAATCATACCAACTACTCGACGGAATTGTTCGCCGTCAAACCATTTACATGTTTATATATTATCTTCAATATCACATCCGTAATCCAGAGGAGTTAAACATGAAGGTTCTTGTTTGTTTATTTTAGATTTTAAACATCGTTGTATAGGTTTTTTTTTTTTTTTTCAATCTACTTTACAGTAGATTTATACCTACTCGATATTAGAGGTATAGCCATCGGGGATCAACCATACAGGCTGCTAGGATTGCTAAAACGTGAAGAAGCTCTACACCTCTTAAGGATTGTTTAAATGTAGTGTGTATAGAGTGTCTGACACAGGAGACATACAGACAAACAGACAACAATTCTATAAATCATTGTTTTGGGTACAATTGCGTTGATAAAGGCCCCCAATAGTATTTTTACTCATATATCTTGCATGTACAAACAGCGATCCGTTAGAATTTTATTATATGTGAAGATAGATTACGGCTAATAGTGGTAAGTTGGTAAATCGGGTCCGGAATAAAAACCCCCCTCCTAATAAACCGATTTACTTTATTTTTACAACATATTTTTCTATTAATATTTCCACAAACGAATATCGAGTTTCGTACGAGCGACTTTGGGTCCGGAGTAAACCCCTCCTCCCGATGAACCAATTTTTCTGGTTAAAGAACTCGTTAAATCATTTGCTAAGAGAATACTATATACAAAGTTTCGTGAAAAAAAAATCCTCTGGTGTGTATCGAATTAACGATAGTTCATGAAATGTTGGACGAGATACTTTACATTGGCATAACTTTTTTATTTATGTACCGATTCGCATGAAACAAACACTAAATATTAAGTGAAACGTACCACAATATATTAGTCAGTTAGATGCACTATATTAGTCTGAGATTAGCGCGCACAGATAAACAGACAAGCCGGGAAAAATGTTTTTGAAAATCATTGTTTTAGGTACTATTGCATTGATAAAGGTCCCCAATAGTATTTTTCCCCATCTTCCAGATCATTTTAATACCTTCAGTGAATTACTGATCTCGAATAATCATTTCAACTACTGGAGGTAATTGTTTGCCATTAGATGTTAAAATTTGGATGAATATGGGAACGTGAACAAACCAAACTATTTAGATAATAATAAGTTATTTTTAAGACTAGGCGAAACACTGTGCCAAGCGTTGCCTGATTTTCACGCATTCACAGGCGAAAATTTTTTATGTACTATGTATTTTATACAAATAAATGATATATTTTTTCATCTTACCTTAATGCCAATTCATAATATATTTTAACGTTGATAATAAAAATATTCATTTACAATCAATATATTCAGAAGTTGTAATCAATATAAGCATGCTTTCGCTATTAAATAGTCAAAAACTATATTAAGATTCCTGAAATTTTGTTAGTAGGTAGTATTCGTAATAAGATTGACGAAACAAATTGTCAGCTGCTTATATGTGGGTGGAAAAGTTGTCAGCTGGCGGTATAAAGCGGAGCACGAGCCATGCGCTCAGCGCTTATACCCCCCCAGCTGACAAGTTTTCCACCAAGATATGAGCAGCTGACAATGTTTTTCGTTAATCTCACTACAAATACTAGTAACCACCAAAATTTCAGCAATCTTAAAATCGTTTCAGAATTTCGTATTTTTTCCAAGTTTAGACCCCCAGCTGACAAGCAGTCCACCACTGGCCGGCCAGCTGACAAGTGCCAATGATTATTGTATAATGAAAGGTGTTTCTCCAAAAAATTTCATGAATCTTAAAATCGTTTCACATTTTCATATTTTTCCGAAGTTCGCAACGCCCCCGCAGCCAAACCCACCGCTACCTAGCCAGCTGACAAGTGGCACTGTTCTAGGTAAGACTTGTACAATCAATAGTGAAAAAATGAAGAATAATAAAAATCGTTGCATGAACTGTACACGGGCCGACGGACTATTAGTTCTTCATTTTATTTGGAAGCTTGCACAGGAGAGATTTGGCAAAATCATTACCTGCAAGTCGAAATACATCTTAACCAATCAAGACTGCTGTAGGAAAATGCACGCACCATAACTAAGCTGGGGCTAAAGTGTTAAGAGGTGAACCCTAAAGCCCAAAATCCTTATGATCAGTGGCACACAACAGCCCCTTTTATAATAAGCTATTATTATAACCGCTAACAGTCGTTCAAGGCGAGCATGTCCATCGATGTGAAGGGTGGGCTAGATCTACATACACCGTAACTGTGAGATAAAATCGCGGAGCTCTCGGTCTTGGTGGCCTCCATCGTCCCTTATATACCATTTTTCCTGTCTTACTGTTGTTTAAAAATACATTTTCCCTCTGTTTGTATGCCCCTTCGATCATTGGCCATTTTTGGAGGGAAGAAATATGAAAAATTATAAGTCAAACCGATCATGGCAAGTGCCAAACCCAGACCGAGTAAATGCATCTAGAGCTCTGGGGACACTGCTTTTAACGCCCGCATATAAGCGCTCAGAGCGCTTGAAGGGTTAAGGTGTTGTTACAACATAGGGAAAGCAAATGAAGAAGAAAGTAAAGGAAAAATGAAACATAAACAAAGAAGAAGGAAAAAAGATCACATTATAACAGGAATTTGGCCATTGAGTCAACGGGTAACAATTAGCAAACCTAAGAAATATCAGTTGCACGTGGTAAATTCATTGTAATTCATTTAGCAGTAACTATATATTTCCTGTCCACTTGACACCTCTTTAATTAATAATTTGGCTCCAGAGTAAGCCCCCCACAACTATTGGATCAATTTATTTTTAGTGTTTACTTTTACAACTCATTTTCTCCTTTGGTGAGTACAACCTATGCAGAGTTTTGTAGCAATATAACAACAATTTTCACCGTAAGAAACATATTTGTAATTTGTGTCCAGAGTAAACCAACAACCCACTCCCAATTTGTGTTCAGATAGGCCGATTTTGCTAAACGAACTCATTGTTTTTGTATGAGTGAACATTTTAACGGGGGTCAGTTTTGGATAAATGAAGATTTGTAGAAAAGTTTCAAAACTTCTTTTGCGACTTCATTAGCTAAATTGATTGAGGATTAATATGACAGAAAGGACAAGAAAACATTCTATTTTCCTTACTCTGATTTCAATAATGTATTACCTTGAATGGGGAGTAGATGTGTCAGCAGTGGCACAAAAACTTTCATCATTGTCATCAGAGTCACTTTCATCATCCACATCATGAGCAGCGAGCAAAGATCTTAAAACAAATATATTTATATATAAGAGTATAATCTTGAAAAACTTGATTAATTGGTTGTAATTGTCTCTTATTTACAGGTTTTTAAAAAATTATTGACCGGCCTTAGTTCCTCAAAATCTCCAGTTTATTCAAAAATGGTGTTTTCACTATTGAGGAACTTTCCAATTCCAGCTTGGTAGTAAAGATATTTATTATAGAAATGTGACAGTTGATATATTTTTAAAAACAATAAACATAAATTGGTGCATAATAGTACAACTGAATTGAATTAAAGAGCAATCTGAAATTATTATTAATCTTTCCACAATGTTTTCACGTTTTTGTCAAAAAACTCAGAATTTCATTATTCTAACAGTGAGTTATGCCTAGTTTACATGAGCTTAATACTTGTCACTTGCACCTATGTGTAAAGAGGTTCTCTTTTAGTGACAAGTATTAGTAAACACTGTAAGTACAAGTGAATAGGAATGGATTTTATTTACTAAGTGTTTAGTGAGAAGTTAGTTACTGGACAAAGTGTAATTAACACACTTCTCCACTACGTGTGAACGGGTACTTTACTTGTGACTAAGCCAGCTTAATGAGTGACAAACATGGACAGAACTACTAAACGCACTTGTCCACCAACATTTGAACGATACTTGTCACTTGGATAACAACTGATTTCTGGACATGATGACAAGCCATAGGAACATCAGCTCAATTAAAATTTTTAAAGAATAGAAGAACCTCGAGAGAGGGAGGGCGAGGGAAGGCAGAGACAGAAAAGATAGAGAGAGGAGAGAGAAAGTAAGAGAAGAGAATGAGGGAGTGAGAGAGAGAAAACAGTGCAGATTAAGAGTGCACTTGAGATTGTGACAGGTGGTATATTTTCTGTTTGAGTTGTACGGCACAATTGTCTTAGAAAGAAATTGTTGCATTTTATTTCAAAAAGTAAAAAAGGTCATGTGTGTGTGTGTATGTATATATATATATATATATATATATATATATATATATATATATATATATAATCTTTTTCACTTTTTGAAATAAAATGCAGCAATTTCTATTATTTATATATATATATATATATATATATATATATATATATATATATATATATATAAGGGGAGTTGGTAGTTAGCTGCCACAGTGTACAGATCAAGCCTTGATAAAACGTCATTTATTTGTGTTAAAAAAGAATTGACTCGTATAAAAAGTGAATTTTGTGAATTTTTAGTGATATCTGTGCACAAAAAGTGAATAAACATCGCTTGGGAAAAGTTTCTTAGAGAATAATTAATACTAAATCATCTGCCGGTCTAGAGGTAACCTGTAGAACAGGAATAACCTTCACCTTTTTATTTTTTGTTTTATTAACTATAATATTAAATAATGGATGGAGAAGGGAAAAGAGAAAGCCAAGATACGTTAAACTTAATATTGAACCGATTAACTGCTATCTCGGAAGATATTAAAGATGTTCAAGGAAAGTGTAATAGCCTCCACTCAGAAAATGAAAACTTTCGTAAAGAACTCGCTCTCCTTCGAGCAGATTTTAACAACATTATGCCTAAAACACGATCGGATATTATGTATTGTAAAAAGAAAATAAATAAACTCACAGTTGAAAATGCTCGTCTACATAAACAAATCACCCATTTACAAAGAGAGACAGTTGAAAATTCACAAACAAGATACCTGAATACACTAAAAATAGATAACGTTCCTATCACAGAGAACGAAAACCTTTTTGACAAGATTAAAGAAATAGCTAACAAAATCGACACACAACTATTACCAGAAGAGATCGACAATATATACAGACAGAAAAAGAAATTGACAGAGGAAAACTCTATCCCCCCTATTGTTGTGAAATTTATATACAACTCGGCCAAAACTAAATTCATAGTTAATGCAAAGAGTAAAAAGAATCTTCTTAACCTCAATGGAAATCCTATCTTCGTAAATGAATACCTATCGCCACTTGTCCAAAAGCTATAAATGAAGGCTCGCCAATTGAAAAAGGACAAAAAACTAGAAAGAGTTTGGACGAGAAATGGGATGGTTTTCGTAAAAATAACTAGCGAGAGTAGTTCAGTAATAGTTCGTTCATGTGACGAACTAGACTCGATGTTTAGCGATCTCAAAAACTTACAAGGAGCAACAGGCACGGAGGTTTCTGAAGAGGATGCCGAACATGAGACTGACTCCTCCATTAAGGGCAGCACCTCCCAAGCATTAAAAAAGAGAAAGAGGAAGACAAAAACGTAGGAGATATGAGGCCTTTTTTAATAAAAACCTAAACTTAAACTTTGGGGGAAACAATACCAGGAAAAAGTACCTAAGATCCCTAGAAAAGCCCCAAAATCAATCAAATGGTAAGTTGAGCATATTCTTTTTGGAATATACATGGATTCTCATCCTTAGCAAATCTTGTGAAAGATGATATAAAAAGTATAACCTCTGATGTATATTGTTTTTGTGAAACCTGGCTGACAACTGAACCATTAACAAAGCCAGCCTTTTTAAATGACTTTAGTTGTATATCAGTGCAGGCCTTGAAATCAGCAACTATAGGTAGGCCAAGTGGGGGGCTTGCAATATTCTTTAGAAATCACATTTTTGACTCTGTGACTCCTCTAATTTCCAAAGATTATATATTAGGTGCATTATTTAAATATGGCTCTTTGGATATAGTCATCGGAAACATATATTGTAAACCAGGCTCTGAAAAGCATAGACTGTTCCAGAATCTTGAAAATGATCTTGAGAGATTGATTTACAATAACCACAGCCAAAACATAATAATTGGTGGCGACTGGAACGCAAGAATCGGAGATCTTAACTCCCTGGAGGAAGACATTTTTGAAGGCCACGTGTTTAGTGGAAAGCGTCACACCCTTGATTATACAGTGAACAGAGAAGGGGAGGAAGTAGTAAAAATGATGGAAAACCTTGGAATGGTCGTTTGCAATGGAAGATCCCCAAGCGACACACCTGCTCATTTCACCTATATCAGTCACAGTGGTAAAAGTATCATAGATCAGGTTTGGCTGTCATATACCCTCATGGATATGGTGCAGGATTTTGTCATCTCTTGAGGTTGCGGAACCTCGGATCATTTCCCAGCTCAACTCTCCATAGGCAACGGAAAAACTGGAAACAAGAATGCCCCTTCAATATATGTGAATCGAAACCCGATTAACATGAATATTTTGAAAGCGGTGCTGCAATCGACTACCCCTAGTCTGAGAGATGAGCAACTAGAGTGGTTTGAGAATGATTTTAGGGAAACACTGATAGCCCATATGATGGAGGCAGGGGTAATGAGGCAAACCAGGGAAGGATAAAAGATGCAGGGAAACAAGAAAAACATTCAAGGCAAGCTATAAAACTTTAATGAAAAACTTATTTCTCCCCGAATTTATGATGTCTTACAATGAAGCTAAAAGCCGCTACAAGAAAGCGGCTAAAAAAAAATTGTCAATCAAACATCATCTCGATACCAGTGTGGGAGCAGTTTTTTAAGGAAATGCTACCAACAAGTGTAAAGCAAGAATACAACTTCTTGTCAATTGATATGCCAGATCTAGTCCATGAAATAACTTCGATGGAAATAGATGACACAATAGCACACATCAAAAATGGCAAAGCTACTGGTGTAGATTCAATCCCCAATGAATGTTTTAAAGCTATGGATGAAAACTGGAGATTGATGTTATTGAAACTCTTTAACTCCATATGGCAAAAAGAAAAGATCCCTTTATCCTGGACAAAAATAAGAATGAGTCTCATACATAAGAAGGGGCCAAAAGATGATCCTCAGAACTATAGAGGAATCTCTATATTGAACAGCATCCTGAAAATGTTCACCCATGTGATCTACAAGAGACTAAGTAGCTGGGCAGAAGAAAAGAATATTATCCCAGACGAGCAAATGGGTTTCAGGAGGGGTAAGGGTTGTAGAGATAACGTCTTTATTCTATCCTCAATTATAAACCTGGTGCTCAGACTTAAAAAAAGGAAAGTAATTGCCACCTTTGTGGATTTTAAAAGGGCATTCGATTCGGTTAGCCACAGCTCACTATGGAGAAGATTATACGACATCGGACTTAGAGGGAAAATACTGCGGCTGCTAATGAATCTGTATGAAACGGCAAGATTCGTAATCACTACAGGAGGGCAAACCTCTCAAGAAATTTCAATCACAGAAGGGGTGTTACAAGGCGATAATTTAAGTCCTCTTCTATTCCTGCTGTATAATGGCGATATCCTGGAGTTCTTTAAAGCTCATGGAGCACAAGGAATAAGTGTATTAGATATAGTCGAGGTTTTACTTATGCTTTATGCTGATGATTTGGTCATCTTGGCCTACAGCTGGACCGATGCTCAATTTAAACTGCGGCTATTAGAAAAGTACTGTGAGACGAAAAAACTGGCTGTTAATGTTAGTAAAACATTTGTTCTGCCCTTTCAAAAGGGAGGGAGGCTTGGAAGGCACATGGATCTCAAGTACCAGAACCACCAGCTTCAAGTTGTGAACAGGTTTACATATCTAGGCGTACCTTTCTCGATGTCAGGGAAGTTCTCGCAAGCAGCAGACCATTTTGTTGCAAAATGTGCCATAGCAAATGGAGTAGTACTGAAGATATTGGGAAGGTCTAAATCGGACACATGGGAAACAAAAGCAAAACTTTTTGAAGCTATTTCAGAAAGCACTCTATTGTTTACAGCAGAAATTTGGGGACCCCAGTACACCGGAAAAATTGAAAGTGGCCAGCTTTTATATTTTAAAAGCTGTTTTCCTGCATCTTCCAAGGAACACACCCAGTAGCTATGTGCGACTTGAAACCGGTCGAATCCATCTTAAGCATAAAATTTTCCAAAGGATGCTTAACTGGTGCCAGCACCTGTTAACACTACCTAAAACTGACCTTTCAAAAGCCTGTTATTTGTCACTGATTAAAATTGGTGAGGCCTATGCAATCCCCTTTAACTGGACCCAGGAGATGAGATTTTATTTATCAGCAGTTGGATGTGAAGATACATGGCAACAACAAATAATTTTGAACAAGCAACAGATGGGTGAAATTATAGAAAAATCCAAAAATCAATATTTTTCTCTGGATGTGGAAGCAGTAACAAAAAGCTCTTATAGCCATGTGTACAGGAACCTTAGTTCATATAGCTGTGAAGGAGAGCAGTTATTATATTTGACAATGCATATAGAAAAGCTTCGTCTCCTAGCACAACTCAGGTTATCTAACACAAAGCAAAGCAAAATATACATCCAAGGCAATAGTTATGTTTTTAATATAGATCAAATATGCCCATTATGCAATTCAGGAAAAAATACAATAGCACACTTAATTACTGAATGCAAAATTCTCAAGCCACTGAAAAGGAGCAACCCCACCGCTAATAACCAGGAATCCACCCAACTTGTTGATCTCTTATCCCCCAGCACCCTAGAACAGCTGAATGACTTTAGCCACCAGACTCTTCGATGTCTACAAGCTAGGCAGACTCTTCTAGGCTGAAATCAGTGCCAACGTTTAAAGTGTTTCCTTTAAAGTCGCCTAATTCGATGCTTATTATGTATTATTTATATTATTTTACAAGGATTATCATATTATTTTACAAGAATTATTATATTATTTTACAAGCATTATTATTATTTGTTCTCACATAAAAAGCCATTTGTTATCTTAATAATTTTATGTATTTTTGTTGTGTTATCATTATTATTATGGAAATTTAAATTTAATTTTGTTTGCCAACTCCTTGCTGTAAGTTTTTGTACTTAAAAGCAATAAACACATTCATTCATTATATATATATATATATAAAATTAAATTCCACCACTTTTTAAAATAAATTATTGAGAACAAAGCGTGACAATTTTATAATATGAAATTGTTGCATGGTATGCAAAAGGTTGGCCCTATCCCTCCTGTACAATAGGGCCAAAGTTTGTAATTATTACTTTAATCTTACAGCTACTACATCTTAAGAGCTCTATGAGCCTCAGGCTTCTACATGCGAAGTTGGTCGTGTACCGAACTGAATACTTTTTTTTTTTTTTTAGACTAATTATTTAATTAACAAATACATCTCCTGTTGCAAATAATGTTTTAACAATAAAATAAAAAAAAATGTGTGATACTCCTCAAAATATTTGCTCAAAATCCGACTTGGCAATGACAGCCTTCAAATTTTGATTCTCAGTCCTGGTGATAAATTCTCCCGCTCCCTCAGCAGTAAACCATTTTTCTCTATTATTAAAAATTTAATACTAACGGACACTAAATACTAAAAATTACCTAAAGTAATTTTTTTTTTTTTTTTTTTTTAATATATTGCAATGAGGGGAAAACCTAAAAGGCCCTCAGGGGATTCGCCTCGAACAGCTCCCCCAGTGTGTGGGACTCTCACCCACCAAAAACCCCTCATTTCTGGTATGATTCCTTCAAGGTATCATCTTCAAACCCCTCATTTCTGGTATGATCTTCAAAAGGGTACCTTATTTTCCCCTAAAGGGGACCAACCGTATTCTCATTACATTTATGGGGGACTAACTCTGTTCCCCGCCCACTTCTTTTTTAGCAAGACTCTGCTTGTGAAAGTGGCAACAGCATTCCACTTATCAGGGCTTGACAGCATCAACAGGATTACTGTTTCCGGCAAGAAAGGATCAATGTCAATGCTTAGTCTTGTCCGTTCTTTTGCCCATCTTTTGCATTGAAAAAAGGTGTGGTAGGCGTCATCATAATCTGAGTCACCGTACTGACATTGCGGGCTGTCGGTCTTTCCCAACTTCCAAAGGAATCCTTGAAAATGTCCGTGGCCGGTAAGGAGCTGGGTGAGGTGGTAATCCACCTCACCAAACTCCCTATTGACCCATGCTCTTAATTCCTGCACAATCCGGGCAGTCCACCTCCATCTGGTTTTGGAATCCCATCGCTCCTGCCAAACTTTCCTAGCGAGGATACTGTCGTAGACTAGTTTCCTTTCTCTAACGAGGAGGTCGATTGGTATAACCCCGGCCACCACCAATGCTGCCGGCTCCGAGACAGTCCTGTAGGCCGAAGCTATACGAAGTGCCGCTCTCCTCTGTACTGAGGCCAGTTTTCTGCGATGGCATTCCTTTTCCATGGCGCACACCCAGACCGCACATCCATAGAGGAGAATCGAGTGCACCACCGTCATTAGAACTCGACGCCTACTGGCCAGAGGGCCACCGACATTTGCCATATGTCCTATATTGACTTAGTAACTAACTAATGTAATCCTAATCAACCGAAAAAAATTACTAATTTGAAATAACTAGTAATCTTAATTTAAACCTTGTTGCCAACTTGCCATGTTGGAGGAGATGTTGTACGTCTGTGGGCAGGTTGGCGGTAAACTAGGCAAGAAGGAAGTAGTAACACTTTCTTTATGGCAGGTGATGGTGCCGACTAACCCTGCAGTATGGTGATCTCTCTACCTGCTCATGCCCATTTTACGATGCATTTCTCACCCTCCCCTCTACCTGCCTCAATCCTTTTGTATAATTTACTGTGTTAACCCTTACAAGACGCTAACCCGCAAGATCTTAGATGCCCATGGAGTGGAGCCCGTTTCACTCTCCTGGTTCCACGTGACGGTGGCATTAAAATAGCCTCCACTGGCCATCTCTTCATTTATCTCCTAATAAGCTTTTGTTATTTTTTTCTTTAAAAACTTTTCCGCCGCCATTTTCGTATTCTAGGTTTCATACCAGTCAAAGGCAGGCTTAAAAGCTTATTTATTTAAGCCTCCCCATTGACAGAAAAGTGGCTATCAGTCTCAAATGGGTTAAAATTTCAAATTGTAGAAAAGCTTGTTTATGTTACTATTTATTTTTAGCTCTGAATATTCAGGTTGAATTATGTGATTATATACTCCAATAAAGTTTTTTATAGACCATATTTTTTAAAATGAAGAATACATTTTTTTTTTTTTTTTTTTTTTTTTTATAATGTAGGTATAATTTACTAATCAAAGAAGCCAACTAAATAAATAGCCTGTCTTTTTTTGCTAATAATTTATAATTATAGAAAACTTAAAATTAAAAGGGAAAAACCATCCTCAAAGCAGTAAGGACAACCAGTGAGCCAAACCTAGGTATCCCTAGCTTTCTTACCGCAAAACGTTAATTCCCCTGACATCAAGGAGTGAAAGAAATAGTTAAAGCTTCCCCCAGTCCTCTCCTGATAGCCCTAAGGTAGAACTGCTGGAAAACTTAAATGTAGGGAAGGAGTAAACAAAAGAAGAGCAGCTCTACAAGTCAACTGTACTGGGGGATCCAGTACCTCTCATCTGCTAGGCATGTTAGCCGATCTAGGGGCACAAAGCACCTTGACTGCTATATAAGAAAGGGAAGAGTTAAGGAATACTTCAGCACCCAAGTGCTTAAATATAAATATATATATAAATTTCAAGAAAGGCTAGATACAAACCATACATAAGGTTCCTTGTATAAAAGGATTTAGACAAAAATATAAAAATATGAGAACTACTTCAAAAGTTGCAAACAACCATCAGATGGACATTATTATTATTATTATTTTAATTTGTCAAATATAATATATTATTACTTTTATTTAATACCTGTAAATATTAATAGCTTTTTTAGCTGATACTCTTCCAGTGCTAGACACCACAGATGAACTCTTTTCTCCATTGACTGTAGAACTTGATACTTGATCACAGGTTTCAGGCTTTTTGATCTAAAAAAAATCACATACATCATATATATATATATATATATATATATATATATATATATATATATATATATGTGTATATATATATATATATATATATATATATATATGTGTATATATATATATATATATATATATATATATATATATATATAAAATATAATTAAAGTATCAATGAATAAAATACAAAACATTTAGTCATTGACACCCTGGACAAAATAGAACAAGTTTGGATAACCCATTAACAATTATCTTCTATTTAGGTTTCACTTAAAAAATAATTTAAGAACAATGTCTTCAAATTTTCATTGGACCTACTGACTAGATACCGAAAATGACTCCTGCTAAAATTGCTATAAATACATATAATTATGTCTGTTAATACCAAAGAGGTCACAATTTCTGTTCTTTAGCCACGAAACTTGGTATTCAGTGTTCTCATAACAAATAATTGAAGGAGTTAGTTAACCAGAAAAATCGTTCATCAGGAGGGGTGGGGTCTTATTCAATACTCATCATGGCTAGAGCCCGGAAGTTAGGCAAAATGCCATTTTTATCTGAATGGATATATTAAAGAATCGGATAGAAATAAATATGTTTTCGTGCATTTAGGAAGTGTAGAGACAATTTTTATTTTGCCTTTTTTGGCTTCCATAGCCTATTTTAAGAATTAAAGCTTTTTTTGCTCGTTATGCAATTTTTTTCTGTGATTTAAACATTTTAAAAAGCACATAATGAATTTCCGTTCATCAAAGACAAAAAGGGTTGCACAAATTAAATTACATATTGCCGTCACAAATATCTATTGGAAAGCTTATTTTCCCAACCCATGAAAATAACAGAACCTCTGTAAATAACAGAACCTTCCTTAGTAGAAGGAATGCACAAGCATAATGAATACCAGGAAAGTGAGAGGATGAGATAATGCAGAGGAAGTTTTTCCATGATGAAAAACATTTTTTTGGAAGAAGGTCTATGACATTTTATACTTTGAAAAAGCATCTTGTTGTTGCTTGTAACAAGGGAAAGTAAGAGTAAGTACACTAATTCTGTGATAAATTTGTAATAAAAAAATGAATGAGTATTTAAAATACATATTTCCATTAATAATGAGTGAGATTCCTCTGTGCCTTCGCTCCTAATAAATGCCTATTTTAATTATAGCACTGCTTATTTTCAGTATTTCAAGTGCCTTTTTGCCTGCCTATTCTAACCCTTAATTAGTGGCATCGGGTCATATTGACCCGAATGTATTTGTTTATTCGACCTTTGCCCTTTGAAATCTTTGTATTTCAATAAATATTATTGTTTATTATTATTTATTTAAATTACTTTACCCTAAAAAAATCAATTTAAAGTTTGTTTCACTGGGGCCCCGACACCATTAGTTATGGAAGAAAAAGCACGCCACTAATTAAGGGTTAATCAAATATAAATGCCTAACTTCCAGGCTCTACTCATGGCACATTGGGTGTGCAGATAGCTCATCAGAAAATTGTTACTGCGAAAAGCGGATTGAGCACCATTAAAATTTGTTTTCCTGTACTTTACAGATTTCATTAGCTCAAGAAAAATCATATTTTGACGAGTAGTTAACTCAGAATAACTGATAATTGCACATTATCATTATTGTGGTTACTGCACACACGGTGTGCAATTGCTTTCGAATGGGTTAATATGGCCATAACTGTTAAAATTTGCATTATAACAAAACTCACTATACAACAGCCTAAACTAATGAAAAATGTGGACTATAAAAATAAGAAAAATCGGCCCATTAAATGTTCACCAAGGCCCCCAAATGGAACAGTCCATTTCCAAACTAGACAAGAGATGACCCACGTCAAGTCCACTTCCAAGTTCATCTTGTGGTGGTGAGGTTTCATTTGCATTAAAGGAAAATATATATCAAGTTACACTAACTAGAAAGTCAAGTGATGATAACGTTCCACTTTAAACTTAAGTCAAGTGGTGATAATGTTTCACTTCCAAGTTAGTAAAAGGATGACATTCCATGTCTGAGCTAGTCAAGTAATGACAGTCACTGTCGAGCTACTTGAGTTAGGATCATGTTTTTCTTCCAAGATAGTCCAGTGATAAAGATTTTGCACTTCATTGAATCAGTTTCTAGCATATAAACATAAAAAAGCCATTCCATGTCAATTCAACCAATGAAAGTACTGTTTACAACCTGACCTTCTTAGATTTTTTTGAAATTTTGAATCTTAACAGCTCTAACAACTCCTTGAATGGTACAATTTTTTAAAAAAAAATTATCTGTTTCCGTTTTTTTACTATTAATTTTCAAAATATTGAAAAACCACCTTTTTTGGGTCAAGCGGAAAATGTTAATTGCTTGATAGATTAAGTTCTATTCTAGCTAGAACAGTCAGCATAGTCTCATTGTTTGGCTAATTAAATGGACTTTAATTTGATATACAAAGATCAACTTATTTCAAATTTTAGTTTTCAAAAACATTTTCGAAAAATTGTACGTAACGGTTTTTGAAAAACTGTACTTTTAAAATTCTGAAAAAAATATATTTGAATCTTCAGTTCATTGGCTACATATGCTGTTTACAATAATCCATAATGTCATTGGAACGGGATCATTTTATAACATAATTTTGACTTTATAATTGTCACTCCAAAGTTGATAAAAATATGGTGAGTGGTGGATATTTGTATTGTAAATTCAGCAATAAGCATCCCTGATCAAAATTTGAATTTTTTTCAGACAGAACTAAAATTAAAGGGGAGATTTGAAAGATGTTGCACAATTACCAGAACCCAGAAATTGCACACTTTCATTCCTTTAACTATGAAAAAAAATTAAGACCCAACTTTACTCGAACTTCAAAAAAACTGAACTGATAACTGATTTAGACCCAGATCCAGTAACCTTCAATAAAAAAAAAAAAAATGTGGTAGTTGAAAAAAATGTAATATGACGACCAGTAGGCCTTATTATTATTTTCAACTTTTTAATCTAGTGGTTTATTGACTAAATGTTTTGTATTTTATTCATTGATACTTTAATTATATTTTATATATATATATATATATATATATAAAATATAATTAAAGTATCAATGAATAAAATACAAAACATTTAGTCAATAAACCACTAGATTAAAAAGTTGAAAATAATAATAAGGCCTACAGTGCTTTGATGCTGTGAAAGTGCACGTCCAAAATAAAACATCTATGGAGGGATAATCCGAATTGTTGAGGATAGCCACATTTATTTTAAAAGTGAAGAAATAATAATAATAAAATTTTTAGAATGATGGAATTAGCAGCCCCAAAAACATTTTCAAATTTCTAAAAATATTACTAACTATTATATTTATTGTCAATTTACGAACTTTAGTAAATTAAAGTGTACACAACCTCAATTTTTAAGTCTGAATAAAAAACTCTGAATATGAATAAAGACAAATTAAAATATAAGTAAATAATGGATAATTGATGTGTAAATGCTCCAACAAAGGAATCTAAGAGGGGAAGGGATGGGGGAGGTAGATGGAATTGTGTCGCCAAAGCAACAAATACGAATGCAAAGGAGTCCCGGGATTACATTAGACTCCTATAAAATGATATTTTGTGACATGGTTTCATAATTCATGACTTTTTTTGTGATTTTCGTGCCCTACTTTCAATTTCATGACATTTTCGTGATATTGTGCAGTAGAGACGACCCTGTCACACAAACAAGCAGAATTGAAGAATTATTAATAAAAAATACTTACAGTACTTGTTGGTGAACTTGGCCCTTCCTCCGTTGAAGTGGTTGATTCTACAGTTAATTCTCCATTAGACTCAGGTAAACCATTTGTAGACACTATGTCCGCTCCACTTGCACTAGCACTACAGCTTTCACCTCCACTGCTACCGCAAGTTGAGGATACTTCTGAATCTACTTAGAATTTATCAAATGAGGTTTTATAATCATGAACGTAACCAAAATTTCAACATATTAGTTTTGATGAAATTTTAACATGCAGAAAATGTTTCAACTGAATCCAATGATTCTAAGTAGCCAAACCAAAAACTTTATTCAATATCAATTTTTCCAAAAACGGTTAGTGCTATCGCCTTAAAAATGGTTCCATTCGTATTTCTAGGCCAATGAACCTATAAAACAAGTACTTGCAAACATATGAAGTAAGCGTAATGATTTTTTTTCGTGCAAATTTCGCTCCGAAAACCATGTTTCGGTGGACGGATTTTGTTGGTTAACTAATTAGACCTTTCAAATAAGACGAAAGATTTTTGTATCAAATTTTTTCAAAATCGGACCATTACTCGCTGAGCTAGACCACGAACAGACAAATATATATATTACACAAGCTAAATATAACTAACAGCTCGGCGTGCCCTTGTGACAACAGAACATCACAAACAACACAGCACCTTATATACAAATGTAAGTTACTCATAGAAGAGAGAAAAATAATTCAAAAGAATATAAAAAACTGGCCCATTACAGAAAAAGAGCTGTTTGATAAACACTATTCAAGCTTCAGAGATTTTTGTAAGAGAGCATGCCTTACTCTAAAGACGATTGTTGCCTCCAAAAACGATTGAAATAACAACAAAAAAAAATGTAAACAAAAAAAATTATATAATTCTACAAAAATTTAAAATTATATTTATTTTATGTATATTTATTTTCTAATTATTTACATTTAGAGGCTATTTAACTATTTAATGTTAAATCACTAATGTACTATATCTAAAAACAAATTATGACAAAATTGTATAAAATACATGTTATATACATAATGTATTGGAACATGAATCACAAAATAAATGGCCTTTTTACAGGGTTACTGCAGAGAGGAAATTAATAAAAAAAAAATACCTGAAGAAGAACAAGCAGCGCGTGCCCTAAGGAATGGCGATTTAGAAGATTCACCACAAATCCTTCTCAGTGCAGGAGTTTTGGGTATTGTACCATTAGCATAACGTGCAATTACATCTGCTAAAGGCATTTTCGCTTCCTCTCGCAAGCCCTGCACATCATCTTCATCTTCCACTTCATCTTCAGTTTCTAAAAATAAACAAATTTTTAAATTATAGATTCATGCAGATAATATATAATTCTTGTTAATCAGAAAGGGACCAGGCAACACTATCAACGTTCTGAGAAAATTATCCTTTAAGTCACAATATCACAGCCCGTTCAGTAAGTTTGAACAGTTCAAATCCCACATACGGAAATTCTACGTGAATTATTCGTGACGGGTCCATCATTTATATTACTATTTCAATGAACAACACACTATGTGAATCTCAATAAAAACGGATTATCTCTCGTTTAGACCAGGGAAGGCTTTAACAGGTCAGGCAAGGGAGATATTGTTTAATGTTTAGACAAATAAGACAATCAAATAGTTAATTTTATACACTTGAATGTTGAGACAAAATCAGGGTGTGAAAAAATCATGATTTAAAAAAAAAATCAAAAAAATCGGATTTATTTGATTTAAATCAGATTTTTTTTATTTAAATCGGATTTTTTTTATTTAAATTGAATTTTTTTACTAAAACAGGCTTTAAAAAAGAAATCAGACTTTTTAAATGTATCTAGTCTATATAGAGAGCTGGTTATTACCTAGTTGTTCATTATATAAACCAGTAACTAAAATATTTGTTTATTTACAATGCAAATAATAAAATAATTAATCTAAAGTGGTGGGCCTTAAGTGGATAATTTTGGGAGCATTGCAGAATTGACGGATTATATATACAGGGGTTGAAGTTGACCTATATTTTGAAACCGGAATTTCTGTAAATTTTAAGACTTAAATCAACCAAAATCATTAATTTTTGGCGATTCAAATTAAATGTACAGAAACTCTGGTCTCAAAATATAGGACAATTTCGACCCCTGTATATATAATGACTTAATTTTCTAATTTTAAAACAATTTTAGAAATGAAGCTTTACAGAAATATTAATCACTAGGGAACAGATGTAATTCTGCACGTTTTATTTATTTATTTATTTAAATTTTAACGTCCATTTATTATTAACTAGGAATTTTAAGACGGGTTATAGCACGTTTTAAGTGTTTTAAAAGTATTTAAACAGTTTTTTATTTTACTATTTTGTCAAAACTCTATATTTTTACATATTTGGCCATAAATACATATGTTTACTACATATTTTAATATTCTTTTTATTTTGTAATTGAAGAAATAAAGGAAAACCGAGAACGAAAATAAAACTTTACCCATTGAGTCTAGGTAACTGTGATTTTTCTAATTCCAAGAAGGTAGCTGTATATGTACTATGTCAATACTAGGTACAGGGTGTCACAAAAATAATGGTCATCCGTTGGCCAGATGATTCTCCAATGCGAGATTGGAAAAAATAACCCCCATAGTAACCCCCGCAAATTTGACCTTGAAATGGTATTCAAGGTCAAATTTTTTTATTGCATATGCGAGTCACGAAGGAAGAAAAAAGTCAATGGCACCATAGGTCAGAAATGACTCCTTATGGTCAAAGTGACCATTAACATCGTATACGTGGGCCATTCCATTACAACTGTCAAATGGTGGCCGATTTTGATAAATTTTTTTCTTTAGTATGTTCTACTAACATTGCCTTACACGAAAATACCTCGTTTGATTTTTTTAAAAAAAGCATCTTCCAGTATAAAATAATGTGAGTATATTGAACAACGGCCCTCACAGCGGCAATCATTGGATCCTTCGGGAAGAACGGCTTCATTCAGATTACAGCAAGTTCAGGAGTTGAGGCCCGGGGATCAGGAGCAGAGAGCATTGTTTTGCAGGCGGGTGCTGGACATGTTGGAAAGTCATCCAGACTTCCTCCAGCGGGTATTGTGGACGGAAGAAAGTTTGTTTTCCAACGTTACCGTTCACAGCAGGCAAAATGGACGAGAATAACTTGGGCATTTAAAAGAATTTGGAGAAAGTCTGGCAGCTTGCCTCAGAAATGAAGTCCGAAATATTTAAGCTGGTGAACGGGCACAATTGCTACGGGCGCTGGAGTGATAATCTTACTTATTAAGTGTTTTTTTTTTAGTTTTTTAGGAAGAAACTTTTTTTTCTGCACACGGGCAAGGACAACTATTCTATACTCTATTCTAAGAGCGACTCGAGGACTGGCTGGTTCATGAAATTCTTACACGACCTGTAAAATCCTTAATGATTAATTTCAGCGATTGGTTGAAAGCTTATGGCCAGGAGCTCTTGATAAGCTTCGAGAATAACCCCATGAAGGCATTTCTGTCAATTGTAAAATATGCGTTCTGGTCCTCCAATGATTGCCGCTGTGAGGGCTGTTGCTCAATATACTTACATTTTTTTATACTGGAAGATGCTTTTTTTAAAAAACCAAACGTGGTATTTTTATGTAAGGCAATGGTAGAACATGCTAAAGAAAAAAAAAATTATCAAAATTGGCCACCATTTGTCAATTGTAATAGAATGGCCCACGTATACGCTGTTAATGGTCATTTTGACCAAAAGGAGTCATTTCTGACCTATGGTGCCGTTGACTTTTTTCTTCCTCATGACTCGCAGTTTCGAAATATGCAATAACAAAATTTGACCTTGAATAACATTTCAAAGTCAATTTTGCGGGGGTTAATATGGGAATTATTTTTTCCGATCTCGCATTAGAGAATCATCTGGCCAACGGATGACCATTGTTTTTGTGATACCCTGTACAAAAGGCATGTGGTTAGTGGATAGCATTAGAATCATACGAGAGTAATAGAGAAAATCCAGGTTTTAGAAGGAGCTACTGGGAATAAATTGAAAAGACATTCTAGAATAAACCCCTGGATGGAAAAATATCCACATTATTGGAGATATCCATAGTGGCAAAACGATTAACAGTTTAGTTGAATCCAACTCTTCAGAGCAGTTGATTGTAGCCTTAAAATACACCCCAGAGGCTTTAGTAGATGTTGAAAGATAATTCAGTCGCTTCAAAAGTATACTCAGATCAGACCGGCATTATTTCACGTTTGAAAATTTCAAAATTCAAGATGTAGCAAACAATCTTCCAAAATAATGTTCATCTTTAAAAATTTTCAACTTTTCCACCTTTTATAATGAGTTCCTAATTTTTATTTATGCTTTATTTTTCAATATTTTAAACAGTTTTAATCATTTTCTTCTATACTTTTGTTCTTTCTATACTTTTGTTCTTTCCATTAATAATAACAGAGTTCCTACTTATTATTTATGCTTTTCTTTTCAATATTTTATAGTGTTTAAGGTATTTGTTTACTAAATATTTTCAATTTTTTATTACATATTTTATTATAAATAGTTAAATATATATGTACATATTTTGAATTTTATATTACATGAACATCCGTTCCCTATTAATCATGTACACTAACAGTAATTTTATTTATTAAATGCTTAGAACAAAAAACCCAGTTTGTCAGCCTTTTCACATCTAATTTGGTAGTTTCTCATTTGACTGTGAACAAAAACAAGGGTTGAAAACATTCTTTCAACCCCTGCAGAAGTTGCCTTTCCTGCCATAAGCTGCTCTATTATTAACATTTTAACGCAGACGAAGACTTCCACCTGTTTAAAGCATTCACTTCGCCCTCTTTTATCTTAAACTTTAACTTTAACTTTATTAACAGTTAAACTTTAACTTTATTAACAGTTATTTTGAGGAAATACAATATTTTAACGCAGACGAAGACTTCCACCTGTTTAAAGCATTCACTTCGCCCTCTTTTATCTTAAACTTAAACTTTAACTTTATCTTAAACTTTAACTTCGCCAATCCCTTTTATCTTAAAACTTAAAATGAGATTTATTTGCAGAATTAAAAACAAAGAAAGGGTCATAAAAGAAACAGACTTTGAATAGATAAGAACGGTCAAGTGAGGGTAGGCCCTAGGGACAAAAATAAAGACAAAATGTTGAAATGGCTGAAAAAAGGCAGAACTAGTTAGATTTAAGTTAAAAAAAAAATAAACTAAAGTTAAAAAAAATATATAATAATAATTTTTTTAATAAAATCAATTGGTTTAAATCAAAATTTTTTTTTATGAAATAAATTGATTTAAATCAATGATTTAAAAAAAAAATCAAATGATTTTAATCATGATTTAAATCAATTGATTTAAATCATTGACACCCTGGACAAAATAGAACAAGTTTGGATAACCCATTAACAATTATCTTCTATTTAGGTTTCACTCAAAAAATAATTTAAGAACAATGTCTTCAAATTTTCATTGGACCTACTGACTAGATACCGAAAATGACTCCTGCTAAAATTGCTATAAATACATATAATTATGTCTGTTAATACCAAAGAGGTCACAATTTCTGTTCTTTAGCCACGAAACTTGGTATTCAGTGTTCTCATAACAAATAATTGAAGGAGTTAGTTAACCAGAAAAATCGTTTATCAGGAGGGGTGGGGGCTTACTCAATACTCATCATGGCTAGAGCCCGGAAGTTAGGCAAAATGCCATTTTTATCTGAATGGATATATTAAAGAATCGGATAGAAATAAATATGTTTTCGTGCATTTAGGAAGTGTAGATACAATTTTTATTTTGCCTTTTTTGGCTTCCATAGCCTATTTTAAGAATTAAAGCCTTTTTTGCTCGTTATGCAATTTTTTTTCTGTGATTTAAACATTTTAAAAAGCACATAATGAATTTCCGTTCATCAAAGACAAAAAGGGTTGCACAAATTAAATTACATATTGCCGTCACAAATATCTATTGGAAAGCTTATTTTCCCAACCCATGAAAATAACAGAACCTCTGTAAATAACAGAACCTTCCTTAGTAGAAGGAATGCACAAGCATAATGAATACCAGGAAAGTGAGAGGATGAGATAATGCAGAGGAAGTTTTTCCATGATGAAAAACATTTTTTTGGAAGAAGGTCTATGACATTTTATACTTTGAAAAAGCATCTTGTTGTTGCTTGTAACAAGGGAAAGTAAGAGTAAGTACACTAATTCTTTGATAAATTGGTAATAAAAAAATGAATGAGTATTTAAAATACATATTTCCATTAATAATGAGTGAGATTCCTCTGTGCCTTCGCTCCTAATAAATGCCTATTTTAATTATAGCACTGCTTATTTTCAGTATTTCAAGTGCCTTTTTGCCTGCCTATTCTAACCCTTAATTAGTGGCATCGGCTCATATTGACCCGAATGTATTTGTTTATTCAACCTTTGCCCTTTGAAATCTTTGTATTTCAATAAATATTATTGTTTATTATTATTTATTTAAATTACTTTACCCTAAAAAAATCAATTTAAAGTTTGTTTCACTGGGGCCCCGACACCATTAGTTATGGAAGAAAAAGCACGCCACTAATTAAGGGTTAATCAAATATAAATGCCTAACTTCCAGGCTCTACTCATGGCACATCGGGTGTGCAGATAGCTCATCAGAAAATTGTTACTGCGAAAAGCGGATTGAGCACCATTAAAATTTGTTTTCCTGTACTTTACAGATTTCATTAGTTCAAGAAAAATCATATTTTGACGAGTAGTTAACTCAGAATAACTGATAATTGCACATTATCATTATTGTGGTTACTGCACACACGGTGTGCAATTGCTTTCGAATGGGTTAATATGGCCATAACTGTTAAAATTTGCATTATAACAAAACTCACTATACAACAACCTAAACTAATGAAAAATGTGTACTATAAAAATAAGAAAAATCGGCCCACTAAATGTTCACCAAGGCCCCCAAATGGAACAATCCATTTCCAAACTAGACAAGAGATGACCCACGTCAAGTCCACTTCCAAGTTCATCTTGTGGTGATGATGTTTCATTTGCATTAAAGGAAAATATATATCAAGTTACACTAACTAGAAAGTCAAGTGATGATGACGTTCCACTTTCAACTTAAGTCAAGTGGTGATAATGTTTCACTTCCTAGTTAGTAAAAGGATGACATTCCATGTCTGAGCTAGTCAAGTAGTGACAGTCACTGTCGAGCTACTTGAGTTAGGATCATGTTTTTCTTCCAAGATAGTCCAGTGATAAAGATTTTGCACTTCATTGAATCAGTTTCTAGCATATAAACATAAAAAAGCCATTCCATGTCAATTCAACCAATGAAAGTACTGTTTACAACCTGACCTTAGATTTTTTTGAAATTTTGAATCTTAATAGCTCTAACAACTCCTTGAATGGTACAATTTTTTAAAAAAATTTATCTGTTTCCGTTTTTTTACTATTAATTTTCAAAATATTGAAAAACCACCTTTTTTGGGTCAACCGGAAAATGTTAATTGCTTGATAGATTAAGTTCTATTCTAGCTAGAACAGTCAGCATAGTCTCATTGTTTAGCTAATTAAATGGACTTTAATTTGATATACAAGATCAACTTATTTCAAATTTTAGTTTTCAAAAACATTTTCGAAAAATTGTACGTAACGGTTTTTGAAAAACTGTACTTTTAAAATTCTGAAAAAAATATATTTGAATCTTCAGTTCATTGGCTACATATGCTGTTTACAATAATCCATAATGTCATTGGGACGGGATCATTTTATAACATAATTTTGACTTTATAATTGTCACTCCAAAGTTGATAAAAATATGGTGAGTGGTGGATATTTGTATTGTAAATTCAGCAATAAGCATCCCTGATCGAAATTTGAATTTTTTTCAGACAGAACTAAAATTAAAGGGGAGATTTGAAAGATGTTGCACAATTACCAGAACCCAGAAATTGCACACTTTCATTCCTTTAACTATGAAAAAAAAAATAAGACCCAACTTTACTCGACCTTCAAAAAAACTGAACTGGTAACTGATTTAGACCCAGATCCAGTAACCTTCAATAAAAAAAAAAACGTGGTAGTTGAAAAAAATGTAATATGACGACCAGTAGTGGCTGGCATGTGTACTCAACAAAAATGAGGAGATGGATGAAATAAAATTTAATGTTCAACATGTCTCAATTATGACAAAAAATGTTTTGTAAATTTGTACATAACGGTTTTTGAAAAACTTTATTTTTAAAAGTTTGAAAAAAGAAAAATGTAACATTCAATTTTTTGACTACAAATTATGCTATTTTTATTATGGTATGGCAATGGGATAATGAAAAAAAAAAAAAAAAAAAAACACATTTATAAACGGTCATATCCATTTTGGTGCTATTGTGATAGTACATTTAAACTATAATTTGTTGAGTACCCATACCAGCCACCACTGGTCGTCATATTCACAGGCAATAGAAACACCACATGAAGTCTACTGGATCTGAGTCTAAATCAGTCAAAATTATGTTGTAAAATGTTCAACAACATAGCTGTTAGTTTCCTTGTGGGGTTCCCATCCCATAATGAAACTAACAGCATATGTAGTCAATGAACTAAAGATTCAAATATATTTTTTTGCAGAATTTTAAAAGTACTGTTTTTCAAAAACCGTTTGGTACAAATTTTCAAAACATTTTTTGAATAATGAAGTTTGTAATAATTGAGACATGTTGTACATTAAATTCTATTTCATCCATCTCATCATTTCTGTTGAGTATATGTGCCAGCCACCACTGGTCGTCAGATTCACAGGCAATAAAACCACCACATATTTTTTCATTGAACGCTACTGGATCTGTGTCTAAATCAGTTACCAGTTCAACTTCACTTTTATTGAAGTTCGAGTTAAGTTGGGTATTCATTTCTTTTCTTAGTTAAAGGAATGAAAGTGTGCAATTTCTGGGGTCCGGTAATTGTGCAACATCTTTGAAATCTCCCCTTTAATTTTAGTTCTGTCTGAAAAAAATTCAAATTTTGATCAGGGATGCTTATTGTTGAATTCACAATACAAATATCCATCACTCACCATATTTTTAACAACTTTGGAGTAACAATTATAAAGTCAAAATTATGTTATAAAATGATCCCGTTCCTATCCCATAATGAAACTAACAGGATATGTAGTCTATGAACTGAAGATTCAAATATATTTTTTTCAGAATTTTAAAAGTACAGTTTTTCAAAAACCGTTACGTACAATTTTTTGAAAACTAAAATTTGAAATAAGTTGATCTTGTATATCAAATTAAAGTCCATTTAATTAGCTAAACAATGAGACTATGCTGACTGTTCTAGCTAGAATAGAACTCAATCTACCAAGCAATTAACATTTTCCGGTAACCAAAAAAAGGAGGTTTTTCAATATTTTGAAAATTAATAGTAAAAAAACGGAAACAGATAAAAAATTTAAAAAAATTGTTTGTGGTTATTTTTTGTTAGAGTAACCAACCTACCAAATTTCATCAAAATCCAAGAAGGTGGGGTTGTGACCCTTGTTGATTTGACATGGAATGATCCAAAAAAGGCTCCAAGCCTGCGTTTTGGTGTTTGACCTTCAATTTATTTTAGCATAAATATGCTTTAGCATTGACTAAACTAGAAAAAAATGTTACAAAAAGTGTCCACTGTTGTTCGCGCATGCGCAGTTGAGTTTGCGCATGTGCAGTGGAGGTCGTGTGTGTGCAGTAGGGTGGCCCTTATTTTTCAACTTTCTAAAAGTTTACCTCCCACCCCCTATCATGTTCCAATCAACAAAATAACGATCTGTGCAAAATTTTAGCTAAATCGAACAACTCCAAGGCGGCCCGCAATGACCTTGAAATATTGACATTTTTGTCCAAAAGTAATTTTTTCAGATAATTTTTTTTTTAAGTAAGTTTATTTTTTAATCACTTTTGAGCAGGTAAGCACTAGTAATGGAAATTAAATAAGTTGTGTTCTTGTTAATGTTGGATAATATGATAAACAATCAAGTCTGTTCCTGGTTCCTGAAAACGCACTCGTTTGTACGGGAAGAAAGGAGCATCGTTTCGTGTACCAGGAGCTGTAAAAGTCATGCTAGGTGGATGGCAAAGGCAATTTATGTATTCAAAATGTACCTGTTTCAAAATCAATTTCAGTTATCTCATACCGAGAAAAATTCTTTAAGAAGAACGTGTATTTTTCTTGCGCGAGGGTACGTTCGAGCCTGGTTTTATCATCAGACCCGATTAAAGCACCATATCATGGCATTCTATTCATGCATCAACTGATACATTATCAGGATATTGATCCAGAAATTAGTAAGGCTGCTGCGAAAACATTTTCCAATCATCTTTGGTACTTAGTTCCCTAAAACGATACTTCATCCTTGTTTGATGACAACGTTCCAACAGCGGTTAAGGCAAATATAGCTATGTTAAACAAAGTTATGTTGAAAGCAGACAATGCTGAAGAAGAGGAAGAAAAAAAAATCATTTGTAGAGGTACGTTCTCCACCAAAATGATTTTTCTTCCTTCACAAAAATCGATGTTTTCATATTGTAGTGCAGATCGTTGCCGGGGGGGAAAAGTACCCGACTGCTACTAAATCCTCTCTTAGAAAAACATTATATTCAATATTTGTGTTTTTATTGTTCACATTTTGTGTTGTTTCTATAGAAATCTTTGTACTAAATAAAAATGCGGTTGTCTTATACAAGATGTGTGCATTATTAAAAACCTAATATTTTTTAATTTTTTCATGTTATCCCTGCAAATTTTAGAATTAAATTTTGAGATATATGATTCAGAATGATTTTAAACAATTTCTTGGGTAGCCTGGATGTATCTAAATAAATTGCAATAAGAAACGGTTTGAGATAGAATAGAATATCCCTTCTTTAACGGAATTAATCGTCGTGTACTGTTTCAATTTCAAAGTGTTTGAGGGTCACCTAGCAGTTGTCCGATTGCGCTAAAATTTTGCATAGCTAGTTTTTTTTTGTTAATTGGAACAGAATTGGGGGGGTGCAAGCTGGAAAATGTTGACTTTAAAAAAAATCCCTATAGCTAAGAGCCACCCTAGTGTGCATTAGTAAAATTCTCATATTTTTTAAATTTTTTCATGTTAATCCAAAACATTTTAGAATCGACTTTTAATTCAGAATGATTTTAAACAATTTCTCGGGTCACCTTCATGTAACAACGTAAATGTTTTTTGAGATAGAACAGCATACCCCTTTTTAACGGAATTAATCGCTGCGTAAACTATGTTTCAATTTCAAACCGTTTGTGGGTCGCCTAGCAGCTGTCCGATTTTTTTGTTGATTGGAACAGAATTGGGGGGTGGGAGCAGCAACATTTTGACTTTCAAAAAATTTCCCTATAGTTAAGGGCCACCCTAGAGTGCAGTGGCCATGTATGAATAAGAAGACTGCATGTGTCACAGAACAGTGTCTGCTGGTGTTTGTGCATGCGAAGTGGCGTGGCCATGTACGAAAAAGAAGACTGTATGTGTCACAAAGAAAGTGCCCACTGGCGTTTGCTTATGCACAGGGGCGTTCGTGCTTGTGCAGTGACCATGTACGAAAAAGAAGACTGTATGTGCCACAAAAAGTGCCCGCTGGCGTTCACGTATGCCCCGTGGCGTTAGTGCATGTGCAATGCAATGGTCATGTGCGAAAAAGATGACTGTATGTTATGGAGTCATTACATAGGTTTATCGGATGGACCTAGCTTTATACAAAAGTGTCACAAGAAGGTGTCCGCTGGCATTCGTGCATGCGCGGTGCCCATGTACGAAAAAGAAGACTATATCTTATACAGTAAATTACATAGGTTTGTCCGGTGGACCTAAAGCATATTCCTGAATTTCTCTAAACGAAATTTCTTCTAGTGTCATTGTTTTTTTTTATTTAGATGCCAGCTAATGTTTTATTTTTCAATTCTTACTACTGAGTGAATGTAATGAGAATACTTGTGCAGTTGATAACATACATAAACAGCTACCGATTTTGCATTGTTTTATAAACATTAATTATTAAAGTTTATTGTTCTCATCACCTTCAATAATGTTTATATGAATGCCACTTCAGTTGAACAAAGAATTGCTTAGTTAGTTGTTCAGAAGTGCAAAATTCTTTATTTATTGCCTTTAAACAAGAATATTGATCACAGTATGTGATATTCATAATCCGCCTAATACTTCTTAAAAGGAAAATGAGATTCTAGAGTTATAGAACAAATACTAATTGTTACTAAACAAAATTTTATTTAAATATATATATATATATATATATATATATATATATATATATATATATATATAGATGTACATGTACCATCAGCTTCTAGGCCATTATTGCCGCACATATTATTTTGCTTAGAGGATTGTCTACTTGCCAATATTTCAGTCAGCAGGAAATTCAACCGTTGTTTAAATTAGGGCTATTTGATTTAGTTATGTTTATATATATATATATATATATATATATATATATATATATATATATATACATATATTATTTTTATTAATTGCTACAGTAGTATTAACTTGCATCCGTAGCAACCTTTAAAAATACCCCACTACCATCAACAAAAAATTATAAAGCAATTTATAGGGCATTATTATTTCAATCCCATACTTGTAAAATAAAAATTTAATATTACCTGACATAGCTGCAGCTGAGTTTTTTTCTTTATTACCGGCTATTTTCTTAAGCTCTTCAAGAACAGGTTCCGTAATAAGTAAGGCATCGAAACTCAGAAATGCATCTTGCAGTGCTTTTTCAAAATCACCTTGCTTATAGGCTTCTGTTTGTTTAATGGTATTTGGTAAGTGTTTAGAAGCATATTCAGCAATTTCTGCACCTCCATGCCCATCATAAACAGCAAATAATGACATATCATTACCAAAATCTAGGCAGCAATTGTGAGCATCCTAAAAACAATTTCACTTTTATATTTCTTAAATATGACTTTGTCAATAGACTATTTTCTTTTAGGAATGTAAAGTAATACAATATTAAAAATATGTTTATACACTTCAACAACATGGGATTATTGATGTAAGATCACAGTCAAACATAGTATGAAGTAAAAGAGTTCTTAAAATATTAAGTGAAACAACGAGTAACAATATTCTGTAGTTTCAAATATAAAACAGAAATAAATACCTCCTGTGACATACGCCATCCCTGCATAGAACTTGCACCGCACTTAAGGTAGTTATTTTCATGATTACTGGACACTTTGTCTTTTATAGGTTTAGATAAATACACTCCCATTTTAAAACAACACTAATTTTATGTATATAAACAAATAAATAATAAGGAAAACAAGGAATAGGTATCTAACTCTACCGTTACAGATGTCCCACAAACCCCATGCCTGAATGATTTTTTTTTTCACCGCGAATCTACAACCAGAATGTTGGCAGTAATCTTGAAAGAGTATTAAAGAATCAATGAGATAAGAATTTTCGCTAAACATCCATAGTTTATATTTTTTATTTTATTTATTATTACACTTTTAGTTAATAAAATATTAATAATGGAACAAACTAGAGCAAGGAACTGTTTTGTTGTAAACCCTGTATGGCGGTTCATTTGAAATTATTCTTTTATTATAAAAATCAAATCCGGTTATTGCTTTGAAGAAGTTTTTTGGAAAAATTAATATTTAAAAAAAATTATATTTAAGATTTTTGGGTATTTTATTCTTATAGAGTATTAATGTCTTTCCAAAGGGGTATAGTGACACAATTACACAAAGCGTAATGAATAAATCATCAAAACTGTATAAGGATTTAGAAGGTGGAGATAATCGGGGTTCGGTCGTAAGGTAAATAAAACTACATGTTATAACAAAATGAGTTTTTTTCCGGCATTTCGGTTAGACATTTAAGCTTTCTTCAGGGCTATGGACGAGCAGGAGACCCAGTTCAGTGTCTTGGATGCTACATCTCTGAGTGAGAATTTGATCATTGATAAAAAGTAAACAAGCTGGAAGAGCTCGAGAGTTTTGAAAGCGATTCGCAGATGAAATTCTATTAATTAATCTTCACGGCGAGTTAATTTTTCTAAAAATAAAGATTTTAAATTAAATCACTTTAGTACCGTCAGTTAAATTTAAATCATTGCAGCTGTTCCTACTCGGAGCCTTTTATTACAATAACAGTATCCGGCTTCAGATAAATATAACGTTATGCTGTCTATCTGAAGCTATTAGATGAATTAACTATCAATGAAGTGATATGAAGCCCGATGACGTAATTGGCAACGCATTGGAACGTAAAACGGAAAATTTCGGGTTTCAATCTCAGACTGGCAAATTAATTATGCTTAAAATAAAGATTTGATAACTAAGTCACTGATGCCCTTGAAATTAAATATCGTTCTTTAAATTATACAGTGGTTTAATAATAAAAAAAAAGTCAAACTCAATTGCAGAGAGAAAAGTTAACCAGAAAGATTCCACATTACAATTTTTTCCCCCTCTCAAATAAGTGTTATTTATACTATAATTTACATACTCTCAAATATTATTGATTTGTGAATTGTTAGTATTAGTTATTTGTGCATGTAACATTGCGTGAAAAGTTGCACTGCGAAACGGAGCTAAAATAAAATAGTTGTCCTCAGAGGTTTTCAAAATATACATTAATATTATTCAACAATTTTTAGCTCTTTCCGAAGGAATGATAAATATTAATCATTCATTCGAAAGATTAGTTTTGTATTTATTTTTATTTGGTTGGCATTGTTTGAAAAGTGTGACGTCACGTTAAACACCTGATCTGAAACCTTCGACTGGACTAGAACATTCTGTATCTTGGGTTCAGTAGTTCTATACGTAACTTTGACTTGTGAAGAAGTGATTGATATTTGAAATATGCCTCGAAGGGGACGTTCAGCATCTCCACCACCATCCAGGTAAGAATTTTGCTTTCCAAGTAAAAATATTATTATTCCTGTTATTACGGTTAATTTCTGTAAAGACATGTGATTTTCGCCATTATGTGAAATCTTTCGAGTTCCATCTTTTTTATTCTTCGTAATATTAAGATATGCTCATTTCAGGTTTTCCCAATAAACGATTAGAATGCTATATAATTCACAAGTCTCGAAGACATTTTTTTAAAACGTTTAATCAAGTCAAGGTTATACAGGAAAAAAGTCTTCCACTGATAAGTCCTATGAATTGAGTATTCTTGAAGCATGGTCTGACCCCAAAAATAGATCTACCTCAAAATTAGTGTAGTTTTCACTGGCCATATTCAGTAAATGCATTATCTGTTAAAAAAAGGAAAAAAAAAAAAGGACTGGACATTTGTAATATTAAATATCATTCTGCCAAATCATCATGTAGTGTGACTTTTCAGTTAAATGCAGGGTTCATATTTTAGGTTTACTTGTTTATATTTTTTACAATAGGCCTTGTAGTATTATTACTTATATTCTAAATTTGTTTAGATAAAATAAATCAGTTTTAAAGACCAAGTGGCAGGTATTGTAAAGTTATCTGTTCATTCAGCGATGATGTAGTACAAAGTTTCATCAATTCAAGGATGGTTTAAATATTGTTAAACTCAGTACATGTAGTCCTCCATTTATTGTAAGTTGAAGGCGAGTTTGGGGAAGGATCAATGGATGATTAAAATAACAATTGTTTAAAATATTCCTAAGTTAATGTTTTAAACAATTTTGGGGAGCAGCTCCTGCCAGTTACTTCAAGAATAGTACATATTGCATAAGATATTTTGGTACTTACGTACTAGCGTCAAAGCAGGTTAAAGAGGCGGGTCTCGTTCAGAGATCTGGATCATGGATAAAGCATTTCTATTGGTCATCACTCTCAGTGATTTCATTGGGTATTGTCTTAATAGTAAACATTCTGTTTCCTTCGTCTTATAACGGAAATCATTTGTGCTTTGTTTACCCACTTAATTGTTGTGTCTCACGAGAGTTCAGTTTTTAGTGCGTTTTTGCTTGTTTTTTTTTTGTGCAAGTTTGTGTTAAATATTTACGCTTTCTTCGTCTTTGTGCGCTTTTTCTCCTTAATACGGCGAAAATGCTTATTTGGGATTTGCCTAGGACTGACAAAGATGCTATTGCATTTTTACAGGAATGCAATATTTTACCCAAGCAAACGAAGTGTGACAATTTACACGATATGCAGCTATATTTTGGTGCACGGACCTTTTGGATGTGTGGCTTAAGAAGCTGTAATAAGCAAATTGGAATTAGAACAGGCACGTGGTTTGAAGGAAGCAGAATTACCTTCGTTCAAGCTTTAAGGTTTGTATTCTTCTGGTGCGAAGAATTAACTTCACATAAATTTTGTGATAGACAATTAAAACTTTCCGATAAAACTGTTATCGATTGGAATAACTATATGCGGGAGTTATGTGTTTTGGACATGGAAAGTAGAGGGAATAAGAAAATAGGTGGGCCTGGTCGCATAGTAGAAATCGACGAAAGTTTATTCTCTAAAAGAAAAAATAATTCTGGACGGATACTACCTCAACAGTGGGTTTTTGGTGGTATATGCAGAGAAACCAAAGACTCATTTATTGTCAGGGTTGATAATAGAAATGCATCTACACTTCTACAAAAAATCATTGAGAACATCGCTGATGGCACCTCGATTTATTCTGATAGCTGGAAAGGCTATCAGACTAGTGCCATAGAGGCACAAGGTTTCCAGCACGCCAAAGTCAATCATAAGTATAATTTCATAGATCCGGACACCCAAACAGTGGAGAGGATGTGGGGAAGCGCCAAGTGGAGAAATAAGAGGCATAGGGGGACTGCGAGGCAGCATATGGATTCATATCTAGCGGAGTTCATATGGCGGCAGCAGAAGAGCAAGGATGGTGTTGAGTGTTTCGAAGCGATGCTCAGATGCATTTCGGTCCATTTTCCGCCGAAACCCCATCCTTGATCTATATTATCAACGAGTTGGATTGACTAGAGTTTAGATATATCCTTGAGCGAGCGGAAACGCATAGCAATTATGCTATTAATATAAGTGCTACGCGTTTTCGCTAGCTAAAGGTTATACCTATCATAACTCTAGTTAACCTAAATCGTAGATAATCCCGTCGCCATATTGGGAAAAAGTGATTCGACTCCTTGATCCAGCTCTCCAGGGACCCGACTCTTTAACCGGCTTTGATGCTAATACGTAAGTACCGATATTTTCATTTGTCGGAGTGAAAATACCTTATGCAATATAAATATTACAGCTCATTCCATGTCAAATCAACTCACTTTTCGGACTTCATGTCTCAGATTTTTCATGATTTTTGGTATGCAGTAATATATGAGCCGGTTATTTTTAAAGTGGCCTAACTCCATTTATCTTTAAATTGAGATATTGAAAGTTTTGCGTTTCAATGAATTTAAAAATATACATATAAGATACTAATGAATCATACTGCTTAAGCGTATCTAAGGATGTTAAATTTAAAGTTCCTGTTAAAATAGTGGCAATTATTAAGTAAATAACGTGCGTTTTCTTATCATGAATGGAGTTGGGCCACTTTCAAAATTAACAGCCAGATTCATTATAAAATTTGAAGGTGCCCAGGTCCATTCAACATAATTTAAGATAAATTGAAAAAAACAATATGGTATTTGTTTTACATATCTTGAAAACACTTCGGAAACATAATTTATGCGATTCAAAACATTTTTTAATTACAGAACATAGAAAATTACGAACATAAATTTATTTCAAAACAATTTACTATTCGTCTACATTTTGTACTTGTGGAAGGGATTTGATGGTGGTATGATGCATCAAAGTTTTCTCCATTGTTATTCGGATCTTAATCCTCTGAAGACGAATATTGCTCCATAATTCTGTTTCTTTTTCGATTTTTTATTAAAATTATTAGTTACTATTTCTTCTTCACTACCTAAACTAAATGCTCTTATTCTGTTTTTCCTCATGGGAGAAATCATTTCTGAAACTTAATATTAAATTTTAAGTTTTATATTAATTAAACGTACAGGTTAATGAACTAATGCAATTGTCCCAAAAAAGAGGTTAACTTGTAAATACTAGTTATTTGAAATTACCTTCATCACTGCTTTCCGACATTATCAATAGTAAATATCTTGATTTAACTATAAATGGAGTTGGGCCACTTTCAAACTACACTGCTCAGTTATTTAATTAATTCTGAAAACTTATGTGTAAAAAATTTATCGTATTTGCTCTGAATATAAGCAACCTGAAGTGCTTCACTGATAAATAACATGAAGTTGTACATGTAACCATGGTAACCGGCAAAAAATTGAAAAGTGGAGTCAGGTCACTTTCAAAATAAACGGCTCATATCATAGACTTACGAAAAAATGCCAAATTTCAGTTATGTGGCACAACTCTTTTTGAAGTTATTAATTTTTAAAGATTTAAATTTTTATTAAAAAGTGTCATATTTTGGCACCTTTGGATGCCTATAGGCTCGCAACCAGTGATGATGAACCTGGAAGTGGTCTCATTTTACAATAACAAAAAAATTTTAAAATTTAAATTTCTCAAAAAGTGGCCATTTTAAAAATTCCAAAAAAATATCAACTTATATAATATATAAGTTCAGAAATACTCATGCTTTGTAAATAACCTACCGTATTAGTTAAATTTTATTTTGTAATTACTAATTTTGCTGTGAAGTGTGCAGGACTCTATTAAATTAATTCAATGTAATGATTACTTTATAGTACTTTATGTTTGGAAACCTCTCAGTAAAATAAAACTGAAGCTGATTGGCCTACTTGGAGTCCTGTCCTACTTCGTCATCACTTCACAGCAAAAGAACAAAGTGCATTTCTGAGACATACCAAGGAATATCTTCAGGAATGTGAAGTGGCTGTCATTGGTGGCTTTCCTGAGAATCATTTGATCATTTTGCAAGATAAGAAACAATTATACCATTGGTAAAATAGTCAGGCAAGCATTCACCCTTTTGTGGTGTATTTTAAATAGACCACAAAAGGGAAGAAATAGAAAGAAGTAAAAAATATGAATTTTTTAATAATTTCAAACTGTCTCAACCTCAACACTAGAGCCTTCAACCTGTTCTAAGTTGTATCTGGGAATATCTGAAATGCAAGGTTCAAAGAGATCTAAAAAATTCTTCTACTTATCCTACGGCTCTGCAACTCAATACAAAAATAAACAAAACTATATTAACTTGTGTAATCAAAAGCAAGAATTTGGAACTAAGGCTGGGTGGAAAAGGACCATGCGATGGGCTGGGGGCCACTCGCATTAACTTATAACAACCGCAGAAGAAAGTAATTACACATTTACTTTGGTTCCACATTTGAGAGGCATGAAGGCCTTAAAAAGTTATAGATGTATTGTATCGGTTGGCCAGTTCTTCTGTATATTCTTCAAGGTTCAAAAATACAAAGTATATATTATATATGTTCTGATGTGACCATTCAAACAGTTTCATTGCATCAATAATTTAGTTCTTATACAGTGTTTGTACGCTTGCACTGGCTGCTAGTCTTTACATAGTGGCCCCCAGCCCATCGTCCTTTTCCACCCAGCCTTAGTTCCAAATTCTTGCTTTTGATTACTCAAGTTAATATAGCCACAAATGACAGCCACTTCACATTCCTGAAGATATTCCTTGGTATGTCTCTGAAATGCACTTTGTTCTTTTGCTGTGAAGTGATGACGAAGTAAGACAGGACACCCAAGTAGGCCAATCAGCTTCAGTTTTATTTTACTGAGAGGTTTCCAAACATGGTACTATAAAGTAATCATTACATTGAATTAATTTAATAGAGTCCTGCACACTTCAAAGCAAAATTAGTAATTACAAAATAAAATTTAACTAATACGGTAGGTTATTTACAAAGCATGTGTATTTCTGAAGCCCTGTATCTCCTGATCCCATTGAGATCCCATGATAGAATTTTGCTATATTTATTAAGACATTTCAAACTATATTTGATATTGGTTTGAAATTTTTAGAATTGCCCCTTTTTGAGAAATTTAAATTTTAAAATTTCATTTTAAAATTTTTAACTTTTTTTTAAATTGTAACCTCTATTTTGTGGTATATCATATTAAGGTTAATGTCATCACTGGAGCCTATAGGTATCCAAAGGTGCCAAAATATGGCACTCTTTCATAATTTAAATCTTTAAAAATTAATAACTTCAAAAATATTTGTGCTACATAACTGAAATTTGGCATTTTTTCATAAGTCTATGATATATTACTGTATACCAAAAATCATGAAAATCTGAGACATCAAGTCCGAAAAGTGTGTTGATTTGACATGGAATGTCCCTTACCTTTCATTGCAAATTTGTTATCCACAGTTTTTAGTTGAGGTAAAATATTTTAGCATTGTTTAAAAAACATGTAAAATTAAATTATAAATATGGGTTTAATAAGTTTTCATTTGGCACTAGTGGCCCAAGATGTTGGTGCGCTGTTAAGAAAAAAATAGTTTTCTTATAATTTGGCTTTGCATAATAAAGATAAATTTTATTTTATATCTACAAGTTTATTTAATTCAGTAGTTAACTGCTCTTCCTTATCTCATCACCAAAGTTTAGACATTTCTCTCCCCCAAGTGCTGCATATTTAAAGATTTGTGAGCGAGTCCTTCATCTTCCATTGTCTTTGTCTTTTCATGTTGTACTTCATGTAGTACTGCCCAGAGTTGCTGAATGATTGCTTTCAGTTGAAGAACAATGTACACTATTATTGGTATTTTTTTTTTTAATTTTAACATTCCTTTATAAAGTTCAACAATTTTTTTGAGTAGATTATCGAGAGGTTACCACCCTCTTTCTAGTCTGGATAGAAGTGATGTCTTTCCATTTTTTTTTTTTTTTTTTTTTTTTTTTTGAAAGAAAATCCACCATTCCTATTCGAAGCTCTTAGTATATAGTGTTCAACTTTGTTGTTAATTATATTTGTTGACAGTTAGCCAATGTTTTTGTTGACTGATTATCCTTGTGTTAACTATGCTATGTAATTAAGAATCTGTCATTTATGATTAATATGTAAGACTTTTCTAGTGTTAATTATGTCTAGATCTGTCTCAGTTATAATTTCTCTAAATAAAAGTATAGAACTTGAATTTCGCTTTGTTTTAGGTCTGTCCCAATGAGGACTGCACCTCCTCCACCTCCTGCGCCAGCTCCAGTCCCAGCCACAGCTCCTATGATGCAGCCACAACAGCCTAGCCTTTTCAAACAGATGGCTGCTACTGCTGGTGGAGTTGCAGTTGGTTCTGCCGTTGTAAGTTTGATTTGTTTTTTCTTCCAATGACTTTCTAGTCCCCTTAAAAAGTACCTTTAATTTAATATTGGTTCCATTTACTAACTAGTTTCAAAATCAAAATTTGTAATACAATGAAGTTGAGAGACCAATATTATTTTTGGTAAAACAATTGTCTGTGTGTGTGTATTTATAAATATAATTCTATATAGACACACACATGCGTGCTGGCACACACAAACCATTTGTCCATTATGTTTTATATATACGGGTATCTTTTCTGTTTTTTTTTTTTTTTTTTTTTTTTTTTTTTTTTTTTTTTTTTTCTATTCGTTGGTAATAATAGAATGGTTCGGTGGTAGTGTAGTTGTAATGATAAATTTTCTTCTGCTTGCAACATATTTCATCAGATCGTTCAGCTCTTAGCTAAATTATATACCAGCTACCACCCTTTTCTAGCTAGGATAAAGCTGATGGCTTTTATTTTTTCAAAAGAAAAGCTATCACTCCTAGAGGAATTCGAACCCCCAACATAAGGCAAGGAGTTCTCATTAACACTGACAGCCTCTGAGCAGGGTATATAAGCCGATTTTATAATTAATTATTTAAGTAATTTCAATCATTAGCAAATTTTACTTCCTATATTTTGTTTTATTGAAAGTACTTAAAATAACTTGAACTCGTTATTTTTTTTTTTCTGTTTCTAGAAAAAATAGATATGCCCTACTGATCCTTAATCATTTCTCTACCGTTGACTGATCCAGCTGTCGAGAGCGGCTCAGCCCTGTACCGTTGACTTGTGTACAAGTCAAAGGAAAGATTGGTCCCCCATTGAGTCTAAATGTCGAAAGCTCCTCATATCTCTCACATTCTTTCTCTCCTCAATTCTCGAGCTATCTAGCATTACTTCTAGAATACCTACCTAGTATTAGCCTGTCCCTTGGGGATATTTGAATGAAGTTTTGCCATGTGAGCTATTTTAGCATAAATAAAATATAGAAGTTTTTACCTGCACCGGTGTTGTGTCGAAAGTCACAGATCTAAAAGGAGGATTAAAAACTTATTTGCCGTAGTTATTGAGTAGATATTTAACTTGTTTATTAGTCATAGCACATATGACAAATGGTAAACAGAATTTTTTTTTTTTTTTTTTTTTTTTTTTTTTACAGGCTTACGGTAATGAGTTATTCAACTTAAAAATAATTCAAACTCAAAAGGAATTCAAGATAAATAAAATTAATTATGATAGTAATCAAAACAAAATTCAAAATTATAAAATCTGAGGTTTAATTCCGCAACGAGTTCAGTCATAGTCAAGGCACTATGAGCGAAAATGGCAAAAGTATCCCGTACTCGAGAACGCTTCAGAGTGCGGCTCTCTTGGTATGGAAAGGGTTAATCGGGCAATGACCTACCCTATTCTATGGTGTTCCGATCAACTAGTATTTAGCTGAATCACAATTAGATATACCAGGCTTGAGGCTACTTTTATCGCTCCCTCTGTTTTTACTTTTTTTTTAGTTGTATTTTGTTCATGTGTGATAATAATATATGAATACATAGTTTTGTACACAAGAAACCACGAACGAAGACGCTAAAAGATAAAAAAATCCTTTGTGCTTGCTCAAGATTTAAACTCATGTCCTCCTGCTTATTAGTTCAGTGCTCTACCACTGACCTAACCTCGCCCCCTCTTGTTGCTAATTACTTTTATTTCAATTAACGCTCAAATTATTTTTCTTTTTTAATTAAAATGATTTTATAGTTATGCGAACAATTTTTAACGTAAAACATTGTTGTTAACTTTGTAATTAGATCAGTAGATTTTTATTGCATTTTTATAATTTGACTGTGTAATATATATGCACTATATGTTCATTTTGTATTGCTTGTGTCGACTTATGAACATCACTAGCAGATAGTCTTTTTATTATCTGATCTATAACAAGAGCTATTTTTTTCAGACAAACACGTTGGGACTTGTTTTTGATAGTCCCTCATTTATTGAATACTTGACTCCATACACTAACAAGCTGTCCTGGTACGATACAATTATGTGTAACTTTTGTTTGCGTTTTACCTTGTTTTAGAGTGGTTATAACAGATCTTTTAAAGTCAGTCGAACATTCTTTAAGCTTCGGCATTTTAAAGGAATCACAATAAATTGATATAATCACAAATAAGGTAATAGTACAATAACTTGAAATAAAATGACTTGTCAAAATACTTTTGAGCTCAAGATATGGCATTCACCACCTACTGTGAACCAGTGTTGGGCATTATTCGAATAAATTATTATTCGAATGATCATTCGAATAAATTTTTAGTAAAAAGTAATTATTCTTCATTCATGAATGAAATAATACATTTATTCATTAATCATTATTCATCATTCTGAATAATTTTTGCCCAACACTGCTGTGAACAAACCAAGTCAGACTTGTTATAATAATAATAAAGAGTTTCTTGTTGTCAAAGTAATTTTGAGCCCTACTGAATATTTGTCTGTTTACTCCCCAGCTGCTCCAACTAAAATATAAAATTTGTTACAAAAATACTTATTTAAAAAGTCTTTTGTTAACACGAAGAATCTGCCCTCCAGAACATTGTTTTTGGTGAAATTCACACAAACAAAATTTTCAATTTTACAGCTTTACCTGTATAGGCTTCCAGGTACAGGGTGTCCCAAAAATAATGGTCATCCGTTGGCTAGAATATTCTCCAATGCGAGATTGGAAAAAATAACCCCCATATTAACCCCCTCAAAATTGACCTTGAAATGTTATTCAAGGTCAAATTTTTTTATTGCATATTTCGAATCTACGAGTCAAGAGGAAGAAAAAAGTCAATGGCACCATAGGTCAGAAATGACTCCTAAGGCTCAAAATGACCATTAACAGCGTATACGTGGGCCATTCCATTCCAATCGACAAATGGTGGCCGATTTTGACCATTTTTCTTTTTTACATGTTCTACTAGCATTGCCTTACACAAAAATACCTCGTTTGACTTTTTTTAAAAGCATCTTCTAGCATAAAAAAATTATAAGTATATTGAAAAACATGCCTCTCAGAGGCATTAATTGGAGAACCATAACTCACATTTTACAATAGACAGGAATGCCTTCATGAGGTTATTCTCGAAGCTTATCAAGAGCTCTTTGTCTTAAGCTTTCAATCGCTGAAATTACTCATTAGGGATTTCACAGGTCATGTATGAATTTCATGAACCATCGAGCCCCTCCCAGAAAAGAGGATAGAATACTAGCCCTCGCCCGATCCAGGCCTACTATGGAGCTGAGAAGATTGGCACAAGCTACGGGAGTCTTGAGGATGACGGTCTGCCGGATCTTTCGGGAAGAACGCCTCCCTTCAGATTATAGAAAGTTCAGGAGTTGAGGCCCGGGATCAGGAGCAGAGAGCATTGTTTTGAAGGTGGGTGCTGGACATGTTGGGACGTCCTCCACACTTCTTCCAGCGAGTATTGTGGACTGGCGAAAGTTCGTTTTCCAGCGTCATCGTCCACTGCAGGCAAAATGCACGAGAATAACATGGGCATTTGAAAGAATTTTGAGAAATTCTCGCCAGGTCCTTAGCCGAGTGAGCAGGAATTTGAATTCAATGTTACAGCTTGTCTCAGGAATGAAGTCCGACATTTTGAAGCTGGAGAACAGGCCCAATTGCTACAGGCGCTGGAGTGATAATCTTACAACTTAAGTTCTTTTTGTTTTTTTTAGGAAGAAACTTTTTCTTCTGCCCAAGGGCGAGGGCAATTATTCTATACTCTATTCTGGGAGGGACTGGCTGGTTCATGAAATTCATACATGACCTGTGAAATCCCTAATGAGTAATTTCAGCGATTGAAAGCTTAAGACAAAGAGCTCTTAATAAGCTTCGAGAATAACCTCATGAAGGCATTCCTGTCTATTGTAAAATGTGAGTTATGGTTCTCCAATTAATCCCTCTGAGAGGCATGTTTTCCAATATACTTATAGTTTTTTTATGCTAGAAGATGCTTTTAAAAAAAGTCAAACGAGGTATTTTTGTGTAAGGCAATGCTAGTAGAACATGTAAAAAAGAAAAATGGTCAAAATCGGCCACCATTTGTCGATTGGAATGGAATGGCCCACATATACGCTGTTAATGGTCATTTTGAGCCTTAGGAGTCATTTCTGACCTATGGTGCCGTTGACTTTTTTCTTCCTCTTGACTCGTAGATTCGAAATATGCAATAAAAAAATTTGCAATTTTGCGGGGGTTAATATGGGGGTTATTTTTTCCGATCTCGCATTGGAGAATATTCTGGCCAACGGATGACCATTATTTTTGGGACACCCTGTACACTTTTTATTGGTAATTTTATGTGAGGAATCAAATGAAACACATTTAAAGGCTATATCTCCAACCGTTTTGGAAAAAAGTGGTTTTGGAAAAGAGATGTTCATGTATTCTCTTAAATATCTAAAACTATTTACATCAAAACAAAATATTAACTTTTTCTATTTCCAAATGGCACTAAGGATAAGGACAGAAATTTAACTTTTTCATGGTAATTTCATTTTATTCTAAATGCTAATAAGAACTTTAGAAGAATAATTCTTCTTGTCATAATTGCTTTGTTTAGCCTCATTTGTTGAAGTTTGTTTATAAGGTGTGTTAAAAAATTATTTCGTTTAGAGCCTTCTGCTCGAATTCAGGAACATAAATATGCTTTAGGTCCACTTGACGAACCTATGTAATGTACTCTATAACAAACATGTTGTGCCTATAAAATAATATGCGTGAACGCCAGCAGACACTTTTTTTGTGATACATACAGTCTTCTTTTTCGTACATGGTCACGCCACTGCGCATGCCAGCAGACACTGTTTTGTGACACATACAGTCTTCTTTTTTGTACATGCCCACTACGCATGCGCGAGTGCCACAGCGCATCCGGTAACGCCTCTGCATATGCGCGAACACCAGCGGACACTTTTTTGTAACGTTTTTTTACAGTTTAGTCACCTGTAAAGTATATTTATGTTAAAAGTATTGGTATTTTTGTTTCTATTAGTCTAATTCAAAGACCGAGTTCAAGTAGTAATTTCGGGATTAGAAGAAAATCTAGCGTAAGTATATAATATCTAAAGGAGGCTACTACTGAAATAGATAACATAAATATAGGCAAATTAATACAATTTTGCACTTTTTGAACAAACCTCTTTATGTTGGTAAATCTATTACTGAGCTGAACAGTTCAGATCTTCAGTTACAAACATTATAACATACTCTTAACATTTTTTTGTTGCTATAAAGCAAGAATAATGAACATTTTTTATTTTAGGGGCATGCTGTTGGTCATGGCTTGACAGGTATGTTCTCTGGTGGTGGTAGCAGTGAGGTAGCAGCTCAACCACAGGCAGCTGCTCCCGCTCCTGCCCCTTACAGTGCTGCACAGCAACAGGAGCCAACTGGTCCATGTGCTTGGGAAATCAAGCAGTTCCTTAAATGTGCTCAAGATCAGCCAGACCTTACTCTCTGTGCAGGGTTCAATGAGGCTATTAGACAGTGCAAGGAATCAAATCGTGAGTATATTCATCCTTACATTACAAATAGTTTATATAACATCAAAAAAGCTACTAGGAATGCTCCGTACACTACCTCCTTTCTGAGGAATGTACTAAGTAATGCAGATCTTGGGCGACGAATTGTAAGCTGTCTCAGTTACTATTAACCTTATAACCGCTGCGGTCGTGCAGGACGTGTATCTCCACAGGTGTTAAGGATGGACTAGATTTACTTACACTTTAACTGTGAGATAAGGTGTAGTTGATGCTACCACATCAATATCTCGATAACGAGTTATTGGAAATAAAGATTATTCTATTATTCTATTCTATTTTGGAATTGTAACTCCAGTTAGTGTGATTAAACAGGAGCTACAACTATATATATATATAATAGCTTTAGTGTTTTGTGCAAAACATAGTTCAATTTGGGTACTTACGTATTATAGCGTCAAAGCAGGTTAAAGAGTCGGGTCTCAGAGAGCTGGATCATGGAGTCGAATCACTTTTTACCAATATGGCGACGGGATTATCAACGATTTAGGTTAACTAGTTTTTATGTAACCTTTATCGAGCGAAAAGGCATAGCACTTATATTAATAGCATAATTGCTATGCGTTTCCGCTCGCTAAAGGTTATATCTAAACTCTAGTCAATCCAACTCGTCAATAATATCGATCAAGAATGGTTTTTCGATGGATGGACTGATATTCAATTTAGCATCGCCTCAAAACTGTCTCTTTCATCCCTGCTATTCTGTTGTCGCCGTATAAACTCTGCTAAATATGAATGTAAATAATAAACAACAATTGCGTGGGTAAATAAAACACAAATGAATTGCGTTATAAAGACAAAGGGAACAAGATGGTTACTATAAACACAATGGCCAATGAACCTATGCTGCTCTGAAAGTGATTGACCAATAGAAATGCGTTATCCACGATCCAGATCTTTGAATGAGACCCGCCTCTTTAACCTGCTTTGATGCTAATACGTAAGTACCTCAATTTGTTTTCTTTTTGTGGGGCCCAATCTGCTTTGGAAATATTTACGATATTTTTCAATGAAGTTCAATGAAGTGAATTTTCGGGTTTTAGGGGTTCTTAAAGGGTGTACTATTTTGAGGTACAGCCCCATTATCTTGAATAGGTTTTAATGTGCCCCAGTCTTATAAATTTAAAGTCATTTAAGAGTTTGATGTAATCATGAAGTTTTACAGGTTAATTTAAGTTAAATGAGCATATTATAAGTACTTGTCATCATGTTTATTATTATTATATTTTATTCTTATATTTTTCAATTTAATCTTTTTCTTTTCTTTTTTCCACAGGATTGGTATGAAGCTCTTCAAGTAATGTTTCATGGGAAGTTGTTAGTCAGCTTGAAATAGAACAAAATATAAATTCCATGTGGTTAAATAAAAGTGTGAAAGACATATGTTTTTGAGCTTGATGTTTTATAGGTTTTGAAGAATGTCTTTTAGGTTTAACGAAATTACATCTCATCAAAAATTGTTTCATAGTGGAGTTTAGAATAGTGTTGTATCAAATATACATGTTTATTATCATTTATTTCGTTATTGTTACCTCTATAATTTTTTATTAAATTATTTGTTAAAGCTTCGTTATTATTTCTGTTTGGAATATATTTGTTTGTCTGCCAATGTTATGTTTGTGTGTATGTAAACTTATGTGGTTGTTTGCCCTTATTTTTTTTTTTTTTTTTGGGTGTGTTCAACCACGGGTGTTTGGCCTTAAAAGCTGGTTGTTTTTATTTTATGATTAATGTACTTTGGAGTCCTCCTTGGTGGAGGATATGCCTTAAATATTGAAGAAGCCTTATTTTAATCTGGAGTAGAAATATATATATATATATATATATATATATATATATATATATATATATTTTTTTAGATGGAACAGCATTTTTCTCCATTCCCTTGGCTACCACCGAGGAAGAAACAAGTACCTGGCTGAAGAAGATGGAGATGAATCCATCGAAATATTCCGGGAAGAAGTGAGGAGGAGTACCACCGCTGGAGAAAAATGCCGTTCCATCTAAAAATACTATCCCAGCGACGAAAAATATATATATATATATATATATATATATATATATATATATATATATATAAACTTGAGAAATTAGGGTGTAATTTTCCCTTTAATTAGAGTTTTATTGTGAAAAATGTGTACTGTGTTAACAATAAAATATAGTTTGGAAAAGATCCTGAATTTGAATGATAATATATGCAGAAATATAAGCATCTTGAAGAATACTTTTTATGTCGCTGAGCCACTTGGTGCGCGGAAGACAACCAAGGTAAAAAAATGTTCAGAGTGATTTAGCCTCTTGAGATAGATTATGCTGTTCAATTGTGCATATATGAACTTCCGGAAGGGAAATATTTAGTGCTGAGGGACACTAAAAACTGATTATGTCCTGTTTAGAACCAGGGGAAGATTTGAGTGGTCAGGCAAGGGAGATAGTGTTTGATGTTTATCAATACCTAGCCAAAGCTAAGGCTGAACACAATTTAAACTATAGCCTGTTCAGATAGATTGTGCATGTCTGAAATTCTGGGAGGGAAGTATTACCTACGGTAGTCTGATAAACAATCAGCTCTTGTAACTCTCCTATCGAAGCATAAGAAAATCTGATATTGGCTGAAGAAAGATCAATTTTTATTTTAATTGATTGTTTTATTATATTATTTTATTTTGTATACAAATCTGCTTCTGGGCTATTAGTGGCAAACTAGAATATTAGATAATATTTAAACTCTTTACAAGATGATTAGGTAGATAAATGAAGGTTTTATTTTTAGTAGATATGTTTTCTGTCAATTTTTAGCAGTTCCTCCCTCCCTCCATAGGGAGGAAACCTGCTTATGTGGTTGACCTCATGACGCAATCCTGAAGTGCACATTAGAAAATTTCACGTATTATATCCCATAGATCACAAACATAACGGTTGGTGAAATTTGTATATGTGTGTATATATATATATATATATATATATATATATATATATATATATATATATTTGTATTTGTCTGTTCGTTTCCTCACTGGCTCGAAAATGGTCTGATTTTTATGAAATGTGATTCAAAAATCTATTGTCTAACTTGAAAGGTCAAGTTTGTTAATCAGCAGAATCCGTCTACCGGGACTTGGTTTTTAGAGCGAAAAACAATAGCAACGCTTATATTTTCAAGTTAATATGCTAGCAGCTACTCGTTTTATAGGTTCGTTAACATAGGAAAACTAATGAAACCATTTTTAAAGCAATATCTTTAACCGTTGACGAGAAAAATTTATACAGCTACTTTTCCAATTTGGATATTAAAGCGGGAAATTGTGGTAAGTGGAAGGCGACCAATTGAAAGCTCACTAAATCCTCTAAAAAACGTTCTGATGTAATTTTTGATCGGGCGATGTCAATTGGAGAAATAAGTGCTTAAAACTTCAAAATTAAGATTTTTGTTCTTTTGAGATGGTTTTTGTCTCTAATTACCTAACTTTTTAATTAGGCGTTATTTTTTAATAGCATTTAACAGCAAAATGAGTGTTTCAGTAAACGAATATAAGAAGATGAGAAACAGTTCTATAGTGTTTCCAAGAAAAAACATTGAGAAAGAGGATGGAATAATTTCCATTTAGGATCCAATCAGTTTCCTGCTGTGGTGCTCAAAATCTTTATATTACTTCTCATTGAGATTTCATTGCATATTTTCACAAAATATCAAAACGTATTATTAAATGCTACACTTACTTTGCTAATGGCACTAGGGATATGAACGGAATCATGCTAAGATGACGCATTTCTTGCGAGTCGGACTCTTATTTTAATGCAGGAAAATAATGTAAAAAAATGTTATTATTTAGGGGGAAAAATCGGTATGAAATAAGAAAGAAAAACATTAATATTTTTCTAAGTAATTACTCTCCTATGATCCTTATTGAATTGATGAACTAAAATGTGGTGTCCTGAAGGCATCAAGCATATGCAAAGAATGGCTGAATTTTCTTCAACGAAGAGGAGTTAGTTCAATTTATTGGAACTGACATAGAAAATGTGCATTTAGTCTCATGTGTTTGTGGGAGGGAGCACCCCATTTATTTATTTATAGTACATTTTTGCTTACTTTTAGATAATTATTTAGTTTAATAGGATCAAATGAATGTATTAGAAGTTGGGATTATTAAATGCTACACTTACTTTGCTAATGGCACTAGGGATATGAACGGAATCATGCTAAGATGACGCATTTCTTGCGAGTCGGACTCTTATTTTAATGCAGGAAAATAATGTAAAAAAATGTTATTATTTAGGGGGAAAAATCGGTATGAAATAAGAAAGAAAAACATTAATATTTTTCTAAGTAATTACTCTCCTATGATCCTTATTGAATTGATGAACTAAAATGTGGTGTCCTGAAGGCATCAAGCATATGCAAAGAATGGCTGAATTTTCTTCAACGAAGAGGAGTTAGTTCAATTTATTGGAACTGACATAGAAAATGTGCATTTAGTCTCATGTGTTTGTGGGAGGGAGCACCCCATTTATTTATTTATAGTACATTTTTGCTTACTTTTAGATAATTATTTAGTTTAATAGGATCAAATGAATGTATTAGAAGTTGGGATAGAAATATTAATCTAAATTTTTTACATATTACAAGCACACAGATTTTCTTCAGTTGAAAGCTTATCTTAATTGTTTACATTAAATGGATCCTATTTTATTCCTTTTGGTGGTTTTAAACCTCTAGTTTTTTTTTTTTTACAAGGAAAGCAAATATAAAATATTCTAGATACAGGTTTTATACTATTTAAGTTGCACAAGAACAACTTGCATCACTTTCCCTTGGGAAGGGAGAGGATGGGAACAGAGAGAGTGACCTACATGTAGATAGAACTTTTTGAGCTCTTGTCCTGTTCATACCAGGGCTCACTATGGATAGACTTCTCTGTATACAGATATAGCACATCGGTTATGTTAACAACATGATCATAAAGTATTTGTCATTCCTCATTCTTTTCATTGGTAAGTTATTTTGTTATTATTATATTAGTTTATTTTTGAGAAGGAATCAGCCCTATCCTGTGTCGAAAAGGATGGTTACCTGAAGTGACCCGACCCAAAAATCATTGTTATTCAAAAATGGACATTAAAAGATTAAATTTAAATAAATATTTTTGAAAAATTAATCATCAATTTCAAAAGAAATGGTAACATTTTCAATAATTTCTCTGAAAACTGACACCCTGGTTAATTGATTACTTGACATTTGTTTAAACCAGGGGTCTCCAAACTTTCCAGCCTTACCGATTACTCCAGTAGGTTCCGAGGGCCAAAACCATATTGGTACTACTTATTTGTGTGAGAAGACCTCCAAAATGAAGTGCACAAAAAAGGTTTACAGATCTAAATTAACTTATGAGCATCTTAAATCTCTTTTAATAATTGGTACAAGTAAAATTAGTCCACAACTACAAACTATTGTCAGTAGAAAATCTCATTAGTATTTCATATGTCATTATGCTTGTTATAAGTTATGTTTTTATTTAAAACGTATAAAATGTTAGTTGGATTCATTTCAATAATTTGTTAGTTATTATATACTGAAGTTAAATTTTCTGCATATTATACATGTCTTTACTCATTACAATTCTGTGTTTCTTTATCCAACTTAACACAAAAACAATAACAATAAGCCTACAACAATGTTATGAGTAGTTAGCCCATGACCATATCAATGTAGATGTCATATTAATAATTATTCAACATAAAATTAGAATACTTCAGTAAACTAAATTTAATTTGCTATAAAAAATATTTTCTCTAAAAGGAGTTTTCAAGTATGCTAGCTCTCCGCGGGCCAGACAAAATCTGTCTGCGGGCCGGATGTGGCCCTCGGTCCGTAGTTTGGAGACCCCTGGTTTAAACGATATCAATAAATATAAATAGGGGTTTGTGATGACTGATTGTTACTGGTTAGTCCTCATCCTGGGTCAGGTTGAATTTATTCAGTGGCTGCGCTACTCAAAAATGTGTCCCTACTTTACCATCGATGCTTAAAAAGAGTGACAAACTAGTAGTAGATTAGTGCTAATGGCCTTAAAATTTTAAACAACATTAAACAAACAAATAAAGGTTCATTTTTTGTTGTCTTGGCTCTATACCTCAGTGAGTATTCTTTGAATTGTGAGTGAATACTCACATTTTTAATCTAAGAAACTTAAGAATGAGAAAGAAATTTGCAGTAAGTAAATCCAGAGATGAAATAAACTTTGATTTGTAAATTTTACTATTGAAAGCTTTTACAAAGAACATTCGTTTCAAATACATGATAGGTGTGTATATAGAATTTCAAATAGTTGATTAAAAGCAACTAAGGTTTTGGGGCTGTTGAAAGAGCATTAACTGTTCTAAAATTCAACTAATGGTAGCCATTATAGTACAATCTACTTAGTTTTCTTGATAACAATATACACTAACAGGATGGTGGTGGTTCTTTATAATGGAGAATAAACAAATATATTATGTGCACCACTGCAGCTTTTTAGCACTTTCCTCCGAAGGAAAGTAGCTATTGAGGTTGGACTCATGACGGAATTTTTGAAAAATTTCTTCAAATCTTTATCGATCCTACCTAGTAGACACCGAAAATGACCCCCGTTAAAATTTATATATATCTATATATATATATGCATATATATATATATGTGTCTGTTAACACGATAGCGGCCAGAGTTTTTGTTTTTTCGTCACGAAACTTAGTATATAGCATTCAATTAGCAAACGATTGAACGAGTTCGTTAACCACCAAAGTCGGTCCACCGGAAGGGGGGGTTTACCCCGAACCCAAAACACTAATTTGACTATGTCATCCGTAATATTTGTTTTATTTCAACGAAACTTGGTATTCGTAGTGGTAATATAGAGAGAAAAGTGAGATATAAAAATGAACTAAATCGGTTCATTAGAAGGGGGGGTTTACTCCGGACCCACAATACCAATTCGCCACTACCAGCCGTGATTTTTGGTATATTTCGACGAAACTCGGTATTCGTAGTGGTAATCTACAGGTAAATATGCGTTGTAAAAATAAACTAAATCGGTTCATTAGAAGGGGGGGTTTACTCCGGACCCAAATTCCTAATATACTCATACGGGTCGTAATTTCTGCTGTATTGTAGCGAAACGGGTACCTCATGAGAAAGAAGTGTTGTAAAAATGAGCTGAATCGGTCAATCGGGAAGCGGGGGTTTAATTTGTAATATATTTCAATAGAAAAGCCCGTCAGACGTACGTTCACAAAGCCGCCGCAAGGAGCGCTTCTACCACTAGAGTGACTGTATCCTGTTCCTGCGTTAGATCAAAATACGATAATATGAGGTTTTTTGTATTTATTACGTAGTGCAATAGGTACCATGTGTAAACATAACTCTGGAAGCAAATTAATAATTGATCAGTTACTCATTACAAATTTAAAAGAGAACGATTCATGTTTTTATTTTATTTATGTAGGATATTTTAAGCAAATTGTTCTGGAAAGCAGTCTAAACTACCCAAATTCTGAGGAAAGTGCTTAGTTATGCAGCTCCTGCGTGACGGCCTTTTATTATCTGTCTATTGAATGTCACCTATCATTATCTTTTAAGACACTGATGAAGCTGTGTTCTCGATAGCTAAAAATAATTCCTTGGTGTAGATGTACATAGTACCTTTATTTAATATAGGAGCAAATGACCTTAGCAGTTGGAGCACCTATAATATATAAATTTAAAAAAAAAAATACATTTATTTATTCTTCTTTATATCAGCAAGACTGAATCTTGGCCCGCCCAGCTTGTTCATGACTTGAAAAAGCTCAAAATATAAGTACATATGTACATTGAATTTAATCTATCTCTGCCCCTTTGTTTTTTTCACAGTCATTTAATTTGCTTTTTATCAATCCTATTGAGGTGTACAGTACTTTGTTTTGGATAATAATACATTTGTTTCAAGAATTTCTGTTCTTTTTTTCCTAGATGAACATTTAGTACCATATAGTAAAATATTCTTCCTAGATAAAAGCTTACTTCATATGCTTGCAGATACGTATAGGCTTCTTGGCCTAGGAAATCAAATGAAACCATTTTTAAGGCAATAGCTTTAACAGTTTTCGAGAAAAGTGGAAAAATATTTGTTGAATAACGTTTTTGGTTTGGGTACTTAGATCAATGGGATTCAGTTGAAACATTTTCTGCATGTTCGAGTTTCATCAAAACTAATATGTTGAAAGTTTGGAGTTGTGGAAGGGTTAGAATAAAATATTTTATTAACAGACATAAAAACTTTGTATACTTTTCTTAATATCTCGAAAACGGTTGAGAATCTTGGTAAGCGGAAGGTTACCACTCGCATGTTTACTAAATGCTCTTCAAAAAAGGTTCTGAAGAAAGTTTTGATTAGGCGATGTCAATCGGAGAAATAAGAGCTTATAACTTTAAAGTAATAGATTTCGTTTATTCGAATGGTTCTTTTCGTCTGTTTTTATTCCTTGTAATTTTTTAATTGCTTATAGTTGGATAATGTATTTGACAATAAAACAGGTTAAGTTAAATAAGAAAAAGAATTTATTGTTAGTAAAATAGCTTTCCATGAGAGAGATTCAAATACCTTGCCTCTATGCGGGAGCCTTTCTGGGGTTGGCCGACCCAAACAGGTAAGATCATAAATCATCAAGACCTTTCAAGAAAGGTGGAACCAAAATAATAACTGTTTCTATTTTAATTTTTCCAAATGAGACTAGAGATATGAACAGAACCGCGCTAAGATGATGCAGTTCCTGCGAGTCGGACTTTTTTATAGATTTAAGCGTTCTGAAAGGATTTATTCTTAATGAAAGTTCAATATACTATATGAGATAACGTGAGAAGTGTACTGTAGAATTTTTTGATAGTAATAGTAGACAGATACTGTAGACACCTGGCATATATATATATATATATATATATATATATATATATATATATATATATATATACATATATATATATAAATTATTGTTCAAACAAATTGTTTTTAAGAGTCTTTTTGAAACAACTTATTTAAAACCATTTAATTAGACTTTTTATGGTGAAAGTTGTTTTGAGAAATGCTTTCTAAGAACATCTTGGACAAGACTTTTAAAAAGAAATTTTGTTTTTAGAAACGTTTGCTAAAGAGCTTTATAAATAAATCCATTCAATACTAAAGTCCCCACTTAAATGTAGGAAGTAGTAATAGAACGAAAAAGTCTCTAAAGTACAAAAATTTCAAGCTGCACATTAAAATTTTTCTTTGATTAAAACACTTAATTAAAAATAATAAATACTGGCACTTTATGCCAGTTTGACAGTATTCGGTGAAAATTTTATTATAATAAGCCTCTTCTGGAGGGAGGAACCATGCTAAAATACGGTTTTATATAGGAGGGGATCATAACTTAACCGTTTTCTGCACAAATGTGAAAAATCTAAAAAGTTTACTGGCACCTTTTAGGCGTTACAATGTCCAAACATGTCTGTTTTCCGAAGGTATAGGGCAGAGATTTTTTGAGTGTTAAGCGTGTAAATCAGCAAAAATTTACAATATTCATTATTATAAAATTCAAATATTTTGAACCTCGATATCATTTTGCTTCATTTCTAAAATTAATGGCTAAACAAATTGGAAGAAACGTTTTTAAATAATATAGGAGTTCATTAGCCCCATGATATTCTTGTTTATACTATAAACAATAGTTCTCAGGAATCTTTTATGTCAAACCTTTATCTGTAACGATTCTTGTTAAACAGTTAGACTGAAACATTTTGGGAAACAAAAATCAACTATAGACCCTGATAAATTTCCTAAATAGTCTGTGTGTTAATTTTCCTAAATCAACTAAAAAAAAAAAGATATATTTAATATTTTTGTTAAATTGATTTATATAGATTTGCATAATTTCACCTGGAATATTTCTTTGTATGCTAATCAATTCTTAGACAATGCTGTGCCCCAGATGTTTTGGAACTGTAGTGATATATTACTTTTGGAATTTACAAATATTGCTGCCTCAGAAGAAAAAACTTACTGAATGTAGAAGTGTAGAGTACTTTGTTTAATAGCATTAAAAAGAACTGTTAGAACTATTCTAATTTTCAAAAAAATGATATCAAGTGAAAGCATAAAAATGTCAATCTGACCTTTGAAGGTCGGGAATTCCAGAGGTATAACACCATAATTAAGACTTTCACTCTTTTCTCAAGAAAGAGTTCTCTCTCTATTGTCTCAATTCCTTTGCTTTATGCAAGATTTTCCTATGTAGCAACATTCACACAGCAGATTACCTACTCATTAAATTAACTTTCTGATACTCAAGGTATCAATTTTGCAATTCCTCATTAAACTGGCTGTGTAGTTAGTATCTTTTCATAATTATGATCAGTGAAAACTTAGCACATTCATTTAAAATTAAAGGACAATGATCACCATCCTATTCTTTCCTAACTTTTTTTCTTTTTAAAGCTTCTCCATACAGTCCCTCTGTCACCACTTTTTTATTATATTTAATATCAGTCTGCCTGGAGGTCTCTGTTAATGCCTCCATGAGTTCAGACCAATCTCGTTCAAGAATTTGCCCAGAATCTAAACTGGAGGGGGCTTTTATTATTTTTTCCAAGTGGAGGGTATCAATTTCCAAGTGATCAAAACTGTCTTTGAATGGTAATAAGATGTTAAAGTAAACATTTTACTACTTTATAGCAGCTACCTACTATTTTTACCTCTAGCTTTGCCAAAACTGAATTATTTATTTATTTAATTATTATTGTATTTAGGGGTCATTTGCCCCCCCCCCCTCCAAGATTCTTAGGTAAGTTATTGTATAGAAGCAGTTTTCAAACATGAAAATCAACATGGGAAAAAACAGATGGACCTTGTTCATTTTATTCAACAGGGTAGCCTAACTTGATATAAATTTAAATGATTCATGGGTTGGCGTACCTATATGTTAAGTAAAATTTACGATGAAATGTACTGACAAGTTAATGAAAGGATAACTAGAGGGACAACAAAACTCGATATTTTTTGTGGAAATATAAATAGAAAAATAGGAAGCGTTGATCGTCGGGGTTTCGGTCAGTGTTCTTATTCAATAAAACACATTTTATTTGCTAAAATGTATATTTATTGCCGCCAATGTTTCGGCTTGCTATACAAGCCATCTTCAGGGCTGTAAAAACATATATGGTATAACAATGGTAAGGACAAAGACAAAAAAAAAAAAAAGGCTAGAAACATTGTATTACACACAAATACAACATTAAGAACAGAGACATTAAAACCGCACTTTCTAGACACGCTATCAGGGACAGACATAAATTTGATTTCCAAAACTTCTCCATCCTCTCCACTGAACCCAACCTTGAGAAGCGTCTCCTTTCTGAATCCATATATATCCATCTAGAAAACAATCCCGTCAATGACAAAATTGACAAAGAAGTCATCTCCTCAACCTATTCCAACATTTTCCATATCCTCAAAACCTCCCGTTAGGTAATCCCACCCGGTTCGTTGCCCTATTCCCACACACCGTCTGATCCTTCCCTGTACCTGCAATACCCATCGGCAAGTCCTTTATCTTTACCGCCGTCCCTTTGTCCTTACTCCCAGGTCGACTTCTCCTCACCCCCATCCTCTCCTGTCTAGCCCTGGCCCAATCCTTCCCTGTACCTGCAAATCAAGTCCTTTATCTTTACCGCGGTCTTTACCCTCCGTCCTTACTCCCAGCTCCACTTCTCTCCACCCCCTCCCCCCCATCCTCTCCTGTCTAGCCCTGCCCCATCCTTCCAGTCTTCAGAAATGTTCTCTTCTTGAAACGGGCCAGTTCTCAATCTTCTCAATAGGTATGTTACTATGACACTTGTACTGTATTCCCTTGGATACCATATACATGTATATTTATTTATATTGCTATTATTATACTATACATATACATATATATATTTTCAAGCATATAGGTACTCATATTTATGTTAATGTTTCTAGCCTTTTTTTTTTTTTTTTTTTTTTTTTTTGCCCTTACCATTGTTATACCATATATGTTTTTACAGCCCTGAAGATGGCTTTTACAGCAAGCCGAAACGTTGGCGGCAATAAATATACATTTTAGCAAATAAAATGTGTTTTATTGAATAAGAACACTGACCGAAACCCCGACGATCAACGCTTCCTACTTCCGAACGGTCGACCATATCTTCTCAATAATAGAAAAATATGTTGTAAAAATAAACTAAATCGGTTCATTGGGAGGGGGGGGGGGGTTACTCCAGACCCAAAGTAGTTATTCACCCATACAGGCCGTAATCTATCTATACATATAATAAAATTCAAACAGATCGCCACCTGTACATGGAAGAAATCAGGCAAAAAATAATATTGGGGGCCTATATCTACATAATAGTACCCAAAACAATGATTTTTTGAATTTTTTTCCGTTTATCTGTATGTCTGCTGTCTGTCAGACATTCTATACACACTAGAGTTTAACAATCCTAGCAGCCTGTATGCTTGATCAGCCTTGATGCTGATGGCTATATGTACAATATTGTGTATAGAGAAGCATTACTGTAAAGGAGATTTTTTTAAATACCCATACGACAGTGTTTATAATCCTAAATAAACCAAAAGATATATCCAAAAATGCTGCCCTAAGTCACTATCCACGCGGACGAAGTCACTGGCACAGCTAGTTTGCTATATATAAGCTGAGTATACCAACATATTTATTAGTTCTACTAAAAGTTAGACAAAACATATTTTGAAATTGTGGGCCCTAACACCAATTTTGATAGCAAAGTATTAAGAGACTCTATTTTAAATTTTCCAAATTACACCAGGCATCGGCATTACATGGAAGCAAAGTATCTCAGTCAGACAGTTCATTTGCATACATGTGACCCATTCGATATTGCTTTAGGGGTTTTGATGTTTTAGCATCAGTTTCTCTCTTAATTCTTACACATTTTCCTCTTGATCAAATTGTCCAAGTACTTTACTTTACTTAAAAAAAGTTCACAATCAACAGGAGTGAAAAAAAGAATGAATTGAAAACAACATTTTTGAATTCATATAAAAGAATAATTAGTAGGCTCAGTACCCACAGTATTATTCTTACTTGTTCATCAGTCAAGTTTTTTTATTTCTTTCTTTTATGTAAAGAGCAACAAGTCATATATACATAGCAAACATATAGTGAATTTTGTTTCAGGATGCAGTCATGGTTTATTTGTTCCTGAGCAGCTCACTACTTTATTGTCTTTTGTTTACACAAACATTCCACCAATAAGAAAAGGTTAATATTGTGAAATTAATTTAAAATTATAAGATTTTGTCCTTTGTAGAATGAATTTAAAATGTTACCAAAAATAATATTAAGGAACTTAAAACTCAATAACATTCAATTATCAACTTCATGTAATTACAAACTCTAGTGACTTCAATGTACATTAGATTTTTTTTTTTTTTTTTTTTTTTTTTTTTTACCACTTCCTTTAGAAACCCCTATGTAGGGTCTCTAATGGAAGTGGTAAATTAAAAGGAACATAAAGACCTGTCCTATATTTTAACTTATAAATGTAACAGGTATGCAAAACTTAATAAAGAAAAATCTGTCATAGATAAAATGTTTATTATTGGCCAGGGACTTCATGCCTGGGTGCCTAATGTAAGGGAGGACAGAAATTGATTATTTATCCTTGAAACCAGACATGTATATTTTGAAGACGCAGAAGGAGAACTGTAAACTTAATTAACATGTTTAGTGCTCATGAATCTCGAATGCAGGCTGATGGAACGAACCAAAACCATCCCGAATGAGGAAATTAAGTTGGTTTAGTTAGAAGAGAACACCCTCGATCTCTTAAGTTGATCAGTATGTTCTTAAGTTACTGGACTTCCAGAAATAAAAACAAAAATATATTTATTGAACCAAAATTGTTTGTATCCACAATTTTTGACATACGCATAATAGTTGTTGTGCTTTATACATTTTCATTCAAATTAAAATTACATATGCTAAAAAATCCAATATTTTTTAGGAACTGACTCAAGAGTTGGATTTGGTTTTCGACTTGGTCCTAATGCTGATTTTCAAGTAATGTTAGAACTTGGTCCTCAGGAGAATACACAGCCACTGGGCCAACAAACCAACAACAAAAGAGAAACTTATACCGAAGAAGAATTAAAAGATTGGGAGGACAAATTACAATTTCCAGCAGAACAGCAGCAAGACACTGGACCTACTCCACAAGTCGATCAAGATATAATAAATCACTTGCGGCAACTATATAAACCTCAAAAAGAGTTAAACAAAGCTTGACCAACTCATGAAGGAACAAATATAAATAAATGTGATTAACTAAATTGAGGTTAAGGTGTAAATATAAATAAAAAAAGAAATGAAAGAATGCATTAAAAATTGTTAGCTTAAAAAAAATTTTAATTAAATCATTCAAATGTTTAAGTTAACATGAAATATTTAATGATAAGTACTTATAGGATTATTTAAGAATTATTTATTTTTATAGCCTTTTTTTATACTTACAAAAGCTTGACTCCGTTTTAAGGCGAAGATGTTAAACCACCTTTCGATTTTTTTTTTTCTGGAATTTGCAGAGAAACAAATATGTTATTCCTGCAGTAAACAATTTTTGCTGTAGGGGATATCTTATTTGTATTCCTGAATTCGCAAATCATTTTTAATTCATATTCAGTCAACAGAAGAGAAACTAAATACACGGAGTACCTAAATACACTATATAATCATTATTATATAAACTGTTTATTACATTCCTAAGGTTGTTATAGTAAAGATTAGTTCAGTCTTAAACTAATATTCAACGGAATTGTGACATCTGGTTATATCTAAATAAAGATTTAATAGGGAACAATAAGCAAAGTACTACTTATCAGTTTAATAAAACAATAAGACTTATGTAATGGAGCGAAACAGGGTAGTTTTCTTCTTCTTCTTTTTTTTCTCATTTCATTCACCAGTTTTGTTGAATATTAATGAATCCTTAAATAATAGCTTTTTCTTTAAGATAAGGATTTGTTAAGTGACACTTTCATATGAAAAAATAATTTCTACTGATAACAAACTCTGGAGATTATTTTTATAAAAACTGCTTATCAATTTATATATATATATATATATATATATATATATATATATATATATATATATATATATATATATATAATTAATAACTATTTAATTATAGACAATTATTGTACATGATACTTAATTTATTCAAAGCAATTCTTACTTTGCAATTTGGTTGGCAAAATCAGCAATCGTATGTGATTGTTTTTTGGCAGTACAAAACACATCCTAAATCTTAATGTATTTTCATAAATCGTAATATTGGGCAGGCCTCCATGGTATAATAATATTTGACAACAAGACATATATTTTTTAAAACGTTTACCCAATTATAATTTGTAAATAAAAAGATCCCACCAATTTACAGTTGTATTTAGTAATTCCTTAATCAGACTTTATTTATAGACAGCCCATTCATAATGTTTAAAACTCATAATTAATACTATTAAACATTATTATTATAAACTCTATAATGGTACAAGACAAAAATATCTAGGCTTCTTTTGCAGATTGAGTACCGAGGAGTCAGGTTTGTCAAAATGGTTTTCCTAGATGACTCTCATCTCATTCTTGCCTTTTTAGCGCGGTTCCTCCCTCCCCCATAGGGAGGAACCCCGCTTATAAGGTTGATATAATGAAACAATCCGGAAGTGCCGACTAGAAAATTTCGCGTTTCAGAACCCCTAGAGACCGAAAATAACGGTGGTTCAAATTTGTATATATATACATATGTTGTTTATTCGGCATCTGTCTCCAGCGGTCTTGACAGATGCCGAATAAACAACACATTAAATTCCCAGCGAAGTAGCTTGAAAAATAGCATATATTTACGAAAGATTTTTGTACCAAATTTCATCAAAATCGGACCATTCGTCTGGGAGCTACAGAGCGAACAGACAAATATATATATATATATATATATATATATATATATATATATATATATATATATATATATATATATATTTGTCTGTTCGCTCTGTAGCTCCCAGACGAATGGTCCGATTTTGATGAAATTTGGTACAAAAATCTTTCGTCTAATTTGAAAGGTCAAGTTCGTTAACCAGCAAAATCCGCTTACTGGAAGATGGCGTTTGGGGCGAAATTCGCGCAAAAAAAATTGTAACGCTTAAGTTTTTGAGTTCATAAGCTTGTAAGTACTCGTTTTATATGCTTCCTGGGCTAGGAAAACGAATGAAACCATTTTCAAGGCGATAGCTTTAACCGTTTTCGAGAAAATTGGAAAAGTAGTTTTTGAATACCGTTTTTGGTTTGGGTACTTAGAATCATGGGATTCAGTTGAAACATTTTCTGCCTGTTCTAGTTTCATCAAAACTAATATGTTGAAATTTTGGTTACGTTTGGAGTTAAGGAAGGGTTAGAATAAAATATTTTATTAGCAGACATAAAAAGTTTTAGTAACTTTGTTTATTTTCCTTAATATCTCGAAAAAGGTTGAGAATCTTGGTAAACGAAAGAATACCATTAGTAAGCTTATTAAATGCTCTAAAAAAAAGGTTCTAATGAAAGTTTTGATTAGGCGATGTCAATCGGAGAAATAAGAGCTTAAAACTTTAAAGTAATTGATTTCGCTTATTCGAACTGTTCTTTTTGTCTGTTTTTTATTCCTTGTTATTTTTTAATTGCTTATAGTTGGATAATGTATTTGAAAATAAAACAGGTTAAGAAAAACAATTTAATGTTATAGATATGGATTTCCAAGATATAGCTTTTCAACTGCCTAGCGTCCTTCCTAGGGAGGGTTGTTTGTCTTTGATTTTGGTACTTAGAATTATGGGATACAGTTGAAACATTTTCTGCATGTTCGAATTTCATCAACACTAATATGTTGAAAATTTTGTTACGTTTAGAGTAAAGGAAGGGTTAGAATAAAATATTTTATTAACAGACAAAAAAAGTTTTGGTAACTTTTTATACTTTCGTTAGTATCTCAAAAACCGTTGACAATCTTGTGAAGCGGATGATTACCATTCGAAAGCTTACTAAATGCTCTACAAAAAAGGTTCTGAAGAAAGTTTTAATTAGGTGATGTCAATCGGAGAAATAAGTGCTTAAAACTTTAAATTAATTGATTTTGTTTATTCGAATGGTTCTTTTTGTCTGTTTTTTCCTTGTTATTTTTTAATTGCTTATAGTTGGATAATGTATTTGACAATAAAACTGGTTAAGTAAAACAACAAAAACAATTTATTGTTAGAAATATAGATTTCCAGGATTCCAAGAACTTGTACCTAGTGGGTCCGTTTCTAGTGTTAGCCGACCCTTCCAGGTAAGATTGTAAATCATGACCTTTCAAGACTTTACTACACACAGGAATGGCGTTAGTGACCTTAAGGGTTGACACGCCATTTATTTATTTACCTACTATATATTTGTCAAATACCACTCACTCACTGACCTATCATCGCCAGTGATGTGGGGTGGGTAAATACCCAGTGGGTATGTAAATATAAATTGGGTATTTACCCACAGGGAAGGTAAATATCCAAAAAGTGGGTATTTTCAGTTTTTAAGCTTGATACAACTTCTTTGAATATTTTTTGGTGCAAACAAGGCTGAAACTTACCCATTTGATCATAAAAACTTAATAAACATCAATACTTACCCAGTAATATTTTAGAGAAAGTTAAAAGTCGGTTCGGGTATTTATGGGTATTTACAACTTAATGTATATTTATGAATTTTCAAGATTGCTTTGACAGTGGGGAAGGTTAATTAATTTTAAAAAGGTTTTAACAAAGCCTATTCAATTCTTAAGGACTCATTTAAATTTAAAAAAAGGGTCAAAAACATTTTTAATGTTTATTATAATAGTTCAAAACCACTTTAAGTGGTTTGTGATCCTTATTAATATTATTTGAAATTATGCTCATACAGTAGTAACAACATTACAGTAAGCGGAAATCTAGAAATGAAAAGGTAGCTTCTTGATGACAGAGTGTTTTGGGTCCGAGTTGGGAAACTAGTTAACATCCTTGATCCAATTGTTGAACTTATCACTGCCATTCAGTTAAATGCCCCTTTGATCCACACAGTTCATAAGAGATATAAGAATTACTGAAAACTCTTCAACAAGAAATCCCAGAATCTTCTCTTCAAAAAACGGAGGAAAAACTTGTGCTAACTAAATAGGAGAAACGCATTCAGTTTGGTGTTGGAAACGCACATCTTGCTGCAGACTTGTTGAACTCTTCCATTTGTTTTGTGTGTGTTAGGCAGAAGCATGGGATTGAAATCAGTTTATCTTCGGAAAGATATAGCTGACTATAGGGACCAAGAGGTATTATGGCAAAGATCCTTTGTTTGAGAAGGTCTTGAAGACAATGACAAAGAAAATAATAAAATAAGTCCCATGTTATGATGGAGAGACTTGAAAGGTACATGTGCTTTGATCAATGAATAGGTAACTTAATTTGTGTTTTGAGAAATTGAGATAATCCTAGTCCAAAGATTTAGCTGAGGCTACATTTTTGTGAATGCAGTACAGTATCAAATTTAGGCAAACAACTTGTTTTATTGGTAGTCGGAAGGTCCATGGCAAATTTTCAGGTAATAATTTATTATTTATTAACCTCTCAGTGATCCTATTTTATAATTTATTATTGTTTTAATAGTTTCTCAGTGTTGCAATAGCTCTAAACTGGCAAGATCCATGACATTTTACAATATTCGATTACCAAGTCGCGGTTTAGTTAAATACCTGGGTATTTATGAAATTGGGTATTTACGCTGGGTATATACCCTGGGTATTTACCCTTAAAAATAAATACCCGGGCATTTTACAACACTGATCATCGCCCAGCCCAAACCACTCGACAGAAAAATTTGAAATTTTGCATGGACACTCCCTATAAAACTTAGACACTAGAAAGGATTTTTGATATTCGAATTTTTAAGTATTTTTAGAGGGGTTTAAAGTTTTAGTTGGTCAGAGCAGGCAAGCCTAGGCAGAATGCGTTGCTAGGACGATAAAGAACAGCTGTTACCGTACATTATCTATTTCTATCTTCTATCTATTTTTAGTTGAGGTTAATTTCAACTATGATGGCAGTCCTTGAATTACTAGAAATAAACTGTCTCTCATAGAGTTTACGCTATGAGGGACAAAATCACCGTTTTAATTGCGGTTCATTTCAATTTGTCCTCCATAGAGTTTTCGCTATACTTGTTGATGGTCCATCCGAGGTAATAATATCCCAAACCCTCGCACAGCCTCCTCACCCATCAGCATCCCCTGTCAGAACACCTCTTGGTCGTGCTCGCAAATATAATGGGTCTTTCCAAATGACATGAGAACCATAAATTTTAACATACATGTATTATTGGCAACGAAATTTAGCCTGTAATGGTTACACTGTTGTTACTGGTAACCATGGGCGTATATCAGAAATAATTTCGGGGGGCTAGGAAAATTTCGGGGGGGGGGGGGCTGGGACCATTTCCGGGATATGGAGTACTAACAGTTTAGAACTTCGAATAGTTTTAGGCAAATAAAACGCTATTACAACTTAAATTAAATATTTTTTATGAACTAAGTGATCTTATTTAATTTATTTTTAAGGGTTTTAAGACACATTTTTACATTCAAATCAAAATGTCGGAGGGGGGATGCAGACCCCTCCCCCTTATATACGCCCATGCTTCTGACTTATAGATAACGGGTTATCTCTAGGTTATCTGTTTCTTGGCACTGGCCGGAGCGCCCCAGTGTCAAGAAACATTATACTTTGGTTACTTAACAATTGATGTCTAAAATATAGTATGACGGAAACCGTGCTACATACACTGCAAAAAATTATGTATTAGCGTTAATTTTGCTGATACATTATTTAACACAATTAAATAATTACTTTTCTGCCGTGACGAAGCACGGGTATTTGGCTAGTTTTTTAATAAAGATAGAAGACAAGGTATAAGGCCTACCCAACTTGAGGTAGCATTCTTTTGTGAACTGAAAATGAGACCTGTCCTTAAAAAGCCTTTATCTAAATCTCTACTTTTTTTAGACACATGTTCATAATAATGATGAATAAATGTTTGCTCCTTTTCCTCCTCAGATTCATTTTTGTTCTCACAAAAGGATAAATATCTTTGACATAGTTCCAGATAACCACAGTTTCAGGAGGGCTTCTAACCACAAGAATAGGGTTTCCGCCTCTACTCATCATAATAGATAATGACAGAAAACAATTCATTTTAAAGATAAAATTATATTAAAAAGTTGGCCCACTGTTTCAAAATCGAACGGTTAAACACAAAAAAATTTCAAATTTCCTAAATAGTTAAGAGTAAGTAATAGATACATGAAGGCTTAAAATCATAAGAAAGTGACACTGAATATGCTTTGGTTAAATAACATTTGAGAACTGTATAAAAAGGTCTACGTTCTTCAACCTACTGACATGAATTCATTTTTAATAGTTAAAAATGTCATTTCAAAATGGGCAAAGGTTTATAAGAAATAAGACAGATTGAGTGATCTGGTGCTTTTAAATTCTTATAAAAATTAACATTTATGACTAGATGATAGAAAATACAATACTAAGTGATTAAAATACTATCAACAAAAAATTAAAAATTTTATTGAAAACGTTTTGTGGTAAATTAGTGATTTAAAAGTAATTTATCCAAAATATCCAACTGTTCACTTTCAGTTTTTACCAGAGATTGATGCTGGATACGAAGTCTTTCCAACTCTGTAGATTTTTCCAAAACCAATGCCTGAAAATAAAATTGTTAATGGCGGGACAAGAAGAAACTTTCTTTCAAGTATATGTATTGAAGTGAATAGTTCAAAACAAGAACTGAATTGTGTTTGAATCTCGATTAAAATACATTTTTTTAATTTGATGTGTGAACAAATAAATAGTTTCAAGGCTACATGAATAAACCGGGTTTCTAAACTGTTAAAAAAATATAGTTCTAAGGGGTATTTATTTAATAAAATACCTTAAATTAAAATAAATATATTTTCTAGATTTAGTGCATTCAAAAAGCATAACTTTTCAAATTTCTTACAAAAAAAATACCTCAAGGCTAAACATTTAAATAGCATTTTTTTTTAAGTTTAACAACTGCCATTCGGCACTAATAGCCAAGATTTGTTGATGCACCGTAAAAAACAAAAACAAAAAAAACAAAAAAAAAACTGCCATTAATGCTTTCTAGCTTTTTTTCTAGCTCAAAAGAGCAATGCAATAAGAAATAATGCTTTGAAAAGGGAGAAACTTTATTGTTACCTTCTTCCCATTTATAAAGTGATATTATAGTACTGTATAGCATATTATAATATACTATACAGTTAATTTTCCGGTTGCTTCCTCTGAAGCTGGGAAGAGAATGACTACGTTCCAAGAACTCTGAGCTACTACTTAACTTCGACGTTACTAAATAGTTTACTATGATCTTGCTTATCAGTCCAATCCTGGCTAGAAAAGGTGGGAAACCTAAAAATATTCGATCTGAAGATCCCAGCCCCCAGGGATTGGCTCCCTGGACTTTATTCTGTTTCCAATCCTCTAAATACAAAAAAAGGCAAGCATTTTGAAACAGTGGACAGGATTAAAACAGCTTGCACAGCTGCAGTAAAGGACATTCTAGAGGAGGGCTACCGCACGGATTCTAGAACTGGAAGTCCTGACATATCGACAAAAAAGGAGTCTATTAAGAAGAGTTTTAAACACTTTTAATGATCAATTCAATAAATAATTTGTAATCGAGTTAATGATGTTACTTTCAGGACACACCCTGCAATTTATCAAAAATCACATCTTGTAGGCCCAATTCTGTCAGTGCCAGCCGGATGCCAGAAACTGAATATTTTCTAATTAAATTTCAATTTGATTACGTTACTGGGGGTCTCCCGTGGTCTAGTGATTAGCACCTTGGATTCATAAGCGGGAGATAGTGGGATCGATTCCCACCTCCGGCAGGAATTTTCTCATCTCAGGGCTCGCTGGGAAAATTCCTCGCTGCACCCTGGATGTCGGCGCTAATGACCTAGATGTAGATGCGGCGTAAAAAAAAAAAAAAAAAAAAAAAAAAAAAAAAAAAAAAAAAAGATTACGTTACTGATGGTGAGGATAGAATAAATTCAATTTTTATCATTAAACGACAATATCTTGGTAAACATTTTTGAAATATCAAAAAGAAATGTCAACTAATTTAAATTAACAGGTTAATTTTATTTGTCAATAATAAATGAATGTTAAAATTTAAATAAATAAATTAACAGAAACCTGCAGTTGCTGCTCTTGAGCATCACGCTGTTTTGCTATTGACTTTACAAGATTTCTAGCACCAATAGCTTTCATTTTTTCCCGCTCTACTTCACTTGCCAATGAATCCAGAAGTCGAATGAAACCATCAGCAATATTTTTAAAAGAGCCTATACCTGGAAAAAAATTATTATATCCATCATAAAAATTACTATTTATTCTCAAATGCTTTGTATTTATAACACAGGTAGCTGTAAACAGCCAAAGGTTGCCGATTCACCGCCCGGTTCAATAGAAAAGGAAAAGTTCACTAATATTAGTTTGATACTGTGCTAACTAAAAGATTTACCAATAACTCTTTGCCAATCATGTGGGTTTGCGGCAGAAGGTTCTTTTAATTTCAATTAAATGTCAAGACAGGCTTTAACATTGATTAGGTTTAGTCCTCTGGAAGAAGCATCCACTGGGTGTGAAACTAATAGAGCAATAAAGATGTGATATTTTATTTATTGATTCACCTTATGCCTACTTAGTTATTGATTATAATATTTTGAATCGCAAAAATCATTAAAATTCAAAAGATTTATTTTATACTATTTTTAGCATTATTTGTTTTTAGTTCCTAATAAGTAAATCAAACATAAAAGAACTTAAGCTAGAAAAGAAAGAAGAAAGCTTGGAGGTCCTTCCCTAATAATAGAACACTGACACCTACTCCAGAGGTACAAGGAGAAAATGAAGGAGGCCAAACTGAGGGTTTGACAAGCTAATCAAAAATCGGGGGAAGAGTTTGGTCAAAAAAAGCAAAAGAGCTTCTACAATTTTATTAAGGGAATGAGAAAATAATTGCCACAGTCCCTGGAAGGATTCCATGATAAAAAATGAAACATTACCTGGAGAGAGCAGGCCGTGAGTGCTAAGGCTTGAGCACTCCGTCCCTAAGGTCTTGGTTTCAAGCCCCACGAGGGGCAGTGGCTTTTCTTTGGAAAAAAATAAAAGACATCAGCCCTATCCTGGCTAGAAAAGCGTGGTAACCTATAGACAAACCGTCCTAAAATTATAAGTTAATTATAAATGGATATTAAAAATTAAAATTAAATTATATGGAGAGAGTTCTTAGATGGGAAAGATCAGCATCAGTTTGGATGAGATTCAAAGGAAGTTATAGGATTATTCAGACAAAGACGATTTTATCAGTGAGGAGGAATTGCAGGATGAAATTAGACAAATCAGCAGGGCAGGACGAAATAATACCCGCAAATGATGCGGTACATGGGTAACAAAGGCAAAGAAATGGTTTGCCATATTCTTAAAACCAAATATGGAATAAGGAAGGGATACCAAAGGGCTGGGAGATTGTGGTGCCAATTTAAAAGAAATGTGACAACAGGGAACACTTTCCTGCCTCTGAGTCCTTGGTGCCCACCTCAACAGGTAGAAGTTAGAAACAGACAATGGAAACCAGGAGAGACATGATCTGCAACACGTCTATTAGGTCAAAATACCTTGAAATCATAAGCCCAGAAAAAAAACTGCAAGTATGACATATAAAACCCAAGTGGAGGAAAGGACACCAAAAGGAAGACCAAGAATTGTTTGAAAGGCATTCACAAAGCGAGGTCTGGACAGGTTCATTAGGGAATAAAAATATGACGATGATAATAAATGAATGCTAATGAGTATTTGGTCCGGCCGCCTGATTGGCCTTTTTTCACATACCCATTAATAAATGAATTAAAGGCTGGACTGACTTAGGGAAAATCTGAGACTGTCCCTAAGTCCAACCCTACAAATGACACTACAAGAAAACATCTTTAATAAGCACCCGAGTTTTGAACACAGGTAATCCAGCATCTATTAGTCGAGTGCTCTACAAGTGTGCTAATCTCGCCACATAAAGTTTAAAAATGATTATAAATAATTTTAATTAATTCACTTTTAAATAATTCAATTATTAAATGTTCACAAATTTAACAATTTTTAAAAGGATATCTCGTTTCTCAAATTGAATATTTTATTTATCTAATACCGCTTTTACTTCATTTTTAGAGGAGTATCAATATAAATTAGTACATAAATTGAGAATACATAAACTGAACTCCTGTAAGATAAATATAACAGCCTCAGAACCTTCTCCGACATCTCACCAAAATTCGAATCACTATTCAAAATTTTAAATCCACGGAACTACCTTAAAAAGTTTGATCCAAAGTAAAAATAGTACTTACTAAGAAGGAATTCATTGCATTCATCTTTCAACTCAACTGTTTGTTTTGCAACTTCTGGTTCAATAATCCTTAGTTTATTGACTTCATCAAAGTGAAGACCGACATTTGTTATTGCGTCTGACATTTAGTCCAACTTCGATTTTTTCAACGCTTCGCACTTCTAAAACTTTTTTCTTGTCCTAAAACAGATCAAGTTGTAATTATGGTCCTAAGAATTATTAAATATGTATATAAGTCTACTTGCCTCCGTTGAGCGAATTGCTGACAGTTGATTGACAATGAAGCATAATATTATGCAAAGAAAATAAACATAATTAAACAATACAATAATTTTTAATAAGTCGCAGGAGGAGTAATGTATTTTGAAAAATGGGCAACAAGAGTTAACTTTTTTTGAACAGGGTTTTAATAGGTCACGGATAAGATTAAAGTTAAACATACAGATTTAGTTTCTTTCATCAGTAAATTTTTAAAATCTAAGTAACTCGCAATGCAAAATTCTTACTATACTAACCCATATGATCTTACATGTTTATTTTATATCGATTAAGGATATATTGTGATATTGTAACCACTGGCCTTGATTATGAAGTCTCTTTCCTAATGGTGTATACATTAGTCTTTTGGTTGGACCTTGTATTGTTCGTATCGTTGACATAATGTTTTGAACAAGTATTCCTTCGTTTTTCGAGTTGCTACAAGTTTGTTAAAACGGTTCTTGATTTATAGGACTTAAAATACACCCAATTAAAATGTCAAAAAAATCAAATTGTATTTTATCATTGTATGACATAACTGTAGCAGCTGTCTGTGAATCCTACAAGGATTTTCAAAAGTATTGCAAATATCTACCAGAAAGTATACTATTTGACATTTATTTCGCGGTAAGCCTGAGTAATCAGTCTTGACAATTGTGCTCTTGAGATTTTGAACTTCAAATTATTTTGATATTATTTATCCTTCTTTTCAAAATTTCTCTTATCATTACAGATGTACCAACAAGCCAGGCTTTGTGTTTTGGGAGTGGAATTTAGTGATTTGGATATCTTTTCACGAGTCTTGAAGGTTACAAATAACCGAATACAGTTAATTAAATGCTTTGAAGTATGTGTTATTTTATTCTTTGCCACAATGTGTGATACATTATCAATGCATGGTTTTATGTATTTTCCTTTTTGGATTTGATTTTAGGCTGTAATGCGACATGACAAAGGGCTTTCTAAGACATTGGCTAGTGCTTATGCTAGAAGATGTAATGGTGAAGACATGACTCTTACAGAAAAAGAATATGTCATTGATCTTGGAATAAGGCTAGGTCAGTTCTTGATTTTTAATCTATCATTGGTTTATTATTTAAGTACAGTTTCCCTTTAAATTATTGATATTTTTTCTTGTGTGTCATTGAATGTTTATACTATTTTCAAACTCCTTGTAATGATTGTAATTGAAGATAATTTTTTCATTCTTTTTTTGTCTTACAACCAGTTTTATATTCCTTTCTGAATGAGAGGGAGGGGGCTAATTTTTCACTTTATTATATAGTCCGTTAAATTTAATAGTGTTTTATCTGAGCATAAATTAACAATTTTATAAGTTACTTACTATCAAAGTTGTATTTTGTAAGATTCACTAAACGTGATATTCTATTCTTAGGCCTTTATTTAGTCTCATAAATTCTAGGATAATTTAGAAAGTATCTACAATTTTGATTAATCTGAATGTAAATTTAGGATATTCATATATGCATTAGTGTGTGCATACATTGGCACTCTAAATGGTGATTATATCAAACAAAAATAGAAATAACATTTGCTTAAGGCCTATAAGTTTTACTTAAAACCCCAAAAAAGTGGTTGATTTTTATGTTTGTTCTCATTATCAAGATGAATCTTTATTGCACTGAATTTATATATTGTCTCTTTCGAAAACAAAATGATAGCCTTTTATAATTTCTCTTCATATTATTTTGAGCTATAAAGATGAATATATAATGAAATCTATCATAGAAAATAAAGAAAAGTCAGAAAAATATCTAGAGATAAGAGTTTATTTAGGTTTTTATATTTACTTCTCAGAACAAGGAGTGTTTCTTTAGGATTAGAAGTCTTTAAAATCTTATTTTCCTAGAAATGTTTGTTTTTCATGAATTATGAATAAAAAGTATTTTATTTCTGAGTAAAAAAGTTTTTTAAAGATACAGAAAGAAGTTTTTTTTTCATTTTATTTTGAAGTTATTATGGTTCCTATATTTTTTAACTTTTAATTGTGATTAACTGCCAAGGTCTTTTGTGCCACAGACTCTTCTGAGCTTTCATTAGTCAACATATCTTGTTGGCCTAAGCCCGAGAACATGCTGACCATTTTGGCTAAGGTGTCTCGATAACAATTCTTTTCTTGGCTGCCTGTTTATTAGAAAATAAATAAAAGGCCTGTCCCCCCCCCCCACCCCAAGAGCTGAATATTTCCTTTCCTACTTGCCAAACTCTTGTAATTTACAAATAAATATATTTAAATATGAAAGTATGATAAAAACGTTAAGGTAGCAAATTCATGAAAAAAATAATAATAATAAATACAATTTGAGATAAATAACAATTTTATGTTCAGAAGCTTTATTTTGGCTCTATATTTTTCTATCGGAGGCAATTCCTTTATATAGTTATCGTATATCATTAATCAATTTTATTTAAAAAACTGTACAATTGGATTGTTTTTTTTTTTGTTTTTTTTTCCCTTCTAATAACATATATGTTATTAATTTTATAATCACTGCAGGGGGCTTTTTATGTGATGCTGGCTGGTTTGCTGAAAGTAGTAGAGTTTTATCTTGCTGTAAGAAAATGTGCCTGACATCAACAAATAGTATAGACTCTTGGATAAAAACACTCGAGTGCTGCTACAAGTAAGATATTAGAACTAAGAAAGTTTAATCCCTTGTGAAGAAAATCTCTATTGGCTTAATAGTGGTTAACGAATACTCAATATCTTAAAAGAAAATAATCTACTGATCTTACTCATTATTAAACATAACTCTCTGATAAAGCTCTAAAATCTCTTTGAGCTTATAGTTGAGGTTTTAACCCTTTCTGGACGGTAGGCTTCTCCAGCAGAAAGCCGTGACTGGCTGACGGTGGGCTTCTCCAGCAGCCTCCTCACTCTATATCATATAAGGATGGTCGCTTCTTTTCTTTTGTTGTATTTGGTTCTATAAGTTTCTATTTTTGTATAAGTCTGTAATTGTTGTATTTTAAAATAACAAATCACCCTCGTTGCAAAGCTCAAAAATTAAATTAAAAAAAAATAAGGGCGGTAGGCTTCCCCAGTCCTTTTAAACTATTAGTAAGATTTCTTAGCAGACTTGTTTGAAACATCGCAGCCTGGCCCTTCCTCAAGTCCAGGAAGTAATATTGAAGAGCATTCTAGGATTCCGACAAAGACGGTGGGCTTTTTCCAAAGAGTAAACAATGTAATCGCTGAGGAAGCATCGCAGTTTCCAGGGATATAAGTTTTCTTTCAGTAGTACAAAGATGTTACGTGGAAAGGGTTCTGCACTAATTAAAGAATATATATATTACTTATACGAGAACACAAATCTAAAAAAACAAGACAATTGTCGAGCGCGCATGGAAGGGAGCTAGTTAGTAACCGTCAGGAGGGACATGCAGATATCGGGAGGGTCCAGTCGCCAGGTACCCTCGGTCATACGACTCTTGCTGTCTCTATAGGGCTAATTAATATACTGGTATTTTTGGTACTTATGTACTAGTTTGCACCGGTCTCAAGAAGTGGGTCTTGTTCAGGAATCCGGATCATGAAATGAGAACTCAATTGAAGGTTTGGCAATTTGGCGACCAAAAGACCATTTATTAATATCATCAACAAGTTGGATTGACTAGAGTTTCGATATAACCTTGTGAGAGCGGAAACGCATAGCATTTATGCCATTAACATAAGTGCTACTGGTTTCCTAGGTTATATAACATTAGCACATATGTTAATTGCATAATTGCTATCCGCTTCCGCTTGCTCAAGGTTATATCGAAACTCTAGTTAATCCAACTCGTTCGTAATATAGATCACTGGTTTTATGGAGGAAAATTTGCCAATATGCAATTTAACATTGCTTCAAAGGAGTCTCTTTTCTCATTGCTATTGCGTTATATACTTGCAACCCTTTCTAAATGTGAACGGTGAAGAAGGGAGCTATTTCGAGCGATTCTATTGCTGAAAGAGGTCATCTTACATCCGACTAGATTTGAAACATTGTCTCAGAGTATCAGAGCCAGTTACACTAACCGCTCAGCCACTTGCAAAACACTGTTTCTTTTAAATAAGATTAAAATTTGGTGCCAATGACCATAACAATTGACGCACCCAACAAAAAAAAAAAATAACTTTTTTGTTGATTTGAAAATGCATCTTTTCGAATCTTATCTGACACCTCATGTTGAATAATTCTTCTGAATATCACCAGAACATAGTCAAATTAAAAAGGGAAGAGAATGCTCTAAATGAATTTCTAACTTTTTGTTTCTAGTGTTATATGCATTTAATTTATTTGTTGTCACTACGACTTACGGATATAATGTGAATTTTGAAGGGTTACCTTTCTCTACAGCCTTTTTTAAATTTTAAAATGAAATCAACATAAGAACGAAATTATAATTGCTTATTCAATATGAACTCTTAGAAACCCTAAGTAGTCAATTAAGTAAATAGCAACTTTTTTTTATGCAATGTTCCAATTGACGGTATCCACATTAACCCTGTTTTTGCCTTTCAATTAAATTATAAATAAAAAAAGGAAAGTATTTCAAATTATTTAATTTTTCTCTTTTAGACTTTTGCATGCTGAGGTTGTTTATTCACAATATGACTCAGCTACAGAGACTAAACGTTTAGCTGAAGAAATAGTGAAGAAAGTAAAAGATTATGATGAAAATATTTGCTTGGCTGGCCTTTATACGCAGTTTTCTCTCTATTCTTTCCATATGAGTAATTACGACCAGGTACCTTAATTATAACATTTATAATCAAAGAAAAATATATTTAACTCTTTATTGATTAATGCTCCTCAGCAATAGTGATTATGTTGACAATAACAATAAAATTAAATATTTTCTAACAACATATAATAAAACTACTTTAATAGTATTTATTAGTATTCTTAAATTGAAGGCTCTAAAGCGTTCATATTTCTCTCCTAAGATGAATTTCATCCACTCTTACAGCAACTACTTTTTTTTCATAATATACCAAACTCATTTAATGCCTATTTCACTAAAGTTCATTGCGAACTTTGTCTTATTTTGATCCTCATGGGTTGAGGCGTCCTTTTTTATAGAGAAAATAAAAAGTGTATGTCATAGGAACCAGTTCTTATTCTGCACATCCATATAGAGTAAGACTAAGACTTTTCCACAAAAAGTTGTAATAGTCTTAATTTTTCATTCTATATATTTTCATTAATTTTTCAAGCAATATATTTTCAAAAAAAGGTTCAATTCTAAGCTTGTACAGTCACCTCAAATGATTAAAAAAAGGACCATGTTGATATTTATTCACAAATTGATCATGTTTGTAATTTATGTTTTTGTTTATCAAATTGGCACAATATTTTATATTTATCCGGAAAGTAAAATTACATTTTTTTTTGCTACTCAAATCTCTCAATTGTTTCTTGGTAAAAAATATCATAGAAATTAACCATATTTTTCTTTGCTGCTTTCTTTTAAATGATCTTAAGAACCAGTATGAAATTAAATCCTTCTTGAAACTCTGTAATAATGGCAACATTTCCAACTTTTTAGTTTTCTTAGCATTTGACTGCTTTCATTTGTCTTCTTCCTGAAAGATAAAGTTGGCCATGAGGAATTGATGGGATTTTTAGTGCACCTTTGAAAAAATACTGTTTATCTTTCTTGCTCAGAGTTATCTGAGAAGCCTGAAGTAAAAAAAAGAAGAAATTTCAAGGTCACAAATAGGGAACTTCTATTCTGTTTTTTTTTGTTCAATAGCCCACTCTAAATTTGTAAATAGTTGAATTTCAAGAAGTAAATGAAATACCAACTTCTATTGATAGCAATTTTATCAAAACTTAACACATTTAAGTAGCAACACAGCAACTGTGAAAATACTGATGGATCTGTGAGTACAGATTGTACTGCAAGATATTGTTTAACCACATATTAATTTACTTCTTAATTTGTACAAAACCTCAGTATTTGTTATATAATCGGTTGTGAAGTATGCGTGTAAATATTTAGTATTTATGGTATGAATGTTTTAAGAGCAAATGAGTTTCTGTAAATATCCAAAGATATATTCTTAAGATAAAACAAAATTCTTTGTGAAATTGTTAAAAAAATTAATTTAATAATTGATGTGCTTTGTTATATTTTGAACATGGAAAGAAATCCCTTTATATACTTTGTTATTTTAGGCGTATAAGTATAGTGTAATGGCAGTTAAGGAGCTGAGTGACAATCGTGCAAGCCCGAGAATTATCATAGAAGCACTTTCTCAAGCTTCTAAGTCATGTGTAGTGAAAAGAGAATTTTCAAAAGCTGCAGCACTAGTAAGGACAGCTGTTTATCTTGCTCGAGATGTTTTTGGCACCAAACATCCTAAATATGCTGATATATTACTCGATTATGGATTTTATCTTTTAAATTCTGACTCGATGAAGGACAGTGTTGTAGTTTATGAGGTTTGTAATCCCTTCATATATATTAACATTTTAATTTGGCACTTTTTTATTATCATCAGTTACTTTTTTCTTAATGATTTAGAATGAAGCTAAGTATTATTTTAATTTTAAGTTGGAAACTAGGAATCCAAAAGTTTCTTATATTAATGAATATGCTGGAATTAAAGGACAGAATGTCCAGAGTTTAAAAAAAAATATGGTCCATAGCCAATGGTGTAAACCAAAGTTTTCTATTGACCAAGGTAGTACCTCAGCTATACGTTAGGAAGATGTTTTCTAAGATAAGACAGGAAAAAGGCAACAAAAAATTAATAAAAGATCTATTTATTTACATTTTGAGTTCTTATTTCTTTCATGTAATTGGCCTCTGTATGGCTTTTCGCTGTATAATGGTTGGCATGTCAAGAAGCCTAACTTTCCTACTCTCGAAGGGATTTTGGGGTAATAAGCAGTTTTAGAAATCATGAAATTTCATTCTGGAATAATTTTTTATTATTTATTTTATGAATTATTCAGTGTTAGCACGATTTTAGACTCCTGCTCTAGTTAACCTTGGAACGGGTCTCGTTCACTGTCCTAATTTTTTCATTTCTACTCCTTCATTGTCTTTAGTATTTTCCTACAAATGAAAAATACTATGCATTTTGAATACAAAATGTATTTTTTGCTAAGAAACAAAAAAGGTATTAGAGCATTTTGAGTTGGCTAATTACAATTGCTGTTTGTCTACTTTGAAAGTAAAATAGCATATATTTTAAATGAACAAGTTCCCTAGTTAAATCTCAAGTATTACAATGAAATATATACTTAAATTCAAGACAGAAAAAAATGAAAAGATGAAAAGAAAGTGGAAACAAGAGCAGCTGAGCTTGGAAAATATCATAAAAGCAGAATGGTTGGTCCAGTCTAGTTTCAAAAATTACATTTTACATTTATTATCCCCTTTAACACGTAACGTTTCTGCTCAAGAGGCTCAAGGTACTCCTGGGGACCAACCAAGTTGTCACTCCACTGTCCGAGTGGTAAATCCTACAGCTTTGGAGAAGAAAATATTCTCTTTATGCTATGGTATTGACCAACACCTGTATTTCCAGCATTTAGGAAATGCTTGGACACCATCCTCAAGTCTGCTATCCTTAGCCAGTTTTTATTTGTTATCACTTCTTACCTTATATATACTAAAAATTTACTGAATATTTTTATGAATTTCTCATGGGACTCGGGCCATTGTCATTAGATACAAATTGTTGACAATTTATATTTATTTATTTACTGATACTAGTAAATTTCTCTTTACTAGAATGTGCTACTTTTGACTCCCAGTTTAGCATGAGACAATAAAAATTCTCACCTGAGCATAATCAGAAACATTTGATAATTTCCTTATTCAGGAATGGATACATTTTGCTTTATATTTATTGATTTTACATCTTCTAATATGAAGGACAAATGAATAACATGAATTTTTCAATGGATGCACATTGAGCTAGTACTATTTATTAATTTTTATTGTTTGAACACAGAAAGCTCTGAAACTGAAAGAAAGTATTTTTGGCAGTAAGAACCTCCATGTGGCTGTAACCCATGAAGAGCTTGCATATGCATTGTATGTCCATGAGTATAGTTCTGGAAGGTTTTATTCTGCAAGGTAAGGAACATTTTGAGAATATTTATAAATTTTCTGCATTGCATTTGAGTAGCTGTTATATTTTCTGAAAACATAGTTATTATGTAGTTTCTAAATACAATTATTTTTTAATTTTGTATTTAGTGATAATAAAAATCTGGGGGGGGGGCAGATAATAGTGATTCTTATTCATAATAAGTATAGCTATATTTTCTAGACGATTTCTTATGAAGGACAAAATGGGTAGCTCTAACACTAAATAAAGACGACCTCTCAAAATTAACATATAAAGAACAGGAAATATCCTTTCAACCGTTAGGCAAGAGCCTAAACAAAATAAGAAGAATAGGATTATGCACTCCAATGCATTACGTAATTCAATAAGGCTGTGAAATTGTTGAAAGTTGAACAGATATTAAATGATATCATAATTATATTCTTTTTTAAAAGATTATTTCAGTGTAGATTAAATCTCATTTTCTTTATGGCTCTATAGGCGACTTATTAAGTGGTCTTATACAAGAATTAAATTATTAATATTAAAAAATCAGTTGTAACTTTATTACTTAATTATTATAATGTTGTTTATCTATAAATAAATAGCCCATTATTAATAAGTATAAATATTGTCAATTAATGGTTGTCCTCCACTTATTTCCTTGTCAAATTTTCATTATTTTAAATTAAATCTTTAATTTTTGAAATTACAATTTATAGAATTTTATCCTTGCATCCATCTCTTTTTTTTTTTTTTTTTTTGTAAGGATTATATCCTTGACCTACGACGACACAGTACGAAGATCTCTCTCCTTCTCAATCATACTTACATTCTCAACATATTTATGTGTAAATATTGAATACGCAAGTCCTATAATTTTCTCACTATAATTTTGTTCAGTATTACTAGAAATGGCAATATTTGTCCACCTTCAATAGAACCCTCAATGGGAAGAGTTTTTTCCCCTTTAAACTAAAAATTCACAACATATTTGAATTTGAGAACACAAAGTGATGTCATAATTAAGGTTAACTAAATTTCGGGAGATCTGAACTAAGGACAGGCCTTACAACTCCACAAGTAGGGAGAAGGATGGACAATACAACTGTTTGAGGCTGTCAATAGTATTACAGAATGTGTTAATATTGTGTATCATATCAGTATAATCCCTAATTTTTATTCAATTAAACTTAATAAAATTATTGTTGTAATAAGAATAGGGAAAAATTATAGAATGAATAAATAATTGAAAAATCAAATTTCCTCTGTTTTATGATATTGGAATGGCAGGGATCAGAAAATGATTTAAAAAAACTACTACAAGGTCAATGATATGGTTTTACTCCAAAAGCACTAAGGAGGATAAATGCCCACATGGAGGGATTGTCCATGTAGTCAAGTTTTCTTGGTTTGGTTCCTCAGAAATAATTCAGTGTAAAAAAATAATTCATTGAGCTCTTGCTTCACCATCAGCTTATGAGGAGTGCTTCTTGATTTATGAAGGGGAGGCCATTAAAGAGAAGAAGAAAACCTTAAGAATAACACATTCTCAGATTTCGGTTTATTATAAAACAAAACCTCAAAATGTTCATGCTAATATTAAATTTAGTTTTAGCTGAGGCCTGGCAGTTTTCTTATTTTTATTAATTCTGAGAATTTAAAGTCTCATCAAAGCAATCTTTTTTAAGTTGTTTTTACCCATCATTTGTTGATTTTAATCTCCAGATATCTTTTTTAATTATTTTATTTTGGTTCGATCAGTTATATTGACTTTTAAATATTTTTTTATACATATAGAGGGAGGATATTTTTATTAATAACACAAATATTAGTTGCCTCTAATTAACTTGTTTGTTCAACAATAGTTTTATTTTTTTTCAAAACAAAGTCCCCTTTTTTTGCTCTTTATTCAATATTATGTTTCTTTAAGTGTATATCTGTTCTCATTTTTGTATAATTATTTATTTTTGATTTTTTTTTCCAGAAAACATGCTGAAGAAGCTATTGAAACCATGTCAGTCTTATTACCAAAAGAGCACCTACTTCTTGCATCTGCTCAAAGGGTTAAAGCTTTAATATTAGAGGAAATAGCATTGGACCATATGTCAGAATTTCTTGAAGATCGTAAGGATCATTGTGAATAATATAAGTTTTAAGTAGCTATTAATATATTTTATATATATTTACTTATTTCTATGTTATAAGTCACTTTTAACATTAAAGAGATTCTTTCACATTCCAGAATGTCATTTGTTAATGTTTAGAAGGTTACAAAAAGTCATAGGCCTTTCGTGTGAGAGAAAGGCATATGACATTTTTTTTTCATTTTTTGAACATTATTGAATGAGACTCCGGAAGTAAAAGAACCTACTTTTTTTTTGGAAAACATTACTTATTACATGCTTTCATCGGAACACAAAATAATTACATTTTTCAGACAGCAATTTTGTGCAAATGAAGAAGTATAAATTCTAGGCAGTTCCTGCGAGTCGGACTTTTTATAGGTTTCTGGTGTAGGGAAATTAATGAAACCATTCTTAAGGCTATATTTTTATCCATTTTCCACAGAAGTTAATAAAACTGGTTTTCCTAAATAATTTTTGGTTTGGGTTCTTAACAACAATGGATTCAATTGAAACTTTTTCTACAAGTTTGACATTCATTGAAACTAAGTTTGGATAATTATATTTAAAGTTTGGTTACATTTGGAATTAAGGAAATATTAGAAAAAAAATGTGTTAGTTTTGGGATTTTTGTATATTTTCTTAAATATCTCAAAACAGTTAAGAAATCATGGTAAGTGGAAGGCAACCATTCGAAAGCTTCAAAAATAGATCTCAAGTAATTTTTGATGGTATGATTTCAGTTGGAGAAATATTTGCTTAAAACTTTGAATATGTTGGTGTCGTCAGTATTAAACATTATTAATGTCGGTTTTCCACAGTTTTTTTATTGTTTGTTGTTTTTGTAATTGATTTTAGGAGTAAAATGAATTTAGTAGTAAAGCAAGATATACAAAATGAGAACAAAATTTTGGTTATTTGTAATATAGCTTCCCGAGCGAAAGTCGAAGAGGCCGAGAGATTGATTTATGCTACTGTGAGTTTTCTGTGCATTTTGGCGTCTCTTTGCTCATAATATCATTGGATTAGATGTTTAAATTTGCTCAAAATATTAACTATAGCTATCCCAAGCTTTCTAAATGGCAGCAGGGATAGAATGTTATGGGGCTATGAAGATGCAGGTTCTGCGTTTTTTTTTTTTTTTTTGTTTTTTTTTTTAAGTAAAATATAAGGAAATAAAATGCAAGGTGTTGACCCCATATTAGTAGTTCAAGAGTTAAAAAATACTAATACATCTGCATTTTTGAAATAATAGAATATATTCCACCAATTAGCTATTTATCTTTGGGTCATTTTGTTAAGGAATCGATTGATAAATGGATAGAAATTAAATGTTATATATTTCAATCAAATTACTTTTATAGAAAACAAACTCTTGGGTGAGGCTGAAAAACTTCATAGAGATGCACTGCGACTTGCAAGATTAAGTTTTGGTGAGGATAATGTTCAGACTGCCAAACATTATGGGAATCTTGGGAGGCTATATCAGAGTATGCGGCGATACAAGGTGAATTACTGTAAGAAAAATATAATAATTATAGATTGTTACATTTAGACTTACTAGGGTTTATGCTTTGCTAGGCTTTACTGCCTTCCCCTGCAAGTTTTATTATGTTTCTTTAATAGTAAGTTTAATAGTTTTCTCAAAGGCTTCTTTGCACTAAGTTGAAAAGAGAATAAAACTGTTAATTTTGTGGTGATGCAATTTCAATGAATCTAAGAGATTCATCTTATATATATATGTATATATAAAGAACTGCTTAACTAATAAAATCGTTAAAAGCAGTACCCTCACTAGTTCCCCAAACAAAAACAATCATCCCTGAAACAGGTCATAAGAGGTCCAGAGCCTGCACCGGTACCTGATTCTTGACCTTTTGGCACACTAGGGAGATGGTTTGGTCAGTGCTATGCTTTAGCCACCTGATTTTCCTTGAAGGACAACACTAGAAGATAAGATTTTCAAGCCTGAGTTCCAAACTCAGATCGGAACATGGCTCAGTGGTTAAAGAGAAGGGAGTCTGAGCAAAACAATTTTTAATCTTAGAAAAGATTATTTTTTAAAAGTGTTAACTTTTTTTACAGGAAGCTGAATTGATGCATTTAAAAGCAATTGAAATCAAAGAAAAATTACTTGGTGCCGATGATTATGAAGTCGGTTTAAGTGTGGGCCATCTAGCTAGCCTTTATAACTACCACATGAAGGAATACAAGAAAGCTGAAGCTCTCTATTTTAGATCCATCAGTATTAGTGAGTATTTTTCTATTTTAACCCTTTCCTTATGCAAAGAGCTGCAAGGAGAAGTGTCCTCCTGTACGGGAGACTAGAACCCGGCGCTGGGCCCTCCGTACGGGATACTTTTCCCACTCTCGGTCAAAGCGCCTCGACTTTCATCGATCTCCTCGCCGTATTAAAACTCGTCTTTTATACTTTCGATTTTTGTTTTGTTTACACTGATTATTAATTTTTATTAACGTTGAATTAGTTTTGAGTTTGAATTACTTTTAAGTTGAATAAATTCGTTTAAAAATAAGTAATAAAAAAGTCATAATCTATACGGAAAAAAAAATAAGAAAGGGTTTTCTGTTTACCATTTGCCCTTTATTTTATGAATAATGAACAAGTAAAATATAAACACAATAACTGTGGCCAATAAGTTTCCCATCCTCCTTTTTGATCCGTGATTTTGGACACGACACCGGCGGAGTTAAAAACTTTTTTTTTAAAATGTATATACAACTTATTTACAAAAATAAAAGAATTATTATACATATTTACAGTTAAGTTAATTAAATATTAATTATTTATTTAATATATACATTATAATTATATATTAAATATAAAAAATTTAATATAAATTAAATTCCTTAGTAATCCCTATGTGTGTGGTAAATTTTAAAACACGGATAGGGACACAATGTCATGTTGCATTCTCTACAATATAATTTTGTTTGTTTTCTTTTTTTGTTTTTCGCGCAAACAACACATGTTTTATATTTGTCCCACTCCTCGGGCAAATGATTTCCAGCTGTTAGACGAGCTGGAAGCTCGGTCCTTTTCCCTCCACCTGACTTTCTTCTTTCTATGTTATATTTTTGATGAATTTCTTGTCTTAAGTTCATCTGAAATTCTGCATAGCTGATTTTTTTTTGTATGTATAATATAGCCGGTAAGAATTAAAAACTGCCATGTCCAGGATATGGAAAAACACTTTTTTGTACCATTTGGTTGATTTTCGAATGGTTTCTATTGTCTTCATCAACATGTCACTTCTATCCATGGACCCCATCGATTTGTTATAATCAATGACTGCCGTTGGCTTCATTTTTTTATTTCCCGTAGCAAAATCTAGTTTTGGTGTCTCTGCTAATTCTGCCTTGTGGAACGATGAAAGCATCCACACATCTTTTTTATCGTGCCACTTCAAAGCAAGCATCAATCCGGAAACTGATTGGAAACAAAATTCACCTTTTTTCAAATTTTCTGCCATTTTTGGCATTTGTTTCTGATTATAGCGGACTGTACCACACGCATTTGTAGCTCGATCATACAGCCATGCAAAAAGTGCTGGACTGGTGTACCAATTATCACAGAATAAAGTGTGACCTTTCTGTAAATATGGCTCAATAAGGGTAGCAACTGTATCCCCTGAAATACCAAATCCGACTCGATTGATGTCAGTCTCGGATCCACAATAAATAATGAAATCTAAAATGTAATTTGTTAGTGCATCAAAAATGACAAATATTTTTATTCCAAAGCGGTTCCTTTTAGATGGGAGGTATTGTTTTATTCGCAGCCGTCCTTTGAATAACAACAACAATTCATCAATACATAAATTTTCATGTGGATATAGTCCTGCTTTGAAAACGCTTCGGATATGATCAATAATTATTGATCATTTCCGAAGCGTTTTCAGAAAAGAAAAATAAGACCGATTATAATCGGTCTTATTTTTCTTAATATATCCGTCATTTGATCATCTTCATTATTCGTGAAATGAATAAACCTTAAAATACTCTGATATTGGAAAAAATTGGAGTCTCTAAAATAGGATTTGTAGACCAATATTCGTGGAGGGTTAATTTCTTTATTCTTGTCATTATAAAAGACGTAGCAAAAGACACATACATATCAAGAGGAACTATATCCGCCCATTCCTTCTTCTGTCTCTCCGGCACATTGGATGTTCTCATCATAAGAGAAAAATAACGATTTGTCTCCTAACAAATGTGATTTATAATGTTCAAATTTAAAAAAAGTTCAAAAAACCCAAAGGCACTATTTACCTGAACATCACGTCTCATTCCTGAATCAGAACATTCAAATTTATGTTATTTCGGCCTCAAATTTCTCACAGTCCACTGAAATTCTCTTTTTCCTGGGTCCACATTCAAATGAGCAGCTTCATCAATATCATATTCTTCTTCATCTGTCGAATATTCAAAAATGTTAATATTTGGACGGCCCGCAGATGTCGACGCACCAGCAGTAGAAGAAGTAGAAAAGCCTGCGGAACTTGAGGGTTGAAATGGATCCGCTGGCCAGTCTCCAGAGTCCGATATAGAATCACGAGAATCTTTACAGTCACTGTCAAATATATCCATAAGGGCTTCTTGGACACTGTATTTCTTTTCATCCATTTCAAAAATTAAATGTAAAAAAAAAAATACCTAAAACGGAGGACACACACTAAAAAAAAATTGTTTTCTAAATTTAACAAAAAAAGAATATTAGATGCTTACGCTTCAAGAGGTGAAAGTGTACTACTTTTGCTAAAATGAGGTGTTGCGAATGTAAAGAGGTATAAAAACTAACGGTAATTTGACGAGGGTTGACAGGGTGAATGGGCTGCAAAGGCAACAAATTGCAATTCGCCTGAAGAGCTCACACGGTCAAAAACTTCATTCAAATACCCTCTAGTGACAGTCAGTAATACTAGTTGTACACTAGACTAACGCTAGATAGCTCTAAAGTCGAGAAATGAGAAGAGAAACCATGAGAGAGATACGAGAAGCGCTCGACTGCTGTACAAGTCCACGGTACGTGGGGCCCGTCTTCTTTCGACTTCTACACAAGTCCACGGTCTGAATTAGTAGAACAGTAGAATTAAAAGGCTAAATCAAAGAAAAAAAAAAAAAAAACAATCAGTAGTCAGCCAGTACTTATATATAGCTTTGAATGTTGGACTATACATCATACTCACTCAAAGTCCCTTCAATACTTAGCCAAAGCTTATGCTGAAAACAATTTAAATTAAAATATTGCCTGTTCAAATAGATGGTGTAGACAGAGAGAAAAGGGTATGGCCTGTTTTCCCAGCACAGAAATTTGCGAGAAATATTCCCTCCATTAAAACTTTATCACTGGCCTTAGCTTTGGCTAAGTATTGATGAACATTAAACACTACATCCCTTGATTCCCCTCCCCTGTCCTCTCCAATCCTTCCCTTTAAAAGTTCGTGTAATCGCAATCAAACTTTTTTGTCTATTCAAATGGACTACTATCAAGCTAAATATCACAATGAGGGCATTCATCCTCTCATTGTGATATTTTGCTTGACTCCTCGTGGGTTTCATCTGACAATTTCTTCTTTAGATAGCAAGCTAGTCTAGATTCTGACAAGCTTGCTATCTAAAAGAGAAATGTGACAAATCGTCCCATTAAGCCTGAGAGGATTCAAGCGAAATATCACACCGCGAGGATGAATACCATTGGGAAAATAAAGGTGTGTTTTTAAAATAAGAACAGTATCCCTGTGAGGTAGCAAATTTTTAAAAGAGGAATTAAAGTTTTAATTTTGGGGAGGAAATTCCATTTCTTGAAATGAAGAGCAAACTCATTAATTCAGAACTAATTTTAGATCAACTTTAGGACTTTTTTGATCCACTTTTCCTATATTATATGTAGACGAAAAGGTTTACACGTGGGACCCCCCCCCCCCATAGTGGCTATGGGAGATATTGATGACTGGTGGGAGGACGGTGTATGGCACCTTTTATTATTAGTTAAAAATAATTTCAAAGCAATATCCGGAAAGCTGAGATCTTAAGCTACTTTTTAAAGCACACCTTAAGTCAAGCATTTAGATTACTTATGATAGTCGTCTTAGGTGGGGCGGTGTAAATATGAGCTCCCTCTCTTGGTGTGATTATAGGGCCCTATTTAAAGGGTTGTCTATATAAAGCAATATTCTCCAGAAACCAGACATGTTTATATTTGCATATTTTGTTCTCTGAAAACACTCAGGGAGAGGTGTGGGTAAAATGTGTTTGTGCTAATGTGGACACACTTAAATTGTAGGGGCTCAAAGAGCCAGTTATGCTTAACATTTCTGTAAATTAATAATAATAATTGTTTTCATGGAATTAATGAATTCTCTATCATGTCGCATTGTTTTATCCTGTTTTTAAATTATTTTTAGTGAATGTTTTTGAGGAAGCCCATATTTACACCCCATTTTTTTCTGGTGCTCTTTTAAAAGCTTTTTGTAAATCATCGTTTTTACAACGAAATAATTGATGGTGATCATTGTTTTGCTTTCTCACATTTAGGTAACATGTTAAAGATGTTAATGAAAGGTTAGAATGTTTCAAAATGAGAGTTCAAAACTTTAAATCAAAAACAGAAATAGGGTGCCCAATATTTACACCTTTTCCTCTATACTCATAAAGTATTCTCAAAAATTGAACTAAAATAAATTGAAGATAAGATATAAATTACTATTGTTATTCCTGGACAGTTAAATTTTTGTGCTTTGGGGCTAGAGGATTAGTTTCCTTCGTGTTAAACAAAACAAATCTCATGATAATGATTGTTTTTTGATACTGATAATTATATGAATCAATTTAAAACCATTCATTTTATTATTTTTTGTTTGTTTTCAGGTTTAAAATTATTTTCTGAAACATATTCAGGTCTTGAATATGACTATAGAGGCCTGATGCATGTGTATGAATCACTTGGTGACCTTGACAATGTGACAAGTTATATGGTTACCATCAATAGATGGAGGCAGCTTCGAGAAGAAACTGAAACAAGAAAAACACCACCTTTAGCATTACCTGGCCCTCCATCTTCTATTAAAGCACTGCAAGAAATGTTTTGTGAGGGCCAAGCTGTAGTAAGTTAATCATACTTATGTTCTTGTTTCTAAACAATGATAAAAAATTATAATTCAAGGACAGCATTTTTAATTTTTGACTTCTTAGTGATAACAATGTTAAAAGTTTTCTTCTGAACCAAGTGATTTAGAAGAAAATGTGGGACATCAAGTGACTATCATATTTATTTATTTAAATTTTAACATCCATTTATTATTAACTAAGAATTTTAGGACGGGTTATCTATAGATTACCACCCTTTTCTAGCCAGGATAGGGCTGATGCCTTTTCTTTTTTCTAAAAAAAATCCACCACCCTCAGTGGAAATTGAACCCACTACCATATAAATATGGTTTGGAAAGGTTCAGAATTAACATATTATCACTATGCCCCTCAGAGACTTCTAGAATATTATAGAATTACAATCCACTGGGACGAAGCTATGATGACGGATCAAACTGTTCACCATAATAAACCAGATATTCTCATGATTGACAAGCAAAATAAGACAGGAGTGTACGCCACAGGAGGTGGAAACGGCAAAGGGGCCATGCCCAGCATTTTGTAGCCTCTAAAACAAGCCCCCACCTATTATGGCCCTCCTTTGGCCATCAAGATGTGGATATACCTGTGAGCCCCGGGTGTTTTGCAAGACCGTGGGGCTCACGAGATGATCTAGTATGCTCTAAGCAGAGTGCTATGAGTTATACTCAATTCAGAACCTCACCAATTTCTGGTCACTCAACTGCAGTGCTTCCAACACATGGCCTCTAAGCTGTGACAGGCAAACCACAACGTAGCCCCTGCCACCAATACTACCATTGTTGAGCACTCCGAATGCTAAGCACCCTGGGTCTCCAGAGGCCAAGAATGGATGCCAGCCCAGCGGAAGGATCTCCTACGGATTCCCTCCGGAGGACAACAGGCAGAGACTTACCTGAGCTCCTGCAGGATGGAGGGTGCATAGCCTTTCATTGTTAGCCATGCTGGTCGAACCAGGGCTCCTACAAATACCGGAACCCAAGTCCAACAAGCACTCCAAGCCAGCAAGTGGACTGGACTGACCCTGAAGGGTCACCCCAGATGTGATGAGCTGGCCTCTGGGGTTCTCCCCCTTTGCTGAAGCAAGGTTGGGCCCCAGCCTCCCCCGCTGGCCAGCATAATAAGACAGCTGATATAAATGATATCTCAGTACCAAATGATGAGAATATCCGGAAAGCACAAGCCGAGTAACTACATAAATATCAGGGCCACAAAGTTGAAGGATATATATGTATATATATAAATTAGATTCTGCTAGAATAACTGTAATTATCATCTCGACCAATGGATTGATTCCGAACACAGCAGTAAGTACCTCAAGCTCTCAGATGAGCTTATGTCATTCGTCTAGCCAGCAGTACTGTTAGGATCATTAGGTAGTTTAAATGTCGAGAATCAAAACAAAAAAATTAACAATAGATAAAAAATAAATCATTTTTATTGGTTGGAAATATCCTCCAGTAAAATTACCTCCAGGGAACATGAGTTAATAATAACTGACCTGTAAAAGTTCTGAGTATCTGTTCCAGCTAGAACATAATGGTCCATCTAGCCTAAGTGGCATACAGCTATGTGCAGACTTAAGCGCATATGGGTAGGTTGAAGTGCTTTTCTCTCATTGATAGCCAACTTGTTAGCAAAAATTAAAACCAGGGATTTCAGTTAAACAAACAAACATAAAAATCGTTTTGTTATAAACTAAACAAGTTTTGTAAAGTGTTTACAAAACTTCTTGTATCACAACCAAGGCATTGCTAGTTTTGTGATTTTACTCTCCTCTTATCTTCCTCATGAACTGACTTTGAAGGATCAGTATCACTTAGTTCTTGGATATTTCCTCAATATTGATTAGCTTGCAATGTATATAGTGAGACATTTAAATTTTGACCCCTATGCTACTCCCTTACTGGTGCAAGCTGTAAAAGGCGTTCTCCACATACTACTCTCTTACTGGTCCATGCGGTAAAAGGTGTTCTCCTCATGCGTCTCCCTTACATGTGCGGGCCATAAAACGTGTTCTTCCCACGCTACACCCTTACTGGCGCGGGCCATAAAACGTGTTCTCCCCATGCTACTCCTTTACTGGTGTGGGCTGTAAAAGGTGTTCTCCCCATGCTACTTCTTTACTGGTGCGGGCCGTAAAACGTGTTCTCCCCACGCTACACCCTTACTGGTGTGGGCCATAAAACGTGTTCTCCCCATGCTACACCCTTACTGATGTGGGCCATAAAACGTGTTCTCCCCATGCTACACCCTTACTGGTGCGGGCCATGAAACGTGTTCTCCCCATGCTACTCCTTTACTGGTGTGGGCTGTAAAAGGTGTTCTCCCCACGCTACTTTTTTACTGGTGTGGGCCGTAAAACGTGTTCTCCCCATGCTACTTCTTTACTGGTGTGGGCCGTAAAAGGTGTTCTCCCCACGCTACTTTTTTACTGGTGTGGGCCGTAAAAGACGTTCTTCCCATGCTACTCCCTCACGCGTGCGGGCTGGACTACAACGTGATATGTTCTCTCTTAAAACATAATTCTCCCGCTACCTAGGGGCTTTTTCTTGTTAGTTTGCCAGAAGACAGTACGCAATCTATGACTTTTTTCTCTATGAGGCCTATGCTCACCACACCACCTGTCAAACCCTTTTTACCCGATTTTAGAAGTTTCCTTTCCTTACAGAAATATTATTTTATTTTATATTCCTTGCATTGTCTGTACACGTTTAAAATCAATAGTGTTTCTAAGATTTTAATTAAAATATAATCCTTGTAAAGTGGTGAATACCGCTGAAAAATAACAAATTAAAAAAAAATTTAAATAGGAGAAATGGTGCGAAATAAGCTCTGCATAGAGGGTGCTACTTTGGCAAAATGAATTCCGCTTGACCTGCACAACTCCTGTGTATTCAATTCAGTGCTCAGGCAGTTAGAATATCCAAATAATAATGAAATAATCGCATACCTAAGTCAGTTTCTTTGTTTAACAAAACATGCTTGTTGTATTGGAGGTATCAACAAACATGGGTCTTTACCAGTCAAGTTTATGCTGTATAATTCTATATTTGCAGACTCACAGTTGTTTGTAAACTGGACACACTGATGGGACATTTGAGACCCTGTAAGCTCACTCTATTGTAATTGTACACCTTCCACTTCTCCTGATTCAATATGAAAAATTGTCGTCCAGCACAACCTAGATCTATGAATTTCTTATCAATGTTTAAAATTTAAATATAGTTTTTCTATTAGTAAAATCATGAATGCATTAAAATAAAAACAAAATTCTTCTTTTTTTTTTGTTATTTTAACTTTTTCTGCCATGTCTGAAAAAATATAATTGTTGAACAATTAGTTGATCATTCCCTCTCCTTCTTTTGCGACCTCCGTAGTGTCCATTGATTCATGTCAATGCCTTTCTTTTTCATTTCCATTATTGTGCTGTCTCTGAGTCGTCCTAGTCTCTCTTTGTAGTCCATATTGTACATCAGCCTGGACATTTAGATTGTCTTCCCATTGTTTTCCTTTGAGAAACCATTTAACTTTCTGTATATCAATCATACAATACTCATGATCAAACCAATTGAGTTGCCACTCTCCTAAAACTTGTTACTAGCCAAACACTTAGGCATTCTCGCACCCTTTTATGTCTCCAGCTATTGCTTCTTGTCTTACCTAGGACTTTTATAAGGCATCTCATTTCTATGGCAGTTACTTTGCCTCGAACAGTTCAACTTCTAACACCAGAAATTCTGCTTTATTTTTTTTTTAATGGCACTTTTTGTCGGCATCTAGTTCAGCGCTAAGTAAAACTACTTTTTTTTCTTCTATTATCTCCTATTATCCCGCATTTGTTTTGCCTTTCACATAGAAAACATTAGCAGACTATGTGATGAATAGCAAAATTTCATATATATGTCTTAAACAGATAAAAAAAAAGATGCTTCATTGTCCTAAAACCATTAAACTTTTGTAAATATGATGCCTACTTTTTTATTTTATGATTAATAATTTTTTAATTGCATTATGTTACAGGCTGACTAGATAAGGTTGCAACAAGAACTGCAGTTGCCTTTTTGTGCTGCAGGTTAATCAAAAAATATCGTAGATTCATTACAGTCACTGTTTTCTACTATGCAAAAGTTAAAAACATTGGTGTGATACAATAATTTTTAGGTTTTGATTGATGTGAAACTTTTATTTAAATTTGTATTTCTTTATTTTATTTGTTTAATGACAAGTGATTGATTCTTTTAAAAAGTGAACCATATTTTTTTTTTGTGCTTAGGCAAAGCTTTGCCACTTTAAGCAATGTTAGCAGGAGACTTTTAAATTTTTCAATATATTTTTTTACTTTAAGTGCAATAACTATGTAAATTAAATTGAAAGCACAAAGACTAGTCAAAGGGAACGTGAGGTCTCATTAAAAATCTGATTTGCTATTTTTTTTCTTTCTTAATTGTAAAAGCAGTATTTTAGGCTTAATGTGAGGTTTCACTTGTAAATGTAAACTTCTTTCTGACATTATTTACAGTTCTTCATAAATTGACTGGCATTTATTACTTACGTGCTCAGGGGAACTCTTTCTATTGGTAATATGTTTGGCTGTTATGTAAGTTTATTTATAGCTGCTTATACATTATTATGTTCTTCTGATTGGCTATTATATAAGTTTCTTTTTATCTTATATTAAAATAAAGTTTTATGTTAGTTATCAAAGCTGAGAAAACTGCATTAATTTTTTCTAAACATTATATGTTATGTTCAACGAGATTTTATTATGTATGATTGCTGTTAACATGATAATATTTTATTTTGTTTATATGTATATATATCTATGTCTGTGTTATTTGTTGCTGTAAGCTATTTTTATTTTGTAATTAGTGAATTCTGTAATTAACAGTTTGTCTTTAGGTTGTACTTGTTTAAATGTGTGCTTTTTATTACTTTGTACAATGATTTAACGAGACTGCCTTTTATGATCCTAGTTTTGTAGGAGTGAATGTATTTTAATATTGTTTTTTTTTTTTTTTTTTTTTTTAAATATACATATTACATCAGTATTGATATTACATCTAGTATAGACATCTGCCTTGTACAAACAAAAATCACAGAAATAGTTTCATAATTTTTCTCATATGCTTATAAATGTTTATTAAATTAGATTTAAAGAATTTGTGTAAATACATTTTAAAATATTGTGTTATATCTTTTTTTATCTTTAAATTGTGAATAAAATTCTTACAAAATGTTAGAAATATTATAAAATATTTATATTTTGTATTTCTGTAAATAATGTTTTAATATGATGAATCTTTGAGGTTACCTGTTTTGGTTTTAATATATAGTTGCAATAAAGTCTCTTAATCTGAAGCCCATGAAAACAATCAAAAGAGAAGGAAATTGTGATGATATATAAATGTGTTTCTATACAAAATTTTAAATAAAATAAAATACATTTTACGACTTATTTTTATGCACATATGAGAATGAAAGCACTAGAAGTGCCTCCTATTGAACTGAATAAGTCATCCTGAACAATTGGAAATTGTTTATTAGTTAACTCTTTTAGCTTAGTTCGTTGTCTTTCATGTCTTCGTCATTGTTTAATGGATTATAGTGACTTCATCTAGAGGTTTTTATTCTAGATTCTGGTATGTTTTGTTGGGTGTTTTTGATTCCATCACCTATAAAATAAATATTGAAGGCAGAAAAATCAATATTAAAGCCGCCAATGTTTTGGTCCCTATTTTAGACCATCATCTAAAATAGGGACCAAATACTAGGGGGCTAGATACAATACGAATTTTTTTTTAAAGACATATAGAACTTGAAACCGACTGACAATGATGTTCAAATTTTAAAGTCTACTTATATTTAACATAGATTTTTTGGGATGGGTTATTTTCAGGTTTGTAGCCAGGATAGGAGTGATGCCTTTTTGAATTTTTTCAAAAGAAAAACCACCAGCCCTATTGGGAACCAAACCCTAGGCACAGAGGGCTCAAGCCTCACTTAAAAATAATTAATTAATAAGTTTATTATCAAATATTAGATAACATTATCGTAATTGTAAGGGTATTTATTCATAAAATTGTCAAAGTCTAAGTATGGTTATTTTTGTTATTTGAAATTTACACATATTTTTCAAAACATCCATAATAATTTCATTATTATTATTATTATAGGGACTGGATTTCTCTGTTTTCAGGGGATTTATATCCAACCAAAATAAATAATTTATATACATACTTATGCATACATATACTGGGTATTTAAGAAGTATCGTCCAGCTGGATAGCATGCTATTTTCTAGTCTGCTTTTGGTGGTCAGGAAATACACTCACATGACTGCACTGTACATGTCCAGTCAATTCTATGTATTTAAATTTATTATTGTGTATTTCTGCCTGACAGGAGCGGGAAAATGATCTTAAATATCTTTACTCTTACAGGCTAGTAAAGATCAGAGCACTGCTTCCGATGTCAAGGTCTGGTAACTTATTCTCTCTGAAGCAGACCTCACGCCGGATTCATGCAAGCCTAGAATTGACTATTTAAACATTTCCCAAAAATGCACTCTCACTTTTTGACTGACTAATGCAATAAAAAAAATCCAAGGAACTAAAATAAATTAACTTGAGAAGATATATTATTATTATACTACAAATTATTAAACAACTTTGGAGGAACAATGGCCATGAGTTCAGAAGGCTTGAGCAATCTGGGTCTAAGTTTGTTGGTTCAATTCTCATGAGGGGTGATGGTTCTTCTTTTGGAAAAAAAAGCCCTATCCTGGCTGAAAAGGGTAGATAACACGTTCTAAAAGTCTCTGTTATTTAAAAATGGAAGTTAAAATAAAAAACATAAGTTGAAATACAAATAGTCTTGCACATCTAGTCCTCCTTTACAGAAGCAGACTCAAATATATGGAATAAAATGTAATAATTGAGGTATAATATCATCCATGTAATAATAGAGACACGAACCATACAATTCAAAAAATGAAATTTCCTCCTCAAAATAAGTAACATCAACTATACAATCACACGATCTGAAGATTATAATATATAAAAAATAATGCAAAATCATACAGATAATTATATTGAAAATGGCTTATAGCCGAAACGTTTCTACAACAAAAATTTAATATAAAATAAATGAAGACCAAATAAGCTGTTACCAACTACCTACAACAAAATAAATAACTACATGTTAAAATTGAGCTCTCTTACATCACTAATAAAATACTATGAGGACATAAAATATTTTAATGTTTAAAAAAATGTCCATTAAGTATTTGATTTTAAAATTTAATCAATTCTTAATTTTTCTGGTATTATAATCAAGTTTTTCAAAGGAGCATTAGTTTCCATTATCCTGTCTGGGTTTCTACATCAAACTGAAGATTTAAAAAGTCCGTCAGGCAGGAGCTGCATAACTAAACACTTTCCTCAGAATTTTTGTAGTGTAGAAAACATTACTGAATAATTTGCCTTAAATAGCCTATATAAATAAAATAAAAACGTGAATAGTTCTGCTCATTTACATTTCTTATGAGAAGTGTTCAATTATTAATTTTGTAAATAATTTGCTTCCAGCGTTATGTTAATAAATGATATTGTACACAATACAGCAGAAATTAGGACCGGTACGAGTATATTAGTACTTTAGGTCCGGAGTAAACCCCCTCTCCAAATAACTCAATTTAGTTTATTTTTACAACCCATTTTTCTTTGTTGACTACCACCACGAATACCGAGTTTCGTCGAAATGTAACAAAAATTACAGCTGGTAGTGGCAAATTAGTAATGTGGGTCCGGAGTAAACCTCCCCTCCTAATGAACCGATTTAGTTTATTTTTACAATGTATTTCTCTCTTTAGATCAACATAACGAATACAGAGTTTCGTTGAAATATAACGAAAACTACGGCTGGCATGGTCAAATTAGTATTTTGGGTCCGGGGTAAACCCCCCCCTCCCAATGAACCGATTTTGATGGTTAACGAACTCGTTCAATCGTTTGCTAATTGAACGCTATATGCCAAGTTTCGTGAAGAAAAAAAAAAAAACTCTGGCCGCTATCGTGTTAACAGACATATATATATATATATATATATATATATATATATATATATATATATATATATATGTATATATATATGTATATGAATATATATATATATATATATATATATATATATATATATATATATATATATATATATATGTATATGAATATATATATATATATATATATATATATATATATATATATATATATATATATATATATATGTATATATATATATATATATATATATATATATATATATATATATATGTATATATATATGTATATGAATATATATATATATATATATGTATATGAATATATATATATATATATATATATATATATATATATATATAGATATATATATAGATATAGATATATATAAATTTTAACGGGGGTCATTTTCGGTGTCTACTCTGTAGGATCGATAAAGATTTGAAGAAATTTTTCAAAAATTCCGTCATGAGTGCAACCTCAATAGCTACTTTCCTTCGGAGGAAAGTGCTAAAAGTACTGAATATTTTCTCTCAACAATAATAACTGTCAGGACTTGCAGATACCATTTTAGACTGGACGATTCCTAACTGTCCTTAGGTTTTTGTTATTGTTCTTTGAAGTATCAAGGATATTAAGTATACAAAGGTATCGGAATGTTTTATGAGATAATTTTAAATTGTTCTCACTGAATTAAACCACCAAATAAATCCAAACAATAAATGCCTGTTTTCAGAAGTGTAAATTATACCTAAGCAGTAATGCTTATAAACACATTTGCCTGAAACCAAATACTGTATTATTTTGACCAAATATTCGTGCAGTGTGAACATTAAGCAATTTCAATAATTTATTTTTCTTTTTTTACGGTGCATCGACATCTGAGCCATTAACACCGATATGTTTATTTTATTATTTCAATAATAAAATCTAATATTATAATATATTAAATAATTTCTACTGTTTGGTGATACTTTTTTTTCTTTAAATGGAACTAGTTATTTATATAAGATTAAAAACTCATGCATTCTTAAAACAATCATAACCGTACTAATGGAAGTAGGTATTAATCTTAAAATGTTTTGTTTTATTTTTTAAAAGCTGGTTATTACAAATTTAATAGAGCATTTTGAACATATTTATTGTAATAACTCTTGCTAAATAATTTACTCAGCTTATGCAGCTCCTGTAATACTACCAATTCTTCTATCTGTTTAAATATGGAAATTTTCAAGATTAATACACAACAAAAATAATTTTTATTATTTATATGTTTTGAATAACAATGATTTTATCTCGAACATCCTCGGACAGGAATGGGATAGGCCAGAGGGCTGGTGGATACTTGAAGACGTACTGGACAATGGCGATAAGCAGCATGATGAGGACCTCCACAATGGCAGCAGAAGGGATCATTTCGAGGCCTAGTGCAAATTTCTACAGAGTGAGGGCCTCCACAACGGACACACCTTGGAGGTAATGAGCAGTGAGCTGCTATGTGCCAGAAGTTCTGAAAATAATAAATATTTGTAAGCCTTATTGGTTTAAGGAAAGGCAGATGGATCTTTTTAGTACGTAGATTTGTTGTTATTGTATGAAAATAAAAATTCTTTTTTAAGTTATAATGTAAAATTATAAGATCATGATCAGCCAAATTATCTTTGATACATACTTGACACCGGTAGCACTGAATAACAGAATCTTGAGGCATTTCGAGGCTCGGCCTTCTCCATCTTTCTGGTACTGCTGGGAACCTTGTTATCCCAAAGAAATCCAACCCATTTCTCAACAAGGTTTCATAGTTTGTTCCATCAGCAATCTTTAATAACAAAGGAATAATTATTTTTATTAATATAAATGTTATAATTAATCATTAAATGACCCTTTGCTCAAATTTATAGAATCGAAAAATGTAATGGTTGGCTTTCACCTTTGTTACTGAGACCGCTAGCTGACCTGTAAATTTCAAACCTTCGTATCCATTGTGGCCATTTCGAACAATCTTGGAAGTTAAAGTCTTCAGGAGGCTTAACTTCAAAGCCAGTGGTTCCTTCGTCTCTTGAAGACTTCAAAGCTTCCAAAAAAGCTTTTGTAATTTCCTCAATTGAAGTCATTTATTTTAGTTTTTTAATCCCACCGCTGCCACCATGTAATAAGTACAAGCTTTAGCACCATAATGAATATCTTTATTTATCATATGCAATTCTATTAACCTTTAGAACCACCTGTTAACCAGGTTAGTTCTATCTGATGTATGTAAGACAAGCCAACCATTTAAGGCAGAAGGCCAATGACACTGCACCACACACTTTCTCACTTTTTATTTTAACTTCCCTACATGTTTCGCACCATTTTGGTGCTTCTTCAGGGGAATATACTTCAAAACACAACTTCAGCCTCAACTTGAGGAGGAGGATCTTCCACTGGCAGGGCCACGACTAGACTCTAGAGAGTGCTTAAATCATTTAGTCTTTATTACAATTTCTGTAATAACTGCTTTATTTAGTTGTTTGCTTTTTGTGTTACATTTATGTGAATCACCTAAGATGGACATTAGAACCACTTAGTTGTTATTGTTCAATGAGAATAATATAAAACTGTCTCGAAGAATATTCTGATGGTTATGATGAGAGTGAAAAATAGGACAACTCATACAGACATCTTGTTTTTTTTTAACGCTCTCTTATCGTTTCCAAGATAAACTCACATCTTTAGAGATTATTGGCACAGCACAAAAACAGCATGATAAAATTAAATGGCAAGGTAAGTTTTTTTTTTACTTTCAATGGGAAGAGCTCAAATTACTTATTCTTTAAGCTTTCAATTTTATAGTTAATGTATATAAATCATTAATAAATCTGTACTCCGGAGGTACACCATGTCACATATTTGTATTCGTTCAGGAAAGCAAATTTTCCATAACTTTGAACTATTAAAGTTTGTTTTTTTGTTACTTGAAGAAACAGTTTAAATAAAATGTTTTACATTGTTATTGGCATTGATAAGCAACACAGATCAACATTTGATCTAAAAAAACGGAGTGGTATGGGTTTTTTGGGGTCGCTGATTACGATGAGCAGATTGATTCACCTTCATCACATCAGATTATTGAAGGTCAAATAGAGAAAAAACCGTAGGAGAAATCTAAAAACATTCAGGCGTATGTTTTTGAGGTCCCTAAGTCCAAAGCTGTAGTTTGTTTGACCTTTACATATTTTCCTACAGGTCATTTGAAGGTCAAATAGAGAAAAAAAACTCATGCGTGTGTTTTTTTAGATCCCTGAGTCCGAACCCGTAGTTTGTTTGACTCAAACTGCCTCCCAGAAAGTGAATTTTTGAATGATTTTTGCTATGTTTTTTTCGTTACCTGTGTGATTGGAAGTATTGATTGTAGTAAAAAAGAAAAAATCACAAGTCCACCTAGCATGTTTTACCTCAAATGAAAACAGGCATGATATTATTTTTCACTGTCTAATTTTTGTTATTTATAGGAACAGAACATAGTGCCCTATACCATTATATGGATCGAAAAATCCACAATAAGAACATGCTGTTAAGTCAATTTAATAAAACCATGGACATGGTGCCCTTTAACTCCGGGTTACAGAGATGTTTTGAGAGATATTGGTTTATTTTTTATATGTCTTCTTCAAAGGGAGCACCCAATTTTCAGTCCATTTCACTTCATATTTTCTCAAAATTTGATAAAATAAAAGGTAATAATGGTGTAATGAAATTATTCCCTATACCAAAAGACTCTTCATATCTTAGTTTGTTGGAAACACTTTATATTTCATTTGAAGGTTATAAGGCAATTAATTTGTAAAGAAAAAAAACAACAACAAACAATTATTTAAATACACATATTACACCAACTCATATTTGAAATATTTACCTCTATTTTCACATTCTGCCTCTGCCTTTCTATTTTCACAGGGAAAATACCTTGCTTCTCCAAACAAACTTTCACCTCTTGCAAAGGAACTGCACCAGGTACATCACGTAGGAGAAGTACCTAAGAAGTTTTGAATTTTTGTAGATTGAATGCCATTAATCATTACTACTTTTAATTTTAACACATCCCTCTATCAATGACAGGGATTTTTGGAATCGGTTATCTAAAGGTTACCAACCTTTTTTTACCCAGGATAGAGGTGATGCTTTTCTTTTTTTGAAAAACGTTTTCATCAAGGCAAGATTTTTAATCGGTAAGACAAGGATTCAGATGACTAATTTTCGGGTAATATATACATACTTAATACCATAAATGTGGTTAAAAACTATTCAAACTTTGTTCCACTGAAGAAGACTCTTGGCCTCCAAAAATATACGCAGGAAATAAAGGTGTCTGAATGGCCGAATATGTTTGCATTGCATTTTTGTACAGTTTACTAAAGAAATTACACATTAGTACAGTGTGGTGAAATTTGTACAAACGTATACTGCTAGGGTATTTTAATGTAACTGATACTAAAGGGTCGAACTTTGCTCAAAGACCGAATATATATATACCAAATTTCGACCATTTGGTATCAGTTAAATGAAAATAGCCTAGAAGAACAGGTTTCTACCAATGTGACACCATTTTACCGTACTTTGTCAGTACTTGCATCAATGGATTTATTAATATAGCTACACTTCTTTTGGCTATCATGACTGTCACATGTAGTGTTTTCAAATGAGGCTAGAGAAAGAGAGGCCCATTTCATTCGGGCATTCAGATTTTTTTTTAGGAGGAACTTTAGATGTTTCTCTAAAGACCTGGCGAGCAAAGTATACTGGCTAGAAGAAAAACTACATTATCCAAGAGTAGGCAGTTGTGATGATTCAAGCTAACGGGCAAGAGTCTTATCACTCTCAAAAACTTCATAACAATATGTGAAGACAGTCTGTTCAAGCTTTGAGGGATTCTATATAGATTTTCAACCACCATTTATAAGAAAACAAAATAAAATTAATAAATAATTTCAATAGTAAATTAAATTTTAATACTAAATGGCTATAATAAAATTAAGCTTTAAATAAATAAAAAAAAATTTCATTTAAATTTGGTAAACAAGAAGTATTTATATAAAATCTAATAATCACTTTTAAATTAATTGATATGAATTAATGATATATGTACAAGAAATATCCTTTATTTTTGCTTGGTAGAGCGTACTTGGAAATCATAAAAATGTCACCACGATATGTCACTGAGTATAGCGATGTCCATTTTATCCCCCAATTAAAGCAATACCAAATGTTTATTACTTGGATGGGCGATGGCCTGGGGAAACAACATGCCATTGACAACATTTGAATCGATCCATGCAAAAAGGGCTTCAGTCCATTTTTCCCAATATGAGTTCGGATAATATTTTTGTTAATATGAGTGATGGATTTCTTGTATCTGAAGGTAACTACACATTTTTATGTTAAAAGGACTACAGTCGAAAATAATAATGGACGTTAACATTTTAATAAATAAATTCAGTCCAACACATAGTTGCCATAGAAACATAGTCCTATTTTTATTATTCCATGTAGAAAGGGCTTCAGTCTAGTTCCCTCAAAATTACTTATTTTGGACTGAAGCCCCTTTCGCATGGATCTATTCATTTATGGAGTTACGGGTGGAAATGTTGGTATATTATTTATTTTGCCAATTCAGTAAACAATTTTTGATATTATCTCGTGATTTCATAAAACAAATAAGATAGTTACCTGTTTGTTCCGAATGTCTTTAGCTGAAAATTTTGCTACTTTCACCATTGAACCAAACGCTTCTTCCAGAGATGCATTAAGAAGGTCATTGGCATCACGCTCAAAAATAAACGATGCAATGTAACCACACCAGGTTTTTGTTATTCGCCTTGGCCCAACTGGCTTCAAATCTTTGATAATTTCTTCGAGTAATTCTAAATCTAAATCTTTCTTATTTTCTCTTCTTTCTCTGTTAGTATTCACATAAACTGAGAAATTGTAATCTTTGTCATTGCCATCACCATCCATAATACAGCTTATTCCACCACATTTATGTGGGAGTCACTTTTCTATACTGACCTGAATTGAAAGTAATAGCGATTAAATTTTTGGAACATTTAGTTAAAAGTTTTTATTCAAGTGAGGTTAATAACAAGAATAGTTCATACTGAGCAGTTATATTGGAGGAGCTGTATATAATACTTGTTTGTTTTTATGAAATGCAATCTTTCAACGATATTCTGTTGAAACTCAATTCATTGAAACCATACCTTCTAAATACCTACTAACTTGAGCCAATGCTTATCATGCTAATCCCCCCACTGAAAGATACTCTTAATACATGAAAGTAACTTCCTGCCTATATAAAAGTTTTTCCCTTCACAGGATTGGAATTGACTAATTGTTTTAGATATCTCTGATTATTACCCGAAACTGAACCGAATTATAGTTTTACTAAAAACTTATTATCCCAAAAATCTAGAGAGCTAACTGTGTTTTCATTATGGAATAAGTTAGGTTACTTCCCAAAGGTTGAGAGTTTGATTCCCAATAGGGGCGATGGCTTTTTGTTCAACAAAAAGAAAATACATCAGCCCATATTGACAAGAGAAGAGTGGTAAACTGTAGAAAACTCATCCCAAAAATTTGTGTCTTGTAAAAGTGGACATTCAAATTTAAATAGGCTACTCTCAAAAGGAAAGCATCAAGCTGAATTGAGTCTTCAACTGATAAATAATCTCACTTGTTCCTAAAAGCTAGATCAAGAAGTTAAGATGTAATATATTTTCTATATCAATAGAATTATTTCTGATTAATCAAATTCAAGAAAAATTGACTTATTTAAAAGGGGATTGGATTAAAATCCTTATTGGGGTTTTCAATAATAACTTTTAATATAATCCCTTAGAAGTGATTAGTGTAACAATACCTAAGCTTCAGAAAACAACATTCAGCTCATCTTAAATCAATCACTTCATTGCCCAGCCAAGCTCAATAAACTGGTTTAACAATATTGAGCACATGTATTTTCAGTGTATTAATTGAGGTTATGAGATTCAAGTTCCTCGACTTCCGGAGATTAAAAAATAAGTGAATTGTTAATGTGACCCCCCTAAATATCCAGACTTCTTTTAAGGGAAACAAATTGGGGAAAACATCCCAACTAAGTTGAGGAGTCGAGTCATAAATTATTTGATACAGAAAATTAAATAATTTTTGTCCGATTCCCACTATGGGGTGGTGACTTTTCTTTAGAAAAAAGAAAAGGCATCAGCCCTCTCCTGGCTAGAAAAGGGTGGTAACCAATAGATAACCCACCCCAAGATTCTTAGTTAATGATAATGGACGTTAAAATTTAAATAAATAAATAATATATTCTTCTAATAATAGTTACCAAACAGAACCTCTTGGAAATCTGAATGTTTGATAAACGAGACTTCTTCCAAAATATATCATTATAATGAAATGTATTACCTACCTGCCATATATATAGAAGGGTTTGTTGACTGTTTTGTTTATAAATAAATCCTTATCCCTAAATTAAATGCTGCCTTACCTCTTCATAAAAACATTTTCAATTAGAACTAAAAATTTTAACCTTAGAACATAATCTTGGTTCCATACAAAATAGATAAGTATGAGTATCATATGGCTTTTTCAAATAAAATAAGTAATTAGTCATATTTAATTTTAAATATTTGTATTTGTAGGATTGTAATTCATGTATGCAGTAATATTACATGCTAAGAATAAACTTTTAACATAAATCCAATCAAGAATTTCATATTTTACAATCTAAACTAGATTAACTCATTATTTAATATATTTACAATAGCTTTTCACAAAGCTTGGTAGCTTAACAAAATAAGAGGAAAAGGGTGAAACTAAACACTGATAACCTCATATATATATATATATATATATATATATATATATATATATATATATATATATATATATATATATCTTGCAAAAATATACATAATTTGCTTAATTCATAAAATTAATGATCCTGACGAAATCAATAAAAATATTTATATTTAATTAATCAATCAGAATATACATTTTCTATTATATAAACAATCTTGCTTTCCATAATTTTAATATGTAGAGAATTACATACAAACTGCCTCAAAATTAAAAATATTCAGTCATTAAAATAAAAGGGGAATATGTTGTACATAAGATCATACACTCAAATTACATTTTTATATAAAATAAGATCCAGAGAATATAAGTAAATTACTTACTTAGAATGACTTTATACAGATCAGAGCCCATCTAAAAAGAAAGATAAGGCACTAAGTAACATTAGTTTAGAACAATAATAGCACAAATGGTTGGAAATGTTTAAGTGTGATGTAGAGTTCATGGAACATTGGTCATTTCTCATAAATGTTTGAAGACAAATCATTTATAGGTGGATAGTGACATGTCGTTTTAGTTGTTCCTTATCTTGGTATATATCACCACACATGGAGCAAACATGAGCTCCATCAACAATATGAAAATCATCCGTAACAACTGTCTGCTCTATGACTTGTTCAACAGGCTCGTCTAGTGGGTCTCTGGTCCTTGGAGGAGATTGCTTCTTTCGAACAAGTTGCCTTCGGCGAGGTGGGGGCCTGTTTTTGGCACCTGTGGCTTGTTGCTTCCCGTGCCAAACCATGTGGTCACAATATTCATTGGGATCAGTAAACATACCAGATACACAAAGAACACAGTTGATGTTACCATCGATCATATTTATATGTTTTGTCATAATGTGACCATGAAGTTTTTTCGCATCATTAGTCGATATGCTACACAATGGACAGGCAATTTCATTGTGGCATGCTTGCTGATGGCGTTTCAATGTAGCAAAGTAAGGAAAGCTAGAAGGGCAATATTTACAGAGGAATGCTCGATCAACAGTGTGTGTGACTTGATGTGCTCGTAATGCTGCACGTTGATTGAAAGCTCGAGGACATCTTGAACACTTAAATGGACGCTCACCAGTGTGTATTCTTTCGTGTTTATGCCTAGTAGCAGAGTCCCCAAAAGCCTTTTCACACCATCTACAAGGATAAGGGCGTTCTCCAGTATGACTACGTTGGTGGATAATGTATCCATTTCTTGAGCTAAATGTTTTATCACATCTTTCACAATAAAAAAATCGTTTGGGATGTTTTCCGGAAGGAAACTGGTCTCTAATCATTGGTGCATTTTCAAATATTCTTTCGGCTTCACCTTGAGGAGGAGGAGTCGATTCAGCACATAACCTTCTTTCGTGAGTTTCAAGAGAAGCTTTGTCTGGAAATGGACGATCACAATATTTACAAGTTGTTCTATGTATTGAGAGGTGGGAATCCAAGGACTTCTTTCTTCTAAAACTCATTCCACAATGGAGGCAGGGATATGAATGTGCAAGATCGCCAGCTGTAGAAATGGCCACATCACAAAGTGTAGCAAGGTCACTTAGGTCACCGCTCTCTTTGACTTCAGGCTCTGGGGGTTCGGGACTAAGTGGCTGAGGTTTCACACGTATTGAAGATGTAGCAATGTTTTTAACCTGAGTGAAACTAGGGTGCTGTTCGATATGCTCTTCAATATGGCTGCATAGATCATCTTTGTTGAAGTAAACATTATCACAAACTTCACAATTATTTCCAACATGACGAGAGACATGAGATCTAATGTGCTTTCGAAGAGCAACTTTCTGGGTAAAACCTTGAGAACAAATAGGGCAAACAAATGGTCGAATGCCAGAATGAATAACTTGGTGCTTGAATAATGTTCCTGAATCTTTGAATGCTTTAGGGCAATAATTACAAGCATATGGCCTCTCATTTGTATGGACTCGTTCATGCTGCCTCTGTGCAGTTGACGTATGAAAACGAGAAGGACAATATTGGCAAGTATATGGTTTGATTCCAGAATGAATTTTTTCGTGAGCTTGTAGGCTACTGGAAACTAAAAAGGTTTTGGGACAGTATTTACATTTGAAAGTGGGTTGAAGTTGACCATGTGTTCTTTCGTGTCGCTGAAGAGCGACTTTTTGATTAAACCCTCTATGACAAACTACACAAGTAAATGGGCGAGTAGCTTGATGAATGACTTGATGTTTCATGAGTGTACTGCTGTCTATGAATCGTTTTTGACAAACACTACAGGAATATGGCCGTTCTCCAGTATGTGTCCGTTGGTGAATGATAGAACCCTTGCGAGATATGAAGGTTTTATCACATTGAGTGCATGTCCATATCCTCTTACCATCTCTTTCAATCATTACATCATCTCCACGAGCATGATGTAATTTCATGTGCCTGTAATATAATTTCAATTAATAAATATTAAAACTGAAGTAGAAAATAAATACATTTAAGAAGTCTCAAAACTACTGTAAGTGAAAAAAAAATAGAAGAAATTATAAATAAATATTGAACTGCAAAACTAGTGTGCTATCGGTAAGGCTTCCCTCACAAGATCCTGGAGCTACACATAGCAATATTGTTGCTATCTGTATCTGGGAAGAGACAGTTTTTGAATCTAAGATGAGGAACAAAAACACACTAAGAGAGGAGGCAATAGTGAAGGAAATGGGTCGAAATTATAATTACTATTTTCTCTTTCCACATGGCGAAATGCCTTATGTTCATTTTAAATTATTTGTATTTTAAAAACATTAGTATAATAGGACTTGGAAAATATTTACCATTCACAAATTGATTTTGTCATCAATTGTAGAACTACAACACTAGAATAACCCTGGTCTGCAAAATTTAACTTTTTGTCTGGTGTTTTTATTTTAATACGTTTTCTATAAGTGCCCATGTACTATGGAAAGAATTTGATACATCTCTTTTCAGCGACCAGCACTAATCAGCTATCATATTTTATATCCCACTTTCCCTGAAAGGGTCCTTCCATTTCCTTTATGTCCTGGTGAAATCTTTCGTCCTGCTCCTCACTGATACGGCCAAGATTTATTGGAACAAAAGTCCAAACGAGAGTGCAGGAAACGTACTTTCACACTCGTATTGCAGCCCAGCTTACGGAAGTTCTCATAAATATTTTTGCGATTTGGATTCTTGTAATTTACCAGAATGTTTTTTATGACACTCTTAAAACCAATCCATGCCTGTTTTTCTATATCTGTCATCGTTTCATTAAATAAGGTATCAGAAATCAACTTTATAATTCCCTCTTTAAGTTTAGCATCAGATATTCCAGGGAACTTCTTGCAGATTTATTTGTAGTAGTTGCCATCCTCATTCAAAGCCTTCACACATTGATTAATGTTTCAGAAAGTTAAGCCAATCGTTTACCGACCTGTGATGAATACTTTTTACTCTCATTCATCAATTCAAACCTTGCATTTTACCCTTACGAAACAGAAACCCGCATTACCTTAGATGTGCGTCGAGCAGACTTGTTTCACCCTCCTGGTTCTACAGGACAGCATTAATATATATATAAATATATATATATATATATAAATATATATATATATATATATATATATATATATATATATTATTTCTTTCTTTAAAACGTCTTTCTTGTCATTTTCATATTCTGGGTTATGTACCAGTCAACGGCAGGCTTAAAAACGTTTTTTTTTTTTTTTTCTTTTAATTTTTTATTTTTTTTTTTAAATTATTATTATTATTTTTTTAAAAATAACATTAAGTCAAATATATCAGCGTTGGTATAATAGCTAAGGAACATGATCGCTAAGTACACAATGACTGCTAAATCTCAAATGAAGTCCCTTAGAGGAACCTGAACTAAGCAAAGGGGTCGGGTTGCACATTCAATAGGCTCAAACTGCAATTTTAATGTATTCTAGCAGATACAAGAGCTTACAAAAATGATCGCTAGATATCGTAAAAAGCTGTCAAAGAGGTGGTTTTCAGTCCGGAAAGTGGCTATCAGGACACAGGGCCTGCCCATTGTTACAAAAGTGGCTATCTGTCTCGAATGGTTTAATAACTATTGGTGTATTTTACCTATTCAATTTTCATCTTCCTTTTAATTTCAGGCCCTTTTCTGACACATGCGGAGTTGATATTTATTTTTTTTACCTCCGTTTTGAAATAATGTAATAATAATAATAAATAATAATGTTTTAATAATAAGATACTTTAAATAGTTTTTTTTTGTTTTTCAAACAAAGTCCTAATTGGCAATGATGGCATTCCAATTTTGTTTCTCGACCACTGTGATAAATTCTCCGCTATGAAAATTTAAAAATAACATTTCTGTATGATCTAACTATATCTACACAATCCAAAAGAATTAATAATTTGACTAACCTTAATTTAAAACTAAATAATGGCTAAAGACTCCAAAAGAGGGCAGTTTCACACTAAATGAAAACACAAGAATGAATAAAAATTCAAAAATAAAAAGGCAACTCTAGAACTTAACAATAAGCTTTAGTTAAGATAGGAGGAGAGAGAACCTGCCTGTTGGTATAAGCCAACGTTACCAGTGTGAGAGGTGTTTGTATATGCCAACATTAGCAATGGAGGCACACTGTGCATCGGTATATTCCGTCTTTAACAGGTTAAGGATTAAAAATATGCATGAGAAGTCCAAAACCCCTCATTTCTGTTGATAATTTTTCTTTTTTTGTCTTACTTCTTTGAAGCCAAACGTAACAAAAATGTATATCCCAGTTTTGATGAATGTCACACTTGTACAAAAGTTGTCAACACATTCTGTTGTTTTGCAGTACCAAAACCAAAGATTTTTCAAATTAAAAAAAAAAAAAAAAAAAAAATGTTTACAAAGTAAATTATTACAGTTTGGGAGAAGGTTACAATGAATAACATAATTAAATTTTATAAAATAGGGCTTGAGGGACTCACTTGAAAAGTTTATCTTTAAAATTGAATCTTCGAGCACATTTGTAGCATTCATAAACATGTGTTTGTTCTTCTTCAATAACTTCCTGTTTAATAAATGTAGTCTGCTGGTCAGTTGATTCTATGATTACCTCTTCTTGTGCCCACTGTGTTGGATCGAGAGGGTCATAACCCTCAGGAAGTATACTGTTTGTGGCTAGAAAATAAAAATAAACAAAACTTCACAATGAATAGTAAAATAACGGCAACTAAGAGACTCTTAATTCTTGCTTTAGGGTAAAACCATATGAAGTGATCCAAGGTAGGTTGCTTGACCATTTTTAATTTATTTTATTTTTTTATATATATATTTTTTTATATGATAAATGAAATCCAAAATGATAGGAGTGAATAAAAAGACATTATGTTTTCAAAATGTGTAGGCCTATATGATAGCAAAGAGGAGTAAAAATTTCAATATTGGTATTTGACTCTGAACCAAGTTATGAATTTTTGAAATTTCGATTTTCATGGATGGACTGAACCATCAAACTTTACAAAAATGTAAAAAATCAAAAATTCATAGATTGGTTCAGAGTCCAATAACAATGTTGAAATTATTACTCCACTTTGCTATCATATAGGACTACATAATGTGTAAAAATCATCATAGATTTTTATCCAGTCCCATCTGAGATATACAACCTCAGATTTTACAAAAATGTAAAAAATCAAAAATTCATAGCTTGGTTCAGAGTCCAATAACAATGTTGAAATTATTACTCCACTTTGCTATCATATAGGACTACATAATGTGTAAAAATCATCATAGATTTTTATCCAGTCCCATCTGAGATATACAACCTCAGATTTTACAAAAATGTAAAAAATCAAAAATTCATAGCTTGGTTCAGAGTCCAATAACAATGTTGAAATTATTACTCCACTTTGCTATCATATAGGACTACATAATGTGTAAAAATCATCATAGATTTTTATCCAGTCCCATCTGAGATATACAACCTCAGATTTTACAAAAATGTAAAAAATCAAAAATTTATAAAACATTAAGGAGTGAGCTGTCAATGCTGATACTCTATAAAATGCAACTACCCAATGATATCTTACTACGAAAAAAAAAAAAAAAAATTAACTCTGATAAAGTTCTCCTTCATGATTTTTTTTTAATTTCTAAAAAGTGGAATTCCTGAATTTAAGACCCCCAACTTTGGGGAACATTTAGACTGGTAAGATTTGCATGACTATGAAACTGACTGTATTGTAGGTGAGAGAGCATTGAAAAAAATTATGCCAGGTCCAATCTAGCAGCATGATGCAGCCCAGAGATCATAAATTTAATGCAAATGTCTTCAAAGCAAAAAATTGCTATGTGATTCAAAACAAAACTGGCCCTCACACGTAAAGGGTGAAAGATAAAATTTAAAAAAAAATCTATTTTGAACCCCCATTTTGTGTAGTAAAAACATGTCAAAAAATAAAATAAATTAAAAATGGTCAAGCAACCAAATTAGTTTTTTATTTTTAATCACTTCATATGGATTGACCCTTTAATAAAGTAGTGAGTCTTCATTCTGGCCAACTCAATGAAGTTATAAAATTTTTACTAATATATTAAAATTTTAGCATGTTTTGACAACTAACAAACTATATATAAATCAAAATTTATAGGAGCCCAAACTCTCAATAATAATTTTCATTTTAGATTGTAGGAGGAGCTTATTGTTCATGTACACTGAAGGCCAATAACACGAAATATAGTTTAATTAATTTACTAAGCCAGTTCTTAAAATAAAATGTTTTAAATTTTAAATTTCCAACTGATCTAGGTCACATTCTCCCTCTTCAAAAATTGGTGTTGATTCAGGTCTGATGGCTCTACAAAAAAATAGTTCCTCTATTTTTTGAGGAAAAAATAACCACATTTTGGTGCCGGGAATTATCTAACTAAAAAAATATATTTCATGTTTTATTAAAAATATGCATTGGAATTGTATTCTTCAGATTTATATGCATGAATTAGATGTTTATTGGATATTTTTCATTAAAACTCTTTATTTAATGATTTTTTTTTTAATTTATTAAAAATTCACACTATTTCCTAAAAAAGTCAATTAGATTAGGTTTTCAGTCATGCAAGAATTGTAGCACTTGGAGTTTAAGTTTGCATGTTTGGTTCCTGCTAGAGGAACATAAAATTGTCTTTGTATCATTAGTGTAATAATAAATTTAATATTCCTTTTAAGTACTTTATATTATTTATCCCTATAGTACAACAAATAACATTGCCCCAATGGAAATTTCAAGTAAAAACACAATGAAGGAAACTCCAGTCCTGATGCTAGGAGTCTATATAAAAAGGTGCTAGGAAATTATATAAAAAGAACTCTTCAATGGATTCAGCAAACGCAATATTTTTTCTGAGGATCATGCATTCAAACCTATAGCTTTGAATTATGGAATAATGCCAATTTAATCTAGCGATAAATATCGATCACATGCCGTTGGTATTATAAAAGGGTGACAACCTGTAGATAGCCCAGCGTTAATAGACCAATAGATGATATGCCATTAAACACGGAAAAAAAAAAGAAAAAAAAATATCATGTGAAATATGAAATACTCGTAGGTAGATGCTACCAATTTATTTAGACAATTTCTTTTCACAGCAATTATTTAAGTAATATAAATAAGAAAAATGAATAAACGAAGATTCAATGTCCTCCAGATATTCTTAAATCTTTAGAGAATGTAGAAAAAAAGTCATAATATGAAACAAAAAAAAATATTGAAAACTTATTTACATTGATTAAGAAAATTTTTCTTTTTTCATTCTTGCATACAAGCAATACCTAGATTGCTTCTTAACTGATTAGCAGCTTACAGATGCCCACGTAACCAAAATGAGACATCTTCTTCGAACTCTCCCTCCTGGGTCTCAAAACCCAGAGGGAGTATGAAGAGCAACTCTAGAAAACTGATTATTACCAGACAAAGAATTATGAAAAAATAAAAACAACATAAAACTGGTTTCTGTTTTAAAGTCTATAAATGGTGATTGAATTTGCTATGTATGTGTATCCCACAAGAAACAAAAAAAAGTTTTTTTATGGAAAAGCGTTACCTAAAACTAACTTCAAATTGAACTTTGGAAAACAAGTTGTTTTCAGAATAATTGGTTATAAAATAATTAATATTATTTAGGAATCCCAACCTACCTGTTCACAGGTAACTTCAAAATAACTTCATTAAAACTTTTTATAAAAATTCTTATATCCTGAAATGATTATTGACGTCTGATCAGAAAATTAAAAAAAAAAAAATTCCTTTTAATTGTATTTTCTTGAGTTAACACAAATCAATACATCAATCTGTATATAAGAATAATTCACCAACAATCACAGAATACATGTAGGAATAACTAAATTTCTCTCTCAAGAAAAGTATGAATAGTAGTAGCAATTCATAAGTTTAATGCACTGACCTTGCCAGGGGCAAGGGAATTTCAATTATTAGATTAAAAACACAACATTCATTCAGTTCATCAAAGCAGTTCCTATAATTTGAAATTAATCCACCATGAAATGTTTCAAAAACAGTACTGAAAATTATCAACAAAAAATGTAATCACAAGTAATAGGGGGTATTGTTTTTTAGCTATTTCTAAATTATCATTTCTTTTAATACAATAGTTATTTTATGTTGAAAAATTTACACATTAGTAAAAACAAATAAGAAATAACATTCAATAACTATGCTATCATTTTAAGTTTTTACCTTGCAAAATTTAAATATGAGAACAATAAATCTGAATAATTTAGATATTTTTTTTGTAATGTTTTACTTAATGAAATAAACCTTTGTTAGAATACGATCAGGGTCCACATAACTCCACTAAACTACAATAGTGCATAAGTAAACAATTTTTGAAAAAATCTTATGTTTTAATTTAAATCTTCAAGTAGAAATTTATCAAGCCAATCAAGGGAAATGCAAGAAAAGAACTAAGGTATTTTTAAGAAATAATTATAAAATATATAACAAATTCAAACGATTATTAAATATCTTGATGTAAAAATGAATTGTTTTATACATCAATCAATTCGTAGTAAATAATAAATGGACGTTAAAATTTAAATAAATAAATTATACATCAATTCATGTATACAAGTGAGTAGTATAAGATTTAATAAAAATGGCTACTACTAGACTTTATTTACCGACAAGTACCTCAGCGGAAACAAATACATAGGCGGTAATTGAAATGCAGAATTTAAAGGAAAAACAATATATATATATATATATATATATATATATATATATATATATATATATATATATATATATATATATATATATATATATATATATATATATTGTAAGGAAATGAAAGCCCTCATATAACTATTCTTTTTTTTATTGCATGGAATAAAAAAAAAAAGTTAGTTATAATGGGGGGTCTTCATTCTCTTTTATTTTTTAAACTATATTTATTAGTATTAACCTAAAATATAAGGGAAAGGCGAAAGAAAGGGGTTCCAATAAAAAGAAAATTAAATCAAATAAAATACAAATTTGCTTTAGGGCTTAAGTACATTCAATAGAAAACCAATAGCTAGATCATTTATTCAAGGTTAGGATTATAGCATAAAACATGGAGGACATAGGAACAGAAGAATCAAAGAAATTAAATGATTTTACAATTTCAAATAACAATCCTCTGGATGTTATGCTCCAGGTTATTTTGTTACGGTTCCTAATAGCGAAGGTTAAAATATAACAGCAATCAAACTTTAATAAGAAGTCTTGAATTAATGGATGAAATAAGCCCCTTTTAGGATGATGTCATGTCTCGCAACAAATGGACAACATAAGCCCAAATTGAATCCAGAGAAAAAGTTCATCTATTGAAAGAAAATAAGATTAAAGAAAAGGACAGGTTTCGAGCAGAAAGGAATCAAAACCTGCCGCAAAAGTGCCAAGGTTAGCCATCTTTGGAGGCTTCTCTCATATTGGTTATAAATACAGGCCTTTATCACGCTTTGATAAAAAGAAAATAAGGTTTATGGTCATGTCATTCTCATTTAAACAGTACAAGTTGCTCTTAATAAATAATCTACGCAGGAAACACATTAAATTAGATCATTTTTATTTAACTACCAACGATTTTGTTGCTAAGGGAAACTTAAAAGAGCTTACCGTGTATGATTTCTTCATGATCCTCCCGCTGCTCATTTACAACGTCCACAGGATCCAAAGTTTCCGCTATAACTTCTTCTTCATGTAAATCAATAGGAAAATATTCATCAACAAAAACAAATTCTTCTTTTAAAGTACACTCCTCTATCGTCTCCATCGCCGCCATGATACTTGTCTTGGGAGGCTACAAAGGAACCTCCGCGGCGACGCGACCGCGCATTCACAATTATAAAGAAAATATTTGTTTAAAACTGGAAATTTATTTGATGAACGGCACTATCTATATTTAAAAATAACAGGTTTAATTCATGTATTTTATTTTTCTTCCCCAATATAAGAGTAAGAAAGGATGGATCCTACTTCTACGGATGTATATTCCAAATAATAGCCAACCAGCTGATTAACTCCTCCTTCTTTTAGAGCGGGAATTTTAAATGTTCTATATCGTTTTGAACTTCGGATATTACTTTTATGTGTTAAAATGTTAAAATATTTTTATGCTCACGTTCCAAACTTAAAATAATATGTAATAATTCAGTTCAATGAGGTATGAAAAGAATGTCTTAAAAAAAAAAAAAAAGACCTTCAAAATAAAAACTATTTATTCTTATCAGGCTCATTATGGGTCTTTCTTAACAGAAGATTATGTGTTTAGAAGTTAAAAATTAATAAGGAAAATACTAAATTTAATTTATTTTTAAATTTAGTATTTTCTTTCTTAAATTGTTTTAGTAATTCTTCAATCGTTTAGCCAAGCAAATTCCTCCAATCGAAAATTCTATCAACAAATATAAAAATTATAATATGCAAATATAAAAATTTAATAATCCGCTGGCATAATTATTTAAGAAAAAAATATATAATTAGGTAAGTCAGACAATAATAAATAATTAAGTCTGCGTGAACACTGAAAATTCCATTTGTTTTATTTAGGGTATGTAGGTCATTTTTCGTTTGTAGAAAAATTACAGTCCAGTGAAAAAAATTTGTTTATGCTTCTAGCTGATTTATTCCGCACATATTACGTTGAAGCATGGGCTCAATTTTTTTTTTTTTTTTATCAGGGGTTAGGATTTATGTTAATAATAATTTTATATGTGTTAAGATATATTAAATATTCACTCCCTTACGTGTCCAATTTCTTAAATTTTCTACTTCGACTAAGTTAAGGATCGAGAAATCATAAGCTAATGCTTTCAAAATAAATTACCTGTCCAAACCAATTTAGTATTTCAAAGGATAAAAACTAATTTATCCTAGAGTAAATTGGGTATTTAGTAATGGAAATATAGTTGAATATATCTTAAATTAAATATTTTCCCCTTCATGTATCTCACTTCCTCAATTTAATAAAACAATTTGCGACAAGTAGACTTACAGAATTTATTAGCTGAGAAAACCAGTTGGCAAGCCTTACCATTTCCCTCCAAATGGAATTCTATTGGGTGTTGACTAAAACCTGTTACCAAGCTGTGATGTTAAATGTGTTTTGTGTTTGATAAGCCTCACTTACTCAAGAAATAGAGAGGGTAAGTTGAATATTTACCAACTATGTGCAGTTTTTCAGTATTTATGGAAGTTAGTGCCATGTAATATTGAGATACTCAAGTCAAGACTTAATCAGTCAACTATTTATTTGCAGGAGGAGCTCACTCCCTTTGTTTTTCGAGTAACGAGGGAGTGAGATTAAAGAGTATGAATGCATTTTTGGGATGCGCATTAAATTTTTAGTTGAACCTAAACATTTCAGGGTAATCGGCAGGGAGTGGCATTGAATATACCTCCCCACCCCCACCTACCCATGATGGCGGTATTTTCCATGAAAAAGATTTGATTGCTTTATTTTGAATAATCATAAGAAGCTGTTTAATGTTTGTTTGTCTGCTAACAAAAAACATTTTTTCCTTTAAATACGGACTTGGAACAGTGCAAATTTAAATGTACAAACAATGATCTAACTTTTGTTTTTCGTTGTTAACTTTTATATGTAGTTACATATTTGTTTTCGGGCACTTGCATAAAAAAATGGTTGCAAATATACTTTTTCTAACACAGATAATCAATATTGCTAACCATTTATATCGTTATAAGCGGACATTACTATACCCAGAACTGAGTAAACCATCTTGGAAAAAAATAATTGCGAATGTATTTATTGTATTTTTACAGTATATTTATTTTTAATGATACATCCATATGCAATATGTGTTTGCAAACAAAATTTAATTTCTCTAATAACAACATGAGATAACATTTTTAAATAATAGTTTACAATTTTTAAAGTCATAACTTTTCACTTTTTTGAAAAATAACATAAGGAATTTTTGTTTGGTAAGATTTTAGAATTGATTATTGGCTTGATCGTCTGAAGGATATTATTGTAAAAAAAAAAAAAAAAAGTTTTGTTATTCATTAATGATGTTTCAAGATTAAACATAAATTTGTGATAATTTGCTGTATATTTTAACTTGTTTTATCATAGCAAGTAAACAGTTAATAATTAAAACTGAAAAAAGTTCAAACATGAAGGGTCAAAAACGTTTAGAATACTAATAAAACTCTAGCGTATATAGAAATACATTTCGGGGGGGGGGGAGCACCTTGGCATTTGGGTTGTACGGAAAATTTTAAATATTTTAGTGTAAAATGGAGGGGTTTAAGGTCCTCTGGACACCTAGTAGACCAGGGCAAACGTAGAAGACATTTTTCGTTGTTATAGGTTTTTTTAGCGCGGTTCCTCCCTCCCCCATAGGGAGGAACCCCGCTTATAAGGTTGATACAATGAAACAATCCGGAAGTGCCGACTAGAAAATTTTGCGTTTCAGAACCCCTAGAAACCGAAAATAACGGTGGTTCAAATTTGTATATATATATATATGTATATATTTATTTATATATATATATATATATATATATATATATATATATATATATATATATATATATATATATATATTTGTCTGTTCGCTCTATAAATAGAAGACGAATGGTCCGATTGTGATGAAATTTGGTACAAAAATCCGTCGTCTAATTTGAAAGGTCAAGTTCGTTAGCCAGCAGAATCCGCCCACTGGAAGATGGCGTTTGGGGCGAAATTCGCGCAAAAAAAATCGTAACGCTTACGTTTTTGAGTTCATAAGCTTGTAAGTACTCGTTTTATAGGCTTCTTGGGCTAGGAAAACGAATGAAACCATTTTCAAGGCGATAGCTTTAACCGTTTTCGAGAAAATTGGAAAAATAGTTTTTGAATACCGTTTTTGGTTTGGGTACTTAGAATCATGGGATTCAGTTGAAACATTTTCTGCATGTTCGAATTGTATCAACACTAATATGTTGAAATTTTAGTTACGTTTGGAGTAAAGGAAGGGTTAGAATAAAATATTTTATTAACAGACAAGAAAAGTTTTGGTAACCTTTTATACTTTCGTTAGTATCTCGAAAACCGTTGAGAATCTTGGTAAACGGATGGTTTCCATTCGAAAGCTTACTAAATGCTCTAGAAAACAGGTTCTGAAGAAAGTTTTGATTAGGCGATGTCAAACGGAGAAATAAGTACATATAACTTAGAAGTTTGATAAACGATAATTGATTTCGGTAATTTATACGGTTCTTTTTGTCTGTTTTTATTTCTTGTTATTTTGTTATTGCTTCTAGGAGGAGGATGTATTTCTCAATAAAACAGGGGAATAAATACAAATTCTTTGAACCTGTAACAGAACTGAAAACGTAAATATTCTCTGTGTAGAGTCAGTCCGGGTCGAGGTAGTAGGCCGGTTCAGGTAGGCTGGTATTGCACTTCATAAATCAAGATTCATTGTTCTCATCAAGCATTCTAGGACAGCTGACAGTTACCTTTACCTGTAGGAAGTCATGCAGCCAAATTCTGTACTAGAAATATAATTATATTTTGTGGTTGAATGTGGCCGTAGTTCAATAAAAAATAACACTACTTTCTCATTTTCATGTACAATTTTATTTTGTTTAATTGCATTTAAAAGTAAAATGGATATGTTTGCACTGCAAGTTAAGTAAATTAGAAATATATTCGTAGAAGAGTCTTCATAGACCGAAACTTGGGACGGCAGAAAGAGTAATTTCTGCTTAGGATAGTTTCATCCCTAGCCGAAAGTCATGTTTTTTTGTTTTTTTTTTTTTGTTTTTTTTTCATATTTGTTTACATTAGGAATGATGCAAACAAAGTAATAACTGTTTCTATTCTAAGTCTACAAAATAACACTAGGGATATGAATGGAACCGCGCTAAGATGACGCAGTTCCTGCGAGTCTGACTTTTTTTTTTTACATAATATGTTCTCACAACCAAAATGTCGGGGGGGGGGCTGCAGCTCCCTTTATATATGACCATGCAATAAAACAGGGATTTTGAAATATTAATAGTTTAAATTAATATAACCACAACAACTTCACGAAAATCTACTAAGAAAATTCACAGAACAGAGTTCCTCATCCCCTTTAACAGTCGCACGTGACCTTAATCACTATAAGCGATCAAAAATTACAGCTGGCATTTAGTTGGTACTCTTTATAGGCGGAATATCGTAATAATTAGCCTCATTATTTCCTAGTTAACACTGCGAACGATTAGTAAATAAACTTTCCTTTGATGTTCCATCATTGAACCCCTTATTTCGTTTTATGAAATCGTTATGTACGGTACCCTGACTAAGCTAACAATGCTACATATATACACATATAAGTATATATGTATATATATACACACACATATATATATATATATATACATATACATATACATAAACATAAACATATACACCCACACGACTCCCTAATCTGGCGTCGGGGCCGGAGTACAGTCGGATTAGAGAAAATGCCAGATTACAGAATTCAGTTAGGAGCAGTCACTCATGCATTTGAAAAACCTTAATATTTGAGAATATACTAATGAGTACAATTTTTACCATGGTTTAACAGCTCTTAATTTCTGCTGGATCGACTGAGTTACTTTTGAAACTTGCACTCCACTCGCGATGAATGTTCGAACTAGACTGGCTATAATCAGGCGTTCCAGCCGCGGTTGCTTTAGTAGAAACGTTTATTATCTTAATAGAAAAACAAGTTCGTGCCTCTAAAAGGAAACATATATGCTTTCTTTGTCTTACATTCAATTAAATAACAGGAAACAAACGTTTATCTCGCTAGGAAGGGAAGGTTTTCTAGAAACCCTCGAGCAGGTCTAGCTCCGGCCAGTTCCGAGATCGGTCACTCATTCCTGTTTCAGACCCCCGGATTAGAGAGTCCGCCGGAATATATTATATATATATATATATATATATATATATATATATATATATATATATATATATATATATATATATATATATATATAAGTCCTTTGGAGATTAGCTTATTTTTGTTTTGTTTTGGAAAAAATCGCAAAACAAGTTTTCATTTTTTTACTTACTTATGGCCATTTTTAATGGAAATAAATTGTCATTGCGAATTGTTTAAAGAAACCAATTACTAATATTCAATCTCTTGACGCTGATGTGTTAGTGTACGGTTTTTGTAACGATAATGCTCTAGAAGCGAATAGAAAATTGCCTAATCGACGCACATAGGAGTATTTGCACTCAAAAACCGGTCAAAATTATATTACCTATACGACCTTTATTAGACGTTTTTACACAAAATATACAAATTTTGAATGAAAACTATTACACAATAAAGCTTTATTGAGAGTTCATCTTCATCGGTCATCGTTATCTTCGTCTTCATCCTCGACTTCCTCCATAATTTTGGGGCTTTCTGTTTCACCTACTATTAGATTGATCTACTATTAGCTTCCTTATATTAGATTGATTGGTTATGGCGAAAATGGGGCACTTTTAGGTAGCTATGGAGGTTGTGATCATGACGGCATTTTTAAAAATTTCTTCAAATCTTTATCGATCTTACATAGTAGACACCGAAAATGACCCCCCCCCCCCGTTAAAATATATATATATATATATATATATATATATATATATATATATATATATATTTACATATATACACAGGGTAGCCCAGATAAGTGGGCCACAAAAGGAATAATTATTAAACGGTTGGAGATATCACTCTTTCAACGAAACAAATTTATTGTTCTCGTCGAGACTTATCAAATGGTGCCAGGAAATAAGCCTTCTTTTTTTACTCATATATTGCATTCATTTTGAATAACTTATATAGAAAGAAGGAAGAAACGTGCAAAGGTGATTTTGAAAAAATACGTTTTATTTTCAAGTGTTCCTGATCTGGAATTAAAAATAAAAAGGTACTTTAATTTATTCAAGTAGTGTTGGGAAAATGGGTAGCCATAAACGAGCATTCTTTCCTGCAGGAATGAATGAATGAAAAGTTTTATTCTTATTCCGGGACACAAGTCCCATAGGAATAATTTTAAAATTACAAAATAATTGTGAATTTTACGTATAAACTTAAAAACTAATAAATGCTATCAGTATATAGTGTACAGCTTCAATATAGACTAGGGGGTGGGTAAAACTTGGAGGGATAGGAGGTGGTGGAAGAGTCGTGATTTAAAGGTTTCTAGGTTGGTAGAATGGCGGACAGACAGAGGTAAGGAATTCCATTGCGAGGTGGCACGGGTGACAAATGATTTTTCGAATATTGCTGTTCGGTGGGAAGGAATATAAAGATCGGAAGGACGAGATCGGGTATTACGGGTGTTATACCGAGGATTTAAATTTAAGAAGTTGAAAAATATAAGAAGGTCTACGGGATTGAATTACTTGGTAAAAGACTGAGCCGAGGAAGTACTGTTGACGATAAAGAGGGAATAGCCAATTTAGCTCCTGGTAGAAATGTGATATGTGGGAGTCTCTGGGGATCCCGAGGATAAAACGAATGAAACAATTCATGAGGCGTTTCGAGTTTTGCCTCGAGATCGCCAGAAAGTCCACCGTACACCAAACAACCATAGTCAAACTGGGGGAATAATAGGGAGGTTACGAGGAGTTGACGGGTCTTTGTTGGCAGGAGATGGCGGGAGAGGTTGAGCTGTCTCAGGATAAATATGGATCGACGGGAAATTTGGGAAATATGATTTTTCCAGGAAAGGTTCTGATCAAATATGATCCCAAGATTTTTAACTGATTTACAATATTTTATAGGGGTGCTGTTAAGGTAAAGAGCTGGAAAAGGGAAAGTGGAACTTATGAGGGATTGGGAGCCTATAACAATGGCTTTGGATTTGTCTGGATTCAGGGAAAGCTTATTAGCTGCGGCCCAAGTATTGATGTTATTAAGATCTACTTGCAGCTTGTCTACAGCATCTCGGAGCAAAGAGGGCTTAAAGGATAGGTTGATTTGGGTATCGTCGGCGTAAAGATGGAACTTGGAATGAACTATGGAAGGAGGAAGATCATTGATGTAAACAGAAAATAGAGTTGGGGATAACGAGGAGCCCTGGGGTACAGCACGGGAAAAAGGAAGAGGGCTAGAGGGATTGCTGTCGGGGATGACCACGTATTGGGATCGATTGGATAGAAAGGATTGGAACCAGCTAATGGCACTGTTGGAAAAGGAAAGAGATTGGAGTTTGGTGAGGAGGATTTGATGATCAACGGTATCAAAAGCTTTTGAAAAATCTAGGAGAACTAGGATAGCGAGTTGTTGGTTATCTATGGCAGTTTGAATGTCATGGGTGATTTTTATGAGCGCTGATTGAGTGGAGTATGACGGACGGAAGCCAGATTGGAGAGGGTTGAGGAGATTATTTTGTTCAAGGTGGTTGGATACTTGAGATTGGACCAGACGCTCTAAAGGTTTGGAAAGATTGGATAAAAGGGAGATAGGACGGAAATCCTTCGGAGAGCAGGGGTTTGATATTTTGTTAAGAGGGCGAACCAACGCTGTTTTCCATTGAGAAGGATAAGTCGAGTTTTGAAGGGAATAGTTGTATATGTGGAGAAGGATAGGAAGGATTGCGGGTAAGCAGGCCTTAATCAGTTTAACGGGAACAGAGTCTGGACCGTAGTCATTGGGTCGAGATTGAAGGACCGCGGTTAGAAGATCTTCTGGGGTTATATAGGAGAAATAGAAGTTGTTGGAACTAAAAGGTAGTGTGGAAGGTATAGGAGGACTGGATAGGACTGAGGGAGAAGATACAAAGTGAACATTAAGAACATCAGGGGATAATGAGATAGAGCAAGGACGGTTAGTTTTGCAAAGGGAAAGTTTACGAAGGATTGACCATTTTGTTTTCGAGTCAGGAGCATTGGATAGGGATTGGTGGACGTAGAGGGACTTAGCTCGACGGATGGAGGATTGGGTGAGGTTACTACGCAAATATTTGTAGGAGGGGTAATCTTGAGGAAGACGGGTCCGTCTAAATTTTCTTCTCGCTGCTTCTCTTCTTTTTATTAAAGATTTGAGCTCGGGTGTAAGCCAGGGAGCAGGAGGACGGCTGAACCGGCGGGTTTGAAGAGGAGCATGGGAATCTAAAAAGGGAGTGGAGGTGATGAGATAAGGAGTTAACCATGTTATCTATGGAGTCAGAGGAATAAATGGAATCATAAGGAAAGTTTTCTAAATCAGGTTCCAATTGTTCAAAGGACAGAGAATTAAGGTTACGAAATGAAAAGAATTTGTTATTAATAGTAGGGGTAGGTAAATCAAAAGTTATTTGAATAAGATCATGAGAAGAAAGGAAGGGCACTGGGTGTTGAGATGAGGCTAGGAGATTGTCCTGAGAGTCCAGGATAAAGAGATCAAGCCAGGTATCAGAGGACTGGGTGTGATGGGTAGGTGAATAGGGGATCACAAAAAGATTGAGCGAAAAGAATAGTTCAGAGAGGTTGGTAACGTCAGGGGATTCGACAAGAAGATTGGTATTGAAGTCGCCAGCAAGAATTACATGGGAATAACAGGGGACTAACTGATAAAGGAAGGTTTCAAAAGATTGGTCATATGGCACACGTGGAGGACGATATACAACGGAAAAGAGGAGAGGTGAAGAAGACGTTGATATCTCGGCAAAAATATACTCAAGGTGAGGAAGATCAGACAGAGGCGAATGAAAAAGGATTTTAGACTTTAAACTATCATGAACAAAGAGGCCGACACCTCCTCCTGTTCTGTCTTCTCTGTCATGTCGTAAGAGGGTATAGTTGGGAAGGGAAACTCGAGAGGAAGGGATATAAGGTTTGAGCCAGGTTTCCGAAACAGCTATAATATGATGAAAATTTTCGTGGAAATAGAGGACGAATTCATCGTAGTGTGCAAGAAGGGATTGGGCGTTAACCTGACAGTATATCAGGGCATATATCTGGATACTAAGTGAAAATTACCTCTGGCAGATGAATAAATATAGTTTCTAATTATATAGTATATAAAAGTCCTTAATAAAAATATAAATATTGAATTTGCTTTAATGAAAAATAAAAGTAAATAAAAGGCTCTAATAAAGGAAGAGATGAGGAGACTGATAAAATTGCGTCAAGGAAATTCATCAAGATCTTCGGAACTGTTAACTATAACAACCGGATGACCATCACTTCGACGGCATATGACTCGACCACCGCTAAACCAGAGGTATTTGATCTTGTCTGCAGATTTCTTCTGTCTGGCCAACCAATAAAGGTGTTTATTTGTAGGAGTCATCGCTTCGCCGATGTAGATTCTGTTGGAGTCGATGTCCGTCGAATCTAAGTGTCGGGTAGAAAAGTCTCTCTTTACTTTTCTCCTCAGTCAGGGATTGGCGGACAAATCGGGCTATGATTGGGCCAGGGATTTCTTCTTGTCTCGATCTGAGTCTAAATACATGGTCCATGTCTTCAGGTAGGATCTTGAGACCGAGGCCAGCACAAACATTCTGTACGACAGCCGGGAGCACTTCACCAGGTTTTGAAGGAATTCCCCTGATTTCTACTGAGTTCCTCAGATGATTCTGTTGGGCATCGTTAACTTTTTCTTCCAGGGATTTTATCTTATTTTTAAGACAACAATTTTTCTAGGGATAGTTCTTGGATTTTTTGGCTTTGGGCTTCTATCAAGCTCTCCATTTTTTTTATTTGTTCGAGGTGGGCGAACGTTAAATCGGTTTGTTTTTCCATAGTGTCTTGCATGGATTTGAATGTTTCTGAAGATGGGAAATTAGCTTTGAATTCCCTGAATTCAGTCGCCATAGATATTATAATATCTCTAAGGCTTTGCAACTCCAAGTTTTCATGCGTTGACGATTGTGAAAGGGATTTTAAATGCCCGTCAGTACCCTCAGAGGCTGAAACATTTTTATCAGTTTTTTCACAACTAATACACACCCATGATTTGATGAGTGCTTTCAGACTGTCTATATCTGCCCCTTCATAATTACAGCACTTGCTGTGATTAACAGCTTTACATGAGGTATTTGAACACCTGAGAATCCTTTTATCATCTCTAGGCACTGTAGAATTACAGATTGAGCAGACCACCATCCTTGTATTATTGAATGAATGCGTATTAGAGCGATTAAAGAAAAAGTATAACCCACCTTTAACCTTACTCAAGGGCGCTGAGTCAGGTGATATGACCTTTGGGAGTAGTAGGCCTGCGCTCCTCCCCACCACCAAGGGACTGAAGTCTTTATAACCTTATAACTTTCTTCAACTAATAAAACACCTCAACTTTGCACGATGATTTCAAATTCACTGAATTTATATTGAACTAGTTATTACTACCACTAGAATCAGAACTTTCTAAACAACAAATCGGTATTAAATTCAGCGATAGTTATTAACTTTTTACAAGAGAAAACTAACTGGAAAACGGAGCAAACAATGGCGTGGTGAACAGTATGAGGGCACACACAGGAAAGATGAATCCGCACGGAAAGAACGCCAGTATATGGGTAAGGGTACTAGCATGGTGAACTGGCAGAGGTAGAGGTAGAGGGGAGAGGTAGAGGTAAATGTACCTCTATGTAACACAAACACATTGTTTGTAATGGGGACTCGCATAGTGAAGAGGTAGGTGTACCTCGCGGGCCTCCTAGAGGTTTTTCCCGCCCGCTTTTAAAGACAAACTTTTTTGTCTTTTCGAGCGGTCTATGACGTTGCTTCTCCGTGATTGGTCTATTCAAGTCCTTTACCATCCCATTCAACCCTCTGCTGCACTTGTGGTCGTTTGTGTAGTATTTTCACTCTAGAAAAATTGAGATTGTGAATAACTATTAACGGTAGTGAAATGAAAGAAGATTTAAATATCGCGGTGCATTAATTATCCACCATTTACGCCCTGTCGACATGTCATCACTATCTTCACTACTGTCACTTAATATTGTAAAAAAATAAACTATCCTAACAACCTCTCTTCTTGCAACACAGCTGAAGACTGTCTCTCAAATCACGTGAAACTGGAAAAGCAGCGCGGTAACCCTCTTCACTATGCGACCCTCCCTCTATCTAGGCCTCTACCTCTTCCCTCTACCTCTACCTCTACCTCTTCACCATGCGACTACCCTAAGGAAGGAAAGCGTGCCGGTCGGGTTATCCCTTCAGTCGGCTCCCTTTGACATAATCCGTTTAGTTTTCCTCTCGTTATTGGGCGCTCGTCTTTCCTCTCAGATTCCACTGTATCCTGCATGATTGCGTGTCAGTCCTTACTTCTTAGCTATCAGCTTTTTAACTTTGCTTATAGCTATGGAGACACTGCGTCAAATATTTCTATGGCTTTAAATCTTATATACAGCAATATATTTCCATTCACGATTGAATGCTGAACAATTTTCAAAAAAATTAACTCACTATCATTAAAATTAACAGTGTTATAGGAAAAGTTGTAAAAGTATAGATTGTTGCCAGATGTACTATCAATGATATTTTGCACATTTTTAAGAATATTTAAAGGTACTTACGTATTAGCGTCAAAGCAGGTTAAAGAGGCGGGTCTCGTTCAGAGATCTGGATCATGGATAACGCATTTCTATTGGTCAAGCACTATCAGAGATATCATCTATTGTGTTTATAGTAGCCATCTTGTTCCCTTTGTCTTTTTAACGCAATTCATTTGTGCTTTATTTACCCTCGCAATTGTTGTTGTTTTTTTTTGTTACGCGATTTCAGTTTCTGTGCGAGATAGCGACATCAGAATAGCTAGGATGAAAGCTACTTTTTCGAAGCGATGCCAAATTGTTTATCAGTCCATTATCCAGCGAAAAACTATCCTTGATCTATATTATCAACGAGTTGGATTGACTAGAGTTTAGATATAATCTTGAGCGAGCGTAGCGAGCGGAAACGCTTAGCAATTATGCTATTAATATAAGTGCTACGCGTTTTCGCTAGCTAAAGATTATATCAAAACTCTAGTTAACCTAAATCGTTGATAATCCCGTCGCCATATTGGCGAAATCTGATTTGACTCCTTGATCCAGATCCCCCCCCCCCGGGGGCTCTTTAGCCTGCTTTGACGCTAATACGTAAGTTCCTATTTAAAGTGCTGCATTTCAAAAACTAATGAACATAACAACATAAAAGTTGGTACGTTTACTCATGTCCATTACTAAAATATACTCACCAAGTTTCATCAAAATTTGACAACGTTGGGTGTCGAAATGCATTTTGGCTGGATGATTTGGTTTGGAATATCCCAAAAGTAAATACCCTATTCAATTCGTAATTTTTTTAGTTGTGTTAATAAATTATAAAACATATTCTTAAGATTATTTATACTAGGGTTCGAAAATTCAAGTTACCTTATATTTTTAAAAAGTTTAAGTTAAACTTATATTTTTTTTATTTTACTTGTAGTTTTTATTGAACATGAACTTTTTCATTAGGAAAATGTTTGGAAAATGTGTGGAGTTAGGTATTTTAAAAATTTTATCCAAATAATTTTTTTCATAAAAGTTCAGTACAAACGTTTGTTGTTGTAGATTACAATTTTTTAAATATATGAATTGATTTTAAAACACAAAATTAATTTTAACAATTTGAAATCAATAACTGATGACTGATGGAATGTAATATAACTATATATATATATATATATATATATATATATATATATATATGTATATATATATAAACATATGTAATGTAATATATTACATAAGTGTATTGACAGTAAGTGTATTGATTACCAGTAAGGGTCCCAGGTATAAAATATGGACCGATAACATTAGGCCCAAGAGGCCAGACCTGACGTTGATTTTCCACTCGTGCTGCCTGTCTACGCTCCAGGTCCAACTGAGGTTTTCAATCGCACCAATGTGTGTGTGTGTGTGTGTGTGTGAGTTAACTCAAGATTTTGTTTTTTCGCCATGAAACTTTGTATGAAGTATTCTCATAACAAGAGATTGAACAAATTCGATAACTAGCAAAATCGGTCCTCCAGGGGGGGGGGGGAGGGGGTACTCCAGACCTATTAAAATTATTTGTCGATATCGGCCGTAATTTATACTCCGACGAAATTTGGTATTCGTTGTGGTCATCATCGGAAAAAACGAAAAATCGTAATGCCGCAATAAATAACTAACTTAACATTCAATTTTAAATGAATATTAAACAAAATGGCAGATCAAGGCGGATGATTTTATTGCATTGGACAATTGTCATTAGCCTAAATTTCATGTATGTAAAAGAAACATGGCTCGACAAGACCCGACAAGTAACTAAAAATCTCGATATCTCATTATTTTGGGATAAAAAAAGTACCCAAATAAGTACTCTCTAAAAACGTTCAATTTAAAGAACAAAACAATAAAATACAGTGGCAAGATAAAGTACATACATCCCACTTCCATATTCAATAGGAGATTTCATCAAAACTTAACCACAATAGAGAGGGAAACAAATTAAACTGACAAGTGCGGAAGAATAGATTTATGCGATTCCAACTATGTCTGGGTATGGACTGTTTGTACTACAACAGGGTGGTGCGGAAGGAAAATATTTGGCTACCAATAGATAGACAATTTATCGAACTTAAAGATTAGCATGTTTGAAAGGATTATAACGCAACTTGGCGATTCACTTTTGACCGGTTTTAGAGGGCAAATACTCCTATGTGCCGCGGTAGGAAATAACTGATGCTCAAAAAAGCACTGGAGTAAAAAAATATTCAAGTTTATCGCTAACACGTCCCCGTCCCAGGTTTTAGAGGGCAAATACTCCTATGTGCCGCGGTAGGAAATAACTCATGCTCGAAAATGCACTGGGGTAAAAAAATATTCAAGTTTATCGCTAACACGTCCCCGTCCCAGGTTTTAGAGGGCAAATACTCCTATGTGCGACGAGTCTTGTTGTTAACTTTTAATTGACTCTGACAGACTGTGTTATCTCATTTATTTACTTGTTTTAATGTTATCATCTACATAATGTTCATTTTGCTCAAAATGTTGCCCTCTTGCAGAATTGCAAGCATTAAATCTAGCACTGACTTAATAAATTCAGCTACATTGTTCTGGTGATATTTGGTGGACTGCATCCATGATTCGGTCTCTTAATTGCTCTCTGAGTTGATAGACGCCAAATAAATTTCCTGCTTCAAATTTCCCCATACGAAGAGATCCATTTTTGTCATACCAGGTGATCGACGTGGCTAAGACACTATTCTTCCTCGTCCAATCTATCTTGGGAATAATTTATGTTCAGCCATTTATGTTTTTTAACCATTCGGGTAAAAAAGACGGCCCACCTGCAATCCTCTCCAAATTCCAGGCCAAACGTTTAGAGCAAATTCATTCTCAACATGGGATTTTCATTAGCCCATGCACGATCATTTTCTTGATTAACGATTCCTCCTCTTGTAAATGTCATTTGTCCAAATTATTTTCAATGGAAATAAATTTTCATCGTCAACTGTTTCAGGAAACCATCTACTAAAATTCAATCTCTTGGCATAATCTTAAAGTGATAAATTCTTCACTTTTTGAAGATAGTGATTGTCACCTTTCAACGTTGGCCATATTTTCTGCCACGAAATTCCTAAAGCATGTGATGTTCTTCGGATTTTAGTTTCAGGATTGTTATCCCAGTGGCCTTAGACACATTTCCTTCTCCGACAATCTGCTCTTACTCCTCTCTATGATTAGTTGCTTCAATACGAGTATGAATGACCCAGTCTCTCGTAGTGTATTATATATATATATATATATATATATATATATATATATATATATATATATATGTGTGTGTGTGTGTGTGTGTGTGTGTGTATGTTATGGTGTTATTTTCATCGCTGGGAATAATATTTTTAGATTGAACGGCTTCTTTCTTCAGCTGTTCTTCTATCCTACTTCATCCCGATCCGTGATATTTCGATAAATTCTTCTTCATTTTTGTCAGGCTGTTCGTTTTCATCCTCGGTGGCATTCCCTTATCCGTTAGCTACCCATATGAAAATATAACAAAACGGAGGCGTTCCTGGTGGTAGCTTTGCCAACCTACGTTTGGCGGCTTAAATCTATTCAATCGTAGTACAAAGTAACCCCCCCCCCCCCGCATTCCGATACACCAATTTAATTCATTTTTACAAAACACCTTTCTCCTTAGATACCCAAGACGTCTACCGCGTTTCGCTCCAACACATCAGAAGGTATGAGCAAATTAGTAATTTGGATCCGAAATGAACCCCCCCCCCCCTCTCCCCCCCTAATTAACCGATTTAGTTTATTTTTACTGCACATTCTTCTCCTTATAGGGCCACAACAAACAATGAGTTTCGTACAAACGTATAAAACAAAAATTACGGCTGGTATGTGCAAATAAATTTACTTTCGGTACGGAGTAAATCCCCCCCCCCTCCAGATGGACCGATTTTGCTGGTTAACGTACTCGTTCAACGTTAAACGGGGATCATTTTCGGTATCTACAGCACATTCTTCTCCTTATAGGGCCACAACGAACAATGAGTTTCGTACACACGTATACAACAAAAATTACGGCTGGTATGGGCAAATAACTTTACTTTCGGTACGGAGTAAATTCCTCCCCCTCCAGATGGACCGATTTTGCTGGTTAACGGAATTATTTTCGGTGTCTACTAGGAAGGATCGATAAAGATTTGAAATGTTTTAACAATTCCGCCATCATTGCAACCTCTATTGCTACTTTCCTTTAGAGGAAAGTGCTAAAAATTAAGAATTCTTGAAGCTCACGGTGTGGACCTTTATCAACACATATGACAAGTATTTATCGCAAAATAAAGAATATTTATTCATAGCAATTTTTTGAAGAATTTTTTTTTTCAAATATCACGATACCTAGAATAAATTTAAATACTCTTATAAATTAATCTTAAGTTAATGGAGGATTAATTTCAGAAATTGGCATTCGGATGAAGTGCTATTCAGAGAAAAATTAATTCGGAGTTGAATTGATTTCTGATTAAAAATAAATAAAAATGTTTTTGACAAAGCATTAGTTGACCCAAAGATGACTTGCTGTTGAGGTCACAAGTAGGACGTATCTGGTATTAAAATTCTCCTACTTCTTATCACTAGTCAATACCTGCGGTGATGTGAGCATCCAAAAGATAAACCAATTTTCAATTTTAATTGTCTACTGAATAATTATAGGGTCATTCCGTGTCAAATCAACACAGTGATTTTTTTTTTACCATCTCAGATTTATATGGAACTTGGTGAGGAGGTAGCCTTTGTATAGACTAAGAAAAATACAAAGCATTATTGAAAAATATCAACTGATTTGGAACCGGTACCTAAAATGTTTGAATTGCGGGCGTGGCTCTTAAATTTAAGCCAGAGAGCTGGGAGAGGTGTTGTTTTAAAGCTCCTTCTAAGAACTTTCTTACGATACTTACATAGCTATAGTATTTTTTGTGCAGCCTTTTCTTCATCCATTAGGATTTCTGCCATACTGCCTGAAATGTTATTTTCTTTCCTTAATACGGTTGTGTTCCGTGCATTGTGTATGAACAGTTAATTCATCATAGCAAAATTTACAGGTGGGAGGGTAATATCCTTTTAGATGGTAAGTGTGTGTTATTTTGGTATGGCCAATTCGTATTCTTGCTAATATCACTTCCTCCCTTCTGTTCAATCTTTCAGAGGTTTTCCAAACATTTACGTTTTCTTTTATGTTTTTTAGTTTGGTTCCTGTTTTCAACCATCCTTTTTTTTCCACAATTTCATTATTTGTTTTATAATTTTTTTCAAATCCAGCAATTCGCGTACTACGAGTAGAGAAATGTTTCTTTAGTTAATTAACCTCTATATTTTACTAAATCCGAGGAGTCGTTTTCACACTTCAAATTCAGTTTGGGAAGACATACAAAAATACAGGTCTAATATTTTTTGATGTTCTACCTTTTGAGAAAATTACATTTGATTTGATGATCGACAGTCGGATTGTATGTATTTTGGTGTAATAACCATTTTATTTTACCTGAGTATTTATAAGTTATTTTGAGTATGTATAGTCGTTGGATAACGACTCAATCGGAATATTGTCATGAAGTGTTTCTACTATATTCGGTATTCTTAACCAGTTCTTCAACTTTTCGCCTCACAGATATGGGGACATAGAGTGCTATTACAGTAAAATAAATGCCCGAACAGATGGCCCTGAATAGGAATGTGCGTTTTGACCTCTTCCCCAGCATTCTTTTATTACTCCAAACCAGAATACATATGAGGGAGCTTACCACCAAACAGGTTCCAATGTCCATCAACAATCAGATATTTAGTATACATTTCTTTAAACAAAATCTGTCTTTAAAAACTTAGTTTCTTTTTTCTTTGTTTTTTTTTTTTTTTTTTTTTTTTTGCTTTAAAGCATTAATTCTATATGAACGTTTTTATCAGGATGACATAACTTAATTATAATAAATTATATATTGTTATACATTGAGAGGCGCTCGGCTGCAAGCGGGACTCGAACCCTCCATCTCCCGCAGGAGAATCCAAGGCGTTAGCCACTAGACCACGGGCAGACCCATTATGATTTTATTATAAGAAAATTAATTATATTCATATTAAAGTTAATACTGTAGTGATAGGGTGATATTTTATCATCAGCTCTGATATCTTTCTAAAACCGAGTTTAAGGTAATTTCTTCGGAGTTTGTGATAATAGCGCTTCACATTAATTTTATATAGAACAGAAATGTAATAACATGTAAAATATATATAAAACGAAATTTGAAAATTTTATAATTTAAAACAATTATTCATACATGTAATTAACAAAAATAAAAATTTGACTAAAACATTTTCAGTAGTTAGTTAGTTACCCTTTCACATTTATGACAGTTTGAAATCTCATAGGCATTGAATTTACAAGTTTGTTATTCTCTTGAGAGTCGATTTATCCCCTCGTTTTCAGAAAGTTATACATTAAATCTTTCCGCGAAGAGCATGAATATTTTATTATTTTTAACTCCAATAATGCCCACGTCAATGTTTTATGGGGTTATGATCCGGCGATTGAGGTGGTGTTGGCAGCCGTGTACAATAGCTATTTGGATTTTTTGGGCGTATGCTTAGGGTCATTACCTGCTGGAACAACTAGTTGCGTTCTGTTCCTAGATTTCGCTATAAATTCCTAATTAAAAAAAAAAAAAATACATTGCAATACAGTCTCAGCATTCAGTACACTATCAATTCTACCGATCTATGTGGTCTACGACATCCTAATACACGATCCCGAATGACTGGTTCCTCTATAAAATACTGTACCTAACTCCACCGATTTAATCTGCAACGAATTTACGTCATAACCTATGAAAATTTGACGGTTTTGATAATACGGTAACCACGTCGGATAGTGGCCATAGCAACCCTCGTGTACCATCGCGATGGTACACGACGGTTCGGCATGCATCGTCCGGACGTAGCCGAACCGTTACAGTTTTAGCATCTTACTAGGCCATTTCTAAGACATATCCACGCTAAAACAGAACTGAAGCACGCTTTTATGCGTTGCTAATTACTATGTAAGGGATTATTGAAGTGTTGAATGTTAATTGCACCATTCCAATTGAAATCCACTTTATCCTTCGATTCCTATTTTGGTTGGTTTTTTGAATTGGTCTTTAGGGCAATGTAATTCTTATCATTACCGGAATTCCTATTTTGGAGATTGCTGAAATTGGATTTCTATGGTTATTAAACCAAAGATCCAAAAAATCGGCACTTCGTTCCACTGTGGGACGTCTTGTTTGGTCATCATACATAAACAGTTCTTGGGGTTTCTTCTTTCTAGTTTTTGTATTCTTCTAAAAGTGTTATTAGATTTGGTTCGTTATTATCGTTGGTTATTAGAAATGGTCTCGATGTATTTCTCTTTATTATCATTTTTGCTTATAACGAATTCATTTTGACATTTTTACACGAGATATTAGGTAGATCTCACTGTAAATGTTCAGTAACTTGCTACCAAAAAGTATTCAACAACTCTTTGCAGAAAATAGTAATGGTAAACTCATTTGTCGTAAAATAATCGCTTCATTTTATTAGGCTGTGCACACATACGGCCTAGTGAAATTTATACAAAAGCTACTTCAAAACATGTACTTTTAGGTAAAACTAAGCGGAGGGGATAGCTAAGTACCGCTGTTTTTCTACACCAAATAAACTACGGATAATTGAGTTTCATTACAGATATATTCACAACCTAAATGCGCCCAGTTCATAGTAAAATAGAAAATTTGTTTAAAAGCTACATATACTCATGAGACTTCCTGAGTAATATCAATTTTTCAGGAATAAAATAAGTGGTATAAAATATTGTTTTACTTTTCGCTAAATACCGGCGATTTGTGAAATCAGTTAAATAAAATTGTTTTCTTTTTCATGCAAAAAGAAATTAGGTGAATTTTTAAAAACCTTTTTTTGTCAGTTTTTGATTAAATATAATACCCTTAATGTTTACTCGAAGCAAAAATAGTTTATAAGATAAAATAAGGGTACACGACCAATTTAATAAGCTAAGGTGTTTTTCGACATAGCAATTATAATCGGGCTTCATGTAAAAACCAATGCAATAATATGGCTAAAACTCAATCTGCTCAATAGAAAAGGGTTTGTTTGTTACTAACAATACAATCAAAATCACAAATTATAAAGTTTATGTTTTCCCCCAATGTCCAACATTACTATGGGATCGCCCACTGTGCGTCGGCCCGAGTTTCGAGCTTTTTTTTTCTATGTCCAAATTTATTTCTATGTACATAAAGAGCCCCAGGCCCAACAGATTGGTGCCTGGGGCTGGGCTTAACACCTACGCCTTATGCTACGCTTACGTACTAGAAGGGACTGTGACCATGAGCAAGGATCAACTTTTCGAAGATCTTGCTCATGTGACTCTGCAGGCTTATCGGCCGGTAGTGCTCAGCCTGTCTCCTGGCTTCTTTGGTTTTCGAAGAGGGACCACCACGGCGTGCTTCCATGCCTCGGGGAAGTGTCCAGTGCGATAGGCTGCATTGAAGATGTTCAGTAGGTAGGCCTTCGCTTTCCTAGGGAGCATCTTCAGCATCACATAGGGTACACCGTCCAGTCCGGAGGATTTGTTTCACTTTGTCCGCCTCAGCGCCGATTCCAGTTGCCTGTAGGTGAAGTGCAACGGAGTCCTGGGGAGGTCTTGGGGATCACCGTCAAGCCTCGGCAACGTCTCGGTTCTCCGACGGTCGTTCTCCTCGTAGTAATCGGCGAGGGCTTCAGCTTGCTCTGCCGGTGACAGGAGGTGATCGCCGTCGGAGAAGATGACCTCACGCCGCTTGGTAACCGTGCAGCGAAGGAGCCGCCAAAACTGCCTAGTGTCCTCGTGAGTCCGTCGGAGCTGCTCGTGCCAGAGGGCCGTCTTTCATTGCGCAGACAGTTACGCAATTTGCCGGTTCATGACATTGATAGGGGCCCTCAGGGTTCTATCATTCGTCCGCGCCCATATATTCTTAAGGTTGTTTCTCATCCCGATCAGCCTGGTGATGTGAGCAGGAGGCTTACGCTGGTTGGTGGGCTTCGGAACAAACTTAGGAATCCTTTCGGATGGAAAGGAGGCGGACTGGATGACTTCGGTGAAACTTTTGACGGCTTCGTCGAGGTCGGTAGCAGCTCCGAAGGTCCCAATGGGGGGCAGGTCGGAGAGGATATCCTCCTGGTATCCTTTCCAATCTGCCTTGTGGAGGATGTACTTCGTAGGCAGCGGCGTAGGCGGGTCTCCTTCCATCTCGTACAAGACCGGGCGGTGGTCTAAAGGACCGTAGTCCAGGGCACTGCATCTCGTCGCTGCATGCAGATCCTTAGTGAGGAGCAGGTCTAGGCTGGACGTCCGAGCGGGGTTCCCTGCATGTCTGAATGTGTGGATCCCCGGATGGAGAACTCCGAGACTTGTCCTCACTATGTACTGCCCCAGTTCATTAGCCATAGAACACTGCCAGGCCTGGTGTCGGGCGTTGAGATCCCCGACAAGAACATGGTGGGGCTCCTGCGATGCAGACGTGATGAGTGCCTTGGTCTCCGCCAGCGGTGCTCGGGGCCTTCGGAGACGCACGTGAAGACGTAGCGTCTCCTCAGGCGAACCGAGACGGACACTGCCTGGGTCCCGGTGTTAGTGGTGGGCTGCTGCTCGAGAAGTCTTGATGGCAGGTCTCTTCTAACGAGCAGCAGCGTTCCTCCGGAAGTTCCAGACAGGCCGTCGCACCTGTATGAGGTGTATCCTCCGAAGAACGGCCGGTCATGGGGGCGCAGCTGGGTGTCCGTAATGGCCACCACCGCGGGGGAGTAAGTCTGGAGGAGATGTTCCAGCTCAGCCAACTTAGGTCGAAGGCTGCGGATGTTATAGTTGACTATGATGTGCCCCATCATTTTGAGGGCATCACCAGGTCAACCAGCCTGTCGACCTTATTCATGAGCTTGCTCACAGTGTCCATGAGCCCCATATGAGCGTGAACATCGTCTCCATGCTCATCCCCTGCGGCTGCTGCGTGGATTGTACTTGAGGGAGGCTGGTGAACACTGATGGGGTCGGCCTGGGTGCTGATTCGATGGGCTGTCGTCGTGGAGCTCCGCCGGCTGCCTGGGAGTAGGGTGTTTCACTGTTGATTCTGGTTGCAGGGAAGGTACGAGTCGGTGGGGCCTGGTGCGCAGCGAGTAGTGGGGAGGCCTTCTGTGTCCGTTTCTCGTGAATCTTTCTCGCAAGTTCTTGACGTTTCGGGCAGAGCCGATACGATGTCGGATGGTCTTCGTTGCACTGTTGGCACTTAGGGGGGCTTGCCCGCGAGCATTCGTGTGTCCAGTGCGCAGCACCGCACCAGCCGCATTTTCCTGGGCGTCCGCAGTATTGCACAGTGTGCCCAAAGTCTAGGCAGTGGAAGCACTGCACCGGCCCACCACCAGTTTTGAAGACGCTGGCCTTGAACCCGATTTAGTCGATCTGCTTAAAGCCTTGTATCATCTGAAGGGTAACTTCGCTGCTGGTGATGACCAGTATGGTGCTCAGCTCCATTTTTTCACCAGTTTCAAGGGTTTTGGTGAGCCAAGAAGCCTTCTTAAAGCACTCAAGTCGACGTCGCAGTTCGTCACTGATGTCCTCGAGGGGGTGGTCAGGGTCCAACCCATGGAGGAGGAACCGCTTATCGCGTTTCTTAGTTCGTGGGGCGTAGGTATGGTATTTGATGTCGGCGTCTTCCTGCAGCATGCTCCAGACCGCGGAGTGATCTTTTCCGTTGAAGAGGAAGAGCCTCGTTTCAATTCCACTGTTGGCGATTCGAAAGTCATCTATCCCCCGCGAGAGAAGCTCCGCCTTTAGGTCTGCTGCTGACACGGGAGGCTCGATGATGTACGGCGGCTGCCGTTGTTTCTTCCGCTCGGTGGTCTTCTCGGTGGGTGAGGCCTTTTCATTGGTCGAGGGAGCCTGGACCGGGAGTAAGGCGAAGGAATTCCTGACCTCAGTTGTAGAGGTTGTTGGCATCCTTGGGCGGGCGATGTATTTTCTGGGTAGTGGGGAGTATCCTTCCGTGTCTGTCATCCCTCGCTTCAGAGAGGTGTTCTCGGCTTCCATTTCAAGTGACGGGTCTTGATGACCGATCACGCGATGATCTTGATGGCCCGTAGCAGGGCCGTTGACTTGTTGAGTTTTGTGGCCCGTAGAAGGGACGTTCGAGTCCTGCCCCTTCATCCTGGACTTCGACGGTAGGGTATGACGGGACGGGGGGCTCGCAGTCCGGTCTTCCCCGAAACTGCGAGTGTGTCAGAGACCCGGCCGAACCCCTTAACAATTCCCTTGTAGTCCCCGTGGACTACGGCTTGTTTAGGGATCCGGGAGGAATAAAACAGCTACTCTCTTCGGGGTTCTTCAGTTCTTCACGATGTGAGGTGGCTGGGTTGAAGCTAGTTCTTGAAGTGGTCCTTCCTGTTCGACTGCTGGCAGGAGAAAGTTTTTCATGTGAGTTTCGAGCTCACTTCCTTCAGCCTTTTATTCGAGTACTCTACCACTTAGCGGTGCAGTGCTTACCACCTCGCCCCCCCTATATATATATATATATATATATATATATATATATATACACACATACATACATACATACATACATACATACATACATATATTCAAATACACACGGCATTTTTTTTACGGCACATCAACTGTTTGGCTATTAGCGCCGAAGAGGCTTAATATAATGAATTAACGTTTTAGGATACCATGAAATAAAAGTCCGACTTGCAGGAACTGCATCATCTTAGAGCGGTTCCGTTCTTATCCCTAATGTTGGAAAGGTTGACATAGAAACGGTTATAATTTTGGTTAGGCCTTTCATAAAATAATTTATGATCCCAAATAGGTCACAGTTGAAAGGTTCCATACCTCTTACCTGAATATTAGCCTTGTGAAGGTTCTTTCTAGAAGCACACTACTTACTGTTTCTTTTTTTTTTTTTTTTTTTTTTTTTTTTTTTTTTTTTTTTACTATGATACTAATTTTACAGATGAATTCAATTTAAAACAAAAAAAAAAAACAATTAAAAAGTGATTTGATAAAAGAAAAAAACCCGTTCAAAAGAAAAAAATAAAACCACATTTGAAGATTTAAGCACTTATTTCTCCGATTGACATCGCCTAATCGAAAATTGCTTTAGAATCTTTTTTTTAGAGCATTTAGTAAGCTTTCGAATGATAACGATCCGCTTATGAAAATTCAAAACTGTTTTCGAGATATTAAGGAAAACATTCGGCGCTAATAGCCAAACAGTTGATGCGCCGAAAAAAAAAAAAAAAAAAAAAAAAAAAATTAAGGAAAATATACGAAGTCCCCAAAACTTTTCATGTCTATTAATTAAATATTTTATTCTAATCCTTCCTTAACTCCAAACGTAACCAAAATTTAATCATGTTTGTTTATATGAATTTAAAACATAAAGCAGAAATGTTTTTAACTGAATCCCATGATTCTAAGTACCCAAACCAAAAACGCATTTCAACAATTATTTTGCCACTTTTCTCGAAAACGGTTAAAGCTATAGCCTTAAAAATGGTTTAATTCGTTTTCCTAGGCCAAGAAGCCTATAAAACGAGTACTTGCTAGCATATGAAGCAAGCGTAACGATTTTTTTCGCGCGAATTTCGCTTCAAAACCCATGTTTCTGGTGGTGGATTGTGCTGATTAACGAACTTGACATTTGAAATTGGACGAAAATTGATATACCAAATTTCATCAAAATCGGACCATTTTTGAGGCCTCCAGAGCGCGAACAGACAAATATATATATACACAAATTTTAACCACCGTTATTTTCGGTCTCTAGAGGTTCTAAAACGCAAAATTTTCTACCTGAGCAAAAGATTCCATTACAGTAACACCAGAATCAGAATAGCATTTCTTCTTTTCCTGTTACACTTTCTTATAGCTTGGGAAATAGTTTAATCCGTCCGCTTTGGATGTACTTCGCTTGAGATCTCAAATCCTTAGTCTTTCGTCGCCAACTTCGCTCACTAGCAACGTCGATTTGCGGCCTGCCGATTGGGAAAGTGAAGAGTTCCGCAACTCGTTTTTAAAGGACTAGTTTCTGCGAGCTTCGGCCATATTGGTACGATATTCGAAACGGAAAGAGCTTAGGAACGAAGACAAGGTATAGTTGGGATGCGGCTAGGAGAAAAACGTCAGACTTTCAGGAAGAAATCTGTATTTGGACCTTCGGCTGCACATTGGCAGCCTTCTTCAGCTAAAAAAATACAACTTATAAGTAAAAAAAAAAAAAAAAATATACAACTTGTAAGTAAAAAACAGGCAGAAATGAGCGTAGTATATACATCAAGACAATAAATTTTAACCAATCTTATTTTAAAAAAATGAAAATACGGTAGTTGGAAAGTAAACAGCATGTAGAAAGTAGTAAGTAAGCAGTACAACAAACTAATCAGTACAAAAAAGGAACATTTTTCACATAGTGAGAAAATACAATCTATTCTATAAGTGAATACAATTTATAAAAATTAATGTATAGATACGTACCACTAGAGAATGCCTTGGGGGGGGAGGGGGAGGGAGGAAGACCTCGAGGACAACTTAGGTAACCATGGTTAAATGTATGAGGGACAGCAACTACAACAGGGGGTTTTATAGTTTTGACTGGGGGAGGGGTGAGGAAGCGGCAAGTCGGTGAAGATGAAAGAAGTGCAATTGCTGGGTTGTAAAAGCGGGTTGTAAAGGTGTTAAGAGTTTTGGGACACACAAGTAGAAAAATTGTCTGGAGCCTGGGAACAAAGATAAAAAGGAGGTCAGGACAATTTATGGAAGACGGCGGAGTAGGCAGGGGAGATGTTTTGTTTGTCGGTTTTGTAATTAATGTTATTGGGGTTTAAGTTAATGTGAACGCATTCGGAAATCTCTCGAAATCTGTCGTCCATCTTCACTAGGAAAGAGCTTAGTTTGAGCCGTAAATAGGCAACCTCAAATTGAATTCTTTCAATTGCTTTGCTATTAGAATCCCACATCCACTGAAAAAAGCTGCCTTCTTGAAAGGAAGACAGTTGGACCACATGGACCTGCAAAAAGCGAAAATTTGGTAATTTCATCATTCTTCTTTTCTTGTAAAAAATGTTGATTGTTGCCAAATTAGAAACATCTCCCAAGAGATTATTGTAGCTCTCTAGTTGCCCTATTGAACCGAAAAAGATAACTGCTCATTGCGATTCGATAGATAATTTTTTTCTTCATTGAATGTTATATTTAATGATTTTTCCGTAACTTTTTCTACGTAATTTAAAAAAAAAATCGATTCTGAATCAAAAAAATTAAATCATAATCTCATGCCTCTTTGAGGAGTGCCCATAATCGATTGGTGTTGCTGAAGATTCAATATAACTCTTTCAGGAGCACTGATTGAACAAATCCAATCGCTAGTCTATTTACTTGAATAACAATAAGAAGGGAATTTCATGTTTCATCTTGTGTCTATCTCTTATTAGTAAGCAACTCCAATGGTCGGATAGTTTGCTGATGAGTCCTCAATATACCTTGTAAACGAAATAAATTTTAAATGTAAAATATATAACAAAGTAAATTTCTAGTTTTGCCCAGGCTTTTTCGATTTAGCCGCAGTGTGCGATGACCCCGGGGTTAACGCCATGAAAACCCTTCGGAATGTCTTAGGTAGAAAGATAAACGAAGAAGGCATAGCGTGGGATGTGGGATATTTGACAAAAAGAAGCGGGAAGAGAAAGATGGAGGGAAAAAGACAGCTGTTCTATAAGAGAAGAGCTTATCCTTGGCGGGAAAACGGGGCATGCTCAGGAGCTAGGATCAGACATGGTTATCGACCGGCTTGTCAGTAAGGTGCCTGACGGCTCGCCGGCCACATCTCTTTTAGTCCGTCACTCTCTCGTGGTAAGTCCCACATGTCAACATTTAACAAATATTACATCCTTATCATAATGATTGGAACCTGTCAGAAATACGCCTTCTCCCTAATTCCGTCAAAATGATGATATTTTAAAATTATCCTGATGTTTACTTGTAATTCTTACTCAGTTTGTATGATTATTCAAGAATATAAAGAACAAAATATCAAAACAAGAAACTTTTATGTTACATCTTACTAAATAAAACATATTACATTTCATATGTTATAAGTAGTATGTAACGTGTAACATAAAAGTATAAATTTATTTAATAAAATCCGTACGTCTTGCTACAAGTGTACATAGATTTGACCTAATAATGAACGGCTCTTTGCTAATTTTCAAATAATCGCTTATATTTATATCTCAAAGCTAATTTGCGTGCATTCTAAGTTAGAAAGATTTGTGTTTTCTTGTGCCCCCGTTGTAAATTATTGACATTGGATATACCTTCACAGTTGCTTTTAGCAAAACAAAAAAAAAAAAAATGAAACTATTTGAGTAAGAGGTTGTACCAAAAACTACAATATTGAAAAACGTCTTCTCGTAGTACTGAATAATATATAATTAGGACGTATTGATACTACTCTGATAGAGCTAATTTTTCGATTTTTTATTCATTCTTGTTTGTAAAATGCACTTGAATGAAGTTTTCATAGATATTTATGAAGTTTTCCTATTTAATTTAATTTTAATGATAAATGCTGGAAAGGTAATATTTTTTAAGGTTGCTATTATTATATTATCTGCAACCTCCTATTCCTGAACGTGAAATGAATGAAAACGTTATCTTATTTGGTTATGTAGGTAATGTTTATTTCTGCAAAGCTTGTGTATTTGTGTCGTAAAATGTAGCGGATTCCTGAGCTGTGGGGATTAAGTCCCCATTCATACTTACTTGATCCCCTCCCTCCTGCCTTGACATCTACCTCCATTAACAGTTCACTTGGCGGATTCAGACAATTACTATTAGTCCTGTAACAGTGTTGTTTTATCTGCCTTTTTTGTTGTTGTTGTTGTTTTTTTTAAGTGTTTTTATATACACATTGAGCATTAGACAATATATCTATCATTTATTTAAGGCTATTTATTGCAATAGTTTTGTTCAACTCGGTTTTTATAATGCAATAATATAAATTAGTTGACAGAAGTTAGCCCATTCATTTACACATTATACAAAAATTTGAAAAAAAAAAACAAACACATATTTACACTCCGAACTGTTAGTATTTTATTACCTTTTACTACCCTTATTGTTTTTTTTTTTAATTTAATTTATTTATTTTTCTTATGTTGTTATTTATTTATTTTTATCTCTTTTTTTTTTGTTTGTCCAGCTACTTGTTTCACTTACCACTTTTATTAAAAATATTTTTTTACTTTTTATTCTATTTATTTTTTAAAAATATTTTTTGTTCACTTATTTTCATTTCTCCGACTGCACAAGAATACTATCACGTGTTAGTTTATGGCCACCGTTGCGAAACTAAATATTAAACAATTAATATATAATTAAAATAGTCAATTTTTGTTTTTACTCATTTCATTCTAATATTTTCAACTTAATTATGGAGTTTCATATATATATATATATATATATATATATATATATATATATATATATATATGTGTACTAGCTGAATACCCGTGCTTCGTCACGGCAGATAAGTAGTTATTTTATTGCGTTAAATAATGTTTCATTAAAATTACGTTACTATACAATTCTGTGCAGTTTATTACAGCACGGTTCCCGTCATACTATATTTTATTCAATGGGCGTTAAAATTTAAAAGTTTATGTTTCCAAGAAGTCATATGGTAACACCCAATATATTTACGATTATTACCAAGGTTATAGGCGAGGAGGCTGTGCAAGGGTTCCGGATATTATTACCTTTCCTGGAAAACCTAAGGATATGCCATACATCACGGTTTGACCGGGACTGTCCCGGTATTTTGCAATTGTTTCGGTGTTTTATCAATGTCCCGGAAAAGGCTGTAAGATGTAAAAAGTAATGAATTCATGTTTATAAGAATCTTTTTTAAATCGGTTACTTTTCTACAATTAACATTTTTACTACTGCTCACAGTGTCAATGAAATGAGAAGTAATCCAACTGTAAAACGCTGGAACTACCTGCACAGCGCTGCCAGCTGCCAGACACTACTATTTGGCTGAGAGATTGTTTTAAGAAAATCAAGTAGCAAAAAAAGTTCCCTTCTTATTTTTAAGGTTTGGGTCGACTAACAGTTTAGGATTCCCCCTTCCCGTTAGTTGCTAGGCTTAAAACTTACCAACCATTTTGCTTATAATTTTTATACTCTTTTTATCCCCCCCCCCCTGGTATGCCCATCCCATATTAATGTGTCTCGGTTTAACTCTCCAAAAATATGGCAAGCCTATCTGACGGGGACAGGCAGAAAAGAAACGCAATTAAAACTCTATGAGGGACAGTTAATTTCTAGTAATTCAAGGTCTGCCATCATAGTTGAAATTAACCTCAGTTAGAAATAAAACTATGAGATAGTAATGAAAGGTAACAGCTGTTCTTTATCGTCCTAGCAACGCAGGCTGCCTAGGCTTGCCTTATCTAACCAACTAAAACTTTAAACCCCCCTAAAAATGCTTAAAAATACGAATATCAAAAAATCCTTTCTTAGCGAGCGCCTACGTTATATAGGGAGTGTCCATGTAAAATTTTCTGTCGAGCGGTTTGGGCTGGGCGTTGATAGATGAGTGAGTGGTATTTGACAAATATATAGTATATATATATATATATATATATATATATATATATATATATATATATATATATTCAGATTTACTTGTTAACTTAAGATTTAGTATTTAACTCTATTTAATGCTGTATTCCTTATTTTATCCATTTAATTCTATCATATTCTCTTGATATTATTTTTGAAGTTTATCATTTATATTTCTCAGTTATTACCTATTTATTTCACATTTCTCATTAAACCTTTGAAATCAATCTGAAACGTAGGATAATAGACAAACTTAATTTTTATTCTTAAATGTGGATTTATATTACAATTTTTGTTCTTTTAGCACGGTTCCTCCCTCCCCCATAGGGAGGACCCCGCTTATAAGGTTGATCTCATGACGCAATTCAGAAGTGCCGACAGAATTTTGCGTTTCAGAACCCCTAGAGACCGAAAATGATGGTGGTTCAAATTTGTGTATATATATATATATATATATATATATATATACATGTATATATATGTATATATATATATATATATATATATATATATATATACTAGCTGACCCGGCGAACTTCGTACCGCCTAACAGTCTATTCTTTAATTTTTTTTAATACTTATTCTGCTATTTGGGACACCCGGACAGCTAGTAAGATAGAAAAAAAGAAGAAAAAAACTTAATAAGTCGACAATTACATTATGTCAAAAAATAAAAATTATAAAACACTTAAAATTCTTTTAATAGTCACTAAAAAATCACAATAAATATTACAATATCAGATTTCTTATTATGATACCTATTTATTATATTTCATTTTATTTTTACTTATTCTAAATTAAGTTTAATTTTTATTGCAGTACTCAATGGTACACGATATTTTTTGTTTCATTACCTGACGCGTAAATAAACAGAGCAGATGGTTTTCCAACACGGGTACAGGCAAGATACAATTGACCATGCGAGAAACATGGGTTTTCTAGATTAATACCACAAACACTTAATGACTGCCCTGGGATTTTTTTATAGTCAAACTGAGTTCATAGGTCCAATAGCAACACAGCTGCAGGCACTGTAATGAATTCAAAGCAGCTCGATTCAAACTTGCACCATTATTAGTAGAATGTCGCGCTTCGCGGGTCTGTCTTAACCAAATTCTTTCACGTTCATTGCGATCTTCACATTCCTGGGCAGTACGATTAGATTGATAATTAATTTGATGCGTTGCATTTCGGGTTCTTCTGCCTAAATTTGTCCGCCGCCTTATAGGAGGCATATTTAGTAAGTCACAAACACACAACACTTTTGTAATTTTATAGAAATTTATGGCTTTTAGATTTAGTAATATTATAGATGCACAGCAAAGAGATGTTTACATTTCAAGTGACATTTTACCACAGACAATATACATTTTACTATCGTCAATTTGTTTTTGAGTAATGTTACCATCAAATAAATATTGGCAAATATTGACATTAATATTTATACGATACTAATGTCACTCAATTGTTTTGCCTTCCCAGAACCCCTCCACTAACACTTTATGGTATGGTATTAGAGTTCAAATTGACCTTTAAGTATTATTACAAACCTTTTATATGGGAATATAGAAAAGTGGAGTCTTTTTTACTTCGTTAATGAAAATATAAATTAATTTAAATTGCATTATTAACATGTGATTCTAATGTCACCTAGTGATTACATGTTCTTATTTATTTAATTTTTTGCTTATACACAAATAACCAAATATGTTAAGTGTTAAAAATATTATAATTGAGAACATATGTTTTTATTTAAAAATGAATTTGCGTTAAGGAAGTAAAAAATACCCCAAAAGTGTTGTTTTTAGACTTTTTCAGGCAACTTTTTAAAATTTTCTCTCCGTAAGAACCATCCTCGTAGTTCAAGGAATATTATAAAAAAAGAATTAGCTAAATCGGTTCAGTTGTTCTCGAGATTTGCGCTTACCAACACATTTAACGATTCATTTTTATATAATAGATATACAAATACGTTAACTGTTAAAAATATTATAATTGAGAACATACGTTTTTATCTAAAAATGAATTTGCGTTAAGGAAGTAAAAAATACCCCAAAAGTGTTGTTTTTAGACTTTTTCAGGCAACTTTTTAAATTTTTCTCTCCGTAAGAACCATCCTCGTAGTTCAATGAATATTATAAAAAAAGAATTAGCGAAATCGGATCAGTTGTTCTCGAGATTTGCGCTTACCAACACATTTAACGATTCATTTTTAGCGCGGTTCCTCCCTCCCCCATAGGGAGGAACCCCGCTTATAAGGTTGATACAATGAAACAATCCAGAAGTTCCGACAAGAAAATTTCGCGTTTCAGAACCCCTAGAGACCGAAAATAACGGTGGTTCAAATTTGTATATATATGTATGTATTTATATATATATATATATATATATATATATATATATATATATATATATTTGTCTGTTCGCTCATTTCTGGCTTCCCTAATGGTCCGATTGTGATGAAATTTGGTACAAAAATCCGTCGTCCAATTTAAAAGGTCAAGTTCGTTAACCAGCAGAATCCGCCCACTGGAAGATGGCGTTTGGGGCGAAATTCACGAAAAAAAAAATCGTAACGCTTACGTTTTTTAGTTCATAATCTTGTAAGTACTCGTTTTATAGGCTTCTTGGGCTAGGAAAACGAATGAATCCATTTTCAAGGCGATAGCTTTAACCGTTTTCGAGAAAATTGGAAAAATAGTTTTTGAATACCGTTTTTGGTTTGGGTACTTAGAATCATGGGATTCAGTTGAAACATTTTCTGCATGTTTAAAATTCATACGTACAAAGATGTGTAAATTTTGGTTACGTTTGGAGTTAAGGAAGGATTAAAATAAAATATTTTATTAACAGACATGAAATGTTTTGGGAACTTCGTATACTTTCCCTAGTATCTCAAAAACGGTTTGAAATATTGGTAAACGGAGGGTTACCATGCGAAAGCTTACTAAATGTTCTACAAAAAAGATTCTGAAACAATTTCTGATTAGGCGATGTCAATCGGAGAAATACGTGCTTAAACTTTGAAGTAATTGATTTCGTTTATTTGAACGGTTCTTTTTGTTTGTTTTTATTCCTTGTTATTTTTTCATTGCTTATAGTTGGCTAATGTATTTGACAATAAAACAGATTGATTAAAATAAGAAAAACAATTCATTGCTAGAAATATATCAGGCTGTACCGTATGAAATGTCCGTTTTGGATTTGCCGATTTCCTTCAAATGACTTGAAACTGTTTAGGTTCCTACTCAGAGTTCTTTGGCATGTTCCCTAGTGTTTGTAATTGCTTATAGTTGTTAAATGTATTTGTCAATAAAACAGGATACGTATAATTAGAAACAATATTCAACTTCACACGTGTTAGATACTATGAGGGAATAGAGAGTCCGTTCACTGCCTGTAGGTCCACAAAAAATGTACCTGCTAGGAGTTAATCCTCAAGAGTTGTAAATATACCCCAGGTATCTGCCGACACAAATACAAAGCCTAGTTTGGTTTGGTTACTTAGAATCATGGGATTCAGTTGAAACATTTTTTGCATGTTTGAATTTCATCAAAACTAACACGTTAAACTTTTGGTTACGTTTGGCGTTAAGGAAGGGTTGGAATAATATATTTTATGAACAGACAGGAAAAGTTTTGGGAACTTCGTATACTTTCATTAATATCTCGAACACGGTTGGGAAATTTTGATAAGTGTATAGAAACTATTCTAAATTCTCTACAAAAAAGATTCTGAAACAATTTTTGATTAGGTGATGTTGATCGAAGAAATATGTGCTTAAAACTTCAAATATGTCTGTTTAGCTCTTATGAACGGTTTTTTGTCGTTCTTTTTGTAATTTTATTGCTTTTTATTTTTGTAATTTCTTATGTTAGGAAAATGTATTTGTGTGTAAAACAGGATAGGTAAAATGAGACCAATTTTCTGTTGCTAGAAATAATGAAAAGTTTTGGGAACTTCGTATACTTACGAATAAGTATTAATAAATATCTCGAAAACGGTTGAAAATTTTGGGAAGCGAAAGGTTACCATTCGAAAGCTTACTAAATGGTCTACTAAAAAAGGTTCTGAAGAAAGCTTTGAATAAGCGATGTCAATCGGAGAAATAAGTGCTTAAACTTTGAAGTAATTGATTTCGCTTATTCGAACTGTTCTTTTTGTCTGCTTTTATTCCTTGCTTTTTTTTAACTGCTTAAAGTTGGATAATGTATTTGACAATAAAACAGATTGAGTAAAATAAGAAAAACAATTTAATCTTAGAGATATGGATTTCCAAGATATAGTTTTTCAACTGCCTAGCGGGGTCCTTCCTAGGGCGGGTTGGCCTATCCAGGTAAGATCGTAAATAAGACCTTTCTTGAAAGTAAAGATGGAACTGTCAACTTTGGTCCTCCTCTGCCTCCCGGCACTTTCAATGCTGACGAAGGCTACCAATGAGTAGCTGAAATATCCTAAATATAGATTTTTTAACAAAAATCGTATTGAGGTTTCTTTAGCCAAATCCCAACCATTCCATCTTTACTTATCACCTCGACGGCTAACTATCTAATCTTCTTGCTTTCTGGAAATTTTGGCCCAGAATAATAACAGCTTCTATTTTAATCATTTTAAATGAGTCTAGAGATAAGAACGGAACCGCGCTAAGATGATGCAGTTCCTGAGAGTCGGAATTTTTTATCTACGCATCTGCTGGTAAGGCTATTAGTAGCGCATTATTAAACTCTTGTGGCCAAACCCGGAGTACCTTCAATGTGTTAATCTCCATTGCCAACGAACTCTTAAAAGTAAAATCAAAATTGTTGGAAAACCACCAAAATGTAATGTATTTTCAATAAAATGCATGATTAGATTATGTATTTTATTGAAAATAAAACTTCTCAGAAACGCCACGAGTGCAACAAACATATTTAGTACAGTCAAATTAGCTGTGAATAAAAAAGTCCGTCTCGCAGGAACTGCATCATCTTAGCGCGGTTCCGTTCATATCCCTAGTCTAATTTGGAAAGATTAAAATAGAAGCAGTTATTATTTTGGTTCCACCAGTCTTTTTTTTTAAATTAATTATTATAATGGCGTGTCAACCCTTAAGGTCATTAACGCCATTCCTGTGTGTAGTAAAGTCTTGAAAGGTCATGATTTACAATCTTACCTGGAAGGGTCGGCTAACACTAGAAACTGTCCCGCTAGTTACAAGGTCTTGGAATCCTGGAAATCTATATTTCTAACAAAAAATTGTTTTTGTTATTTTACTTAACCAGTTTTATTGTCAAATACATTATCCAACTATAAGCAATTAAAAACTAACAAGGAATAAAACAGACAAAAAGAAACATTCGAATAAACGAAATCAATTAATTTAAAGTTTTAAGCACTTATTTCTCCGATTGACATCGCCTAATTAAAACTTTTTTCGGAACCTTTTTTGTAGAGCATTTAGTAAGCTTTTGAATGGTAACGAATGGTTTTCGAGATATTAACGAAAGTATACAAAGTTACAAAACTTTTTTTGTCTGTTAATAAAATATTTTATTCTAACCCTTCCTTTACTCTAAACGTAACAAAAATTTCAACATATTAGTGTTGATCAAATTCGAACATGCAGAAAATGTTTCAACTGTATCCCATAATTCTAAGTACCAAAATCAAAGACAAACAACCCTCCCTAGGAAGGACGCTAGGCAGTTGAAAAGCTATATCTTGGAAATCATTATCTCTAACATTAAATTGTTTTTCTTATTTTTCTTAACCTGTTTTATTTTCAAATACATTATCCAACTATAAGCAATTAAAAAATAACAAGGTATAAAAAACAGATAAAAAGAACAGTTCGAATAAGCGAAATCAATTACTTTAAAGTTTTAAGCTCTTATTTATCCGATTTACATCGCCTAATCTAAATTTTCATTAGAACCTTTTTTTTTTAGAGCATTTAGTAAGCTTTCTAATGGTATTCTTCTATAACAAGATTCTCAACCTTTTTCGAGATATTAAGGAAAGTATACAAAGTTACCAAAACTTTTAATGTCTGTTAATAAAATATTTTATTCTAACCCTTAACTCCAAACGTAGCCAACATTTCAACATATTAGTTTTAATGAAAGTAGAACATGCAGAAAATGTTTCAACTGAATCCCATGATTCTAAGTACCCAAACCAAAATCGGTATTCAAAAACTATTTTTCCTATTTTCTCGAAAATGGTTAAAGCTACCGTGTTGAAAATGGTTCCATTCGTTTTCGCCCCAAACGCCATCTTCCAGTAGGCGGATTTTGCTGGTTAACGAACTTGACCTTTCAAATTAGACGAAAGATTTTGGTACCAAATTTCATGAAAATCGGACCATTCGTCTAGGAGCTACAGAGCGAACAGACAAATATATATATATATATATATATATATATATATATATATATATATATATATATATATATATATATATATATAGATTTATACAAATTTGAACCACCGTTATTTTCGGTCTCTAGGGGTTCTGAAACGCGAAATTTTCTAGTCGGCACTTCCGGATTGTTTCATTGTATCAACCTTATAAGCGGGGTTCCTCCCTATGGGGGAGGGAGGAACCGCGCTAAAAACGGTGGAAGTTTGGAAACGCTTTTATTTAGTCAAATGGGACTCAAATATCAATAATGTACGTACCAATTTCTTAGTTCAGCTAGACCCATAATATGACGTAAACGTTTGTTATTTTACATAACAAGTTTTATTGTCAAATACATTATCCAACTATAAGCAATTAAAAAATAACAAGAAATAAAACAGACAAAAAGAACCATTGGAATAAACGAAATCATCAATTAAAACTTTCTTCAGAACATTTTTTGTAGAGCATTTAGTAAGCTTCCGAATGGTAATCTTCCGCTTCACAAGATTGTCAACGGTTTTCGAGATACTAACGAAATTATACAAAGTTACCAAAACTTTTTTTGTCTGTTAATAAAATATTTTATTCTAACCCTTCCTTTACTCCAAACGTAACCAAAATTTCAACATATTAGTTTTGATGAAACTCGAACATGCAGAAAATGATTCAACTGAATCCCATGATTCTAAGTACCCAAACCAAAAACGGTATTCAAAAAATATTTTTCCAATTTTCTCGAAAACGGTTAAAGCTATCGCCTTGAAAATGGTTTCATTCGTTTTCCTAGCCCAGGAATCATATAAAACGAGTACTTAGAAGCTTATGAACTCAAAAACGTAAGCGTTACGATTTTTTTGGGCGAATTTCGCCCCAAACGCCATCTGCCAGTAGGCGGATTTTGCTGGTTAACGAACTTGACCTTTCAAATTGGACGAAGGATTTTTGTACCAAATTTCATCAAAATCGGACCATTCGTCTTCTATCTAGAGAGCGAACAGACAAATATATATATATATATATATATATATATATATATATATATATATATATATATATATATATATACACAAATTTGAACCACCGTTATTTTCGGTCTCTAGGGGTTCTGAAACGCGAAATTTTCTAGTCGGCACTTCCGGATTGTTTTATTGTATCAACCTTATAAGCGGGGTTCCTCCCTATGGGGGAGGGAGGAACCGCGCTAAAACCTTTATTGCTTGCTCGGGATTTGAACTCAGGTCCTCCAGCATGTTTGTCCAATTCTCTAACACTAAGCTAACCTTGCCCCCTATATATATATTTATACATCGCCACCTATATATATATATATATATATATATATATATATATATATATATATATATAATCCTACGAGCAGGTTAATTGATATGATTGACATGCCACTTGTCAATTCGTGGATCTGGATGAAACACTTTGGTTCGTACGCTATTACTGTGCATGGCGCCTTTATAAATCATTCAGCTTGAACTGGAATTGCCTATGAGAACGTGCAGTAAAATGGAATTTCTACTATTATTCTTTATTTAACTGTTTTACATTACAAATAAATATTTAACTATACCTAGTTTATATAACTTTGCATGTTTTTTGCATTAAAGCAGAAATAAAACAAACTAACATATCAAGTACAATATTGAGTAATTACAAACTGTTCATTTTTTCATATGTTTTTAAGCGTATTTCCTCCCTTGATACAGGGACAAAACACACTTATGTGGCGCCATGTGACGAGAAATGCTTTACTCCTTTATAACATAGAGGCACGTATGCAATCCAGCTGTTTTTGAGAAAATTGGACTATTGAAAGTTGCTTTTGCGTTTATAACTCATTAAAACTATGATATACACGTATACAGTTTGGAGTAGGGAAGGTATCACAAAAAATGAAAAATAAGTCAAGACCAAATTTTAGTATTTGTTGTTAAAAATGGGTAATAGTATTTTGTTCAAAGTGAAAAATAGGCCATTCACGGTTGACACACCTACATCTCATGAGGAGGCAGGAGAAGCCGACATGTGAATTATGTAACACTCCACTGACAATTAAACACATCTTGACTGAATGTCGGTTGAGAGAAAACTATGACTTACCGGACAACATGACTCAACTACTCTCAGATGGAAGCCAGTATATAGACAAGATACACACATATTTGAAAAAAAAAACAACAAAAAAACAAAGATATTTAACAGACTTTGACAATACACACGAAGACCTTTTAATGTACTAAAAGTTTAATGTAATATTTTATACATAACGTAAATACACAAACAATAATGTAATGATATATATATATATATATATATATATATATATATATATATATATATATATATATATACATAACGTATTTAATAAACACAAATGTAAGGTGTACATAGCAATTAAGCAGACCACCAACAAATAAAAAAAAAAAAAAATGATTGATCGTTTTTATTGTTTATCGCTATTACAATAGGAAGAGCTCGGTCAATGCTTGATAGTAAAATATAAGTAGTAAAAATAAGACTGAAATAAATAGTTTATTAATTTTATTAGATGGAATATTTTATTTATTTAATTCTTATAGGCCGCTGCCTATAAATGTTTTTGATGTCCGATTTAAACCTATAAAGTGCAAGGGAAATTAAGAAATCCATTAATAGTAAAGAATTCAAAATCTAATAAATATTCTCAAAAACGTTTGGAAAATGGAAAAAAGAACAACTAGAAAATTAAAAATTAAAATTTGATATATATAATAAAAAAAGTAGAATTGGATAAATATATTAAAAAATGAAAATTGTGGCATTTATTTGCACTTATAAATTTATTTATATAATTTATTTTTATATATATATATATATATATATATATATATATATATTATTTATGTGTTCTTATATCACACTCGTAAACAGTTCGTACATGACATGTCGTACGACGAAGTATCCTCGTTAATTTTCAGTCCGTTAACAATTATTTTACAGGTACGGTGTTGTTTTGTCATGAAGTGAGAATGGGTTGGTTCACGTAATATAAATGGGTTATACTATATGGTAATAAATATCAAGTTATAAAACCATTGAAGCGTTTTGCCGAAGAGGGGTATATGTCGCATATAGTGAATCTTGCAAGAAAATAGTTTTAAGTGGGATATCACCTGCTACTCAATGCTCACATCCGTTGAGCTATCTACACATTCTAAATGAATACAAGCAGGTTGAAAAAGATGCGTTTTCTGGTAGCAGATTTATATTTTGAAATTTAAATAACAAACGTAATAATTGACAGAAATTTTTATTAAGAGCATTGAACGATAGAAGGGAAATGCGGATTTCATTTTTTAAAGATTATGCCCTCCAGATTCCTTCCGTCGAATTGAAAACGGAGCCTTGTGTTCTGCACCACATGCTGCAGTAAACTTCGTTCAATTGAGCTGATTTCTCGACGAATATTTTCGTTTAAAGGCACAAGAGATTAAAGATTGTCATTATAAACCCTCTCTTTGAGGTATCCCCATATAAATCCATTGGAGTTAGATCGGGCGACCTCGGTGGCTATGGGATGTCCCAAAGCGACTGATCAGTTTTGGGGGGAAATTTTCCCGAAGCAAATTCATCGAAGCTCTGGCTGCGTATGCAGTCGCCCCATCCTGTTAAAACCACGTGTGAAGAATGTAGATGAATGAGCTCGCAGATTTGGCAAAAATAATTCCGTAATCATGCGTCGATAATTTTCACCGTAGACATTCGTTGCCTGGCCTCGAGAATTTTCGAGAAAAAAAAACGGCCCAATTATCTCATGCGTTTGATACACTCGGTCAATGACGTATTCGTCGAATACCGAACTTTGAACAAAATTACATAAGAATCATTACTCTTAAAAAATGTCTCCACAGCGAACGCGCGATGCTCACTCGACCACTGCGACATCGTGACTGACAAATCCGCGAAATCGCCAATTCCAACGGCGCTACCCTCCCTTTGCATCGTTTATTACTTTTTGAAATAATCGTATTTAAAAATATAAATTTGACACCAGACACCCTGTATAACTAAACAAATATTAAATGTTGTTTACAAACCTTCAAGTAATAATCAAAAGTACACGTACGTTGGGAGTTGTTATTCATATAATTGTTAAATGCATTTTTGTTAATTAACAAAAGGTGACTGCAACTTAATATAGAAAATAAATTAATAAAATAAAATAAATTGCTTGTTAGTTGCGTTCTAATGTTTATAATCTTAACGTTTATAGTTACACATTCCTCCAGGTAAGAGAAATGAAAAAATAAACCTTTCAAAATTCCCCTATTCTTGGTAGTTCTCAATTGGATTAAGTAATTTTGCTGGCGAGGAATTTATTTTCAAAACGTTTCTCTTTCGATAGACTTTCTTTGGAAATACTAGAGAATCAGAATCCAAACTTCTTCTTCGCCGGAACAATTTTCCCTACTTGAAAGCGTTAGAAAAGCTACTCACCGTGAGTTATTAACATTATGAATTCCGTAGTGTTGAGGCCCAACTCGGCAAGTCTCTTAGGCAATGTATACTTGGAAGAAAGTTTTCATCCGAAATAACTTTTTTAAACATGAATCAATTAGTGAGATAAATGGAAAGAGAGCCCCTCGGGATCTCTCATCGACCACTTTCATCCCTTGAAAAGCTTGTTTTCAATTACTTAACACAACCTTTGATGAATTATCGCTCTTCTACGCTTCTAAGGGATGACCTTTGGCTCGACAATTGTTCCTTACGTGTTTACACTCCCTGCTCAAATAGAATGTACCTCTTACAACCTAGGTTATACAAAACGGAATCTTGTGTTGAATGATTGTTCATTATTATTCGTCGGGGAAGAAGGTATTGAGTGTGAATTGCCTTAGAATTTTCCAAAACGGAAAATTTTCCACCCCACATCTCTACTTAAGACAGCCTCAAAATTTATAAATTTTGAGTGCGCGAATTTTAATAGGCCTGAATAGCTCCACCTTTGTCCTTTATTAAGACGAAAGGTCAAGCCTTTGTTTAGGAATTTTGGGATTTATTAAGAGAGTTCCAGAATTTAGGACGTCCGCAATTGGAAAGTAATTACTCAATATTGGCTTGAATTGTTTATAAATAGGTGTTAGTGAGTAGTGTGACGTGTTTGTCTGATCTTCAGTCTGATCAATATAACTTCATCACGTGAAAAAATATTATGAGATGCTTAGATATTTTTGTAGGAAGTTCACAAATCTTGTAGGAATCATCCACGGCCTGTTTTTATTGCAAGACCTTCATGAGCCTGTCGACGCACCCTTACTGGCAGCATCCCAGTGGGCAAGAAAGGTTAGTGGAACCACCGTAGTCTCTTTTGTTTTCCACTTCTCACCCCTCCCCCACAACCCTTTGTCATCAAAGTCCAGCCCAAGAACGCTGGATGTTGCCATTCCTTTTGACTTTGTCTCCCTTCTCTTGCACCTATAGCAAAGAAACGTCCACCAAAGGTCGGTTTCCTGGAAAGGTCTGCTTGATTAGAGGAATGGCTTAGAAAGAAGATCACGCACCTTCTTTGGAAAGCAAAGGATAGTCATTAAAAAGAGAGTGTGTCTTTTTTCTTCTCGAAAAAAAGGAAAAGGACATTAACCATTCGTCCTTTTCTTTACGATGATTTAATTATGAGCTCCGCAACTTTAGACGATTAACTCATGAAACTGGAGTTTTCAGAAGAAAAAAAAATAAACTAAAATGAAATAACTAAAAATAGGCAAAATGTTTATGTATACTATTAAAAAAAAAAATAAAATAAAAAATAAGAAAAACGACACTGCAGCTTATGTCTATCATTTTAATATTTAACCGATAATATAAGTTCTATTTCTGGTTATCTGGTTCGTTATATATCTGCCTTGCTTATTTTAGATATTTCTAATTCATTCCTGATTGAGTAAAATAATTTAAAAACTAAATAATAAGCAAACGTCCTATTAGTGAAGTGCTACCGTTTCTTTGCTTTAAACAAGTCTCGACGAACAGCTATCAAACTATACAGGATGATTCAGGTCTTAAGTCGCCAAACTCTAGGAGGTTATTCTAGACATGATTTCCAACAAAAACGTTCATTTAAAGTGTGCTCCGATTCCCAAGGGAAAACTAGTTATGTCCAATTTTCTGGGTTTTTTTAACGTAGACATATTTTTTATTGAATAAGACAGGATACCTCCAAAACTATTCAAGATAATTAAATTCTAAATATGCTTTCATAAAATAGACAAAATTTGCTTTAAGAAACCAGCGATTTACTTTCCTAAACCCATTGATAGAAGATACTTTATGGTCGTCCAATGACTCACTACTGTTTTTCTCGGTACATCAGAGGCTTCTTGAGAATTTCTTCCTCGCCCCCCAACGGAAAACCTACCAATAACTGCTTCTATCCCTTTACTAATGGCTCTAGGGATATGAATGGAACCGCGCTAAGATGTCGCAGTTCCTGTGAGTCGGACTTTTGTATTGTTTCATTTGATTGAATGCTTTGTAAACTAAATTAATTAAAAGTCCGTCACGCAGGAGCTGCATAACTAAGCACTTTCCTCAGAATATTTGTAGTGTAGACTATGTTACTGAATAATTTGCTTTAAATAACCTTTATTAATAAAATATAAACGTGAAATGCTCTGCTCATTTACATTTGTTATGAGAACTGTTCAATTGTTAATTTTGTAAATAATTGGCTTCCAGAGTTATGTTTATACATGACAATACACTACTTAACAAATACACAAAAACTTCATTTTCCGTATTTTGATCTGACGCAGGAACAGGATACAGTCCCCCTAGTGGGAGATAGCGCTCCTCACGGCTGCTTTGGGAACCTACGTCTGGCGGGCTAATTCTAATGAAACAGAGTTTAAAGTAAACCCTCCTTTCCAATAGACCGATTTACTTCATTTTTACAGCACTTCTTTCTCATGAGATGCCCACGACGTATACCGCGTTTCGTTACAATACAGTAGAAATTACGACCGGTATGAGTATATTAGTAATTAAGGTCCGGAGTAAAAGCCCTCTTCAAATAAACCGATTTAGTTTATTTTTACAACCCATTTTTCTCTGTTTATTACCACCACGAATACCGAGTTTCGTTGAAATTTAGCAACAATTACGGCTGGTAGTGGCAAATTGGTAATGGGGGTCCGGAGTAAACCCCCCCCCCCCCCCCCCCCCTCATAATGTACCGATTTAGTTTTTTTTTTTTACAAAGTATTTTTCTCTTTAGATCAACATAACTAATACCAAGTTTCGTTGAAATATAACAAAAACTGCGGCTGGCATGGTCAAATTAGTGTTTTGGGTCCGGGGTAAACCCCCCCTCGCGGTGAACCGATTTTGGTGGTTAACAAACTCGTTCAATCGTTTGCTAATTGAACGCTATATACCACGTTTCGTGAAGACTCACGAAAACAAAAACTCTGGCCGCTATCGTGTTAACAGACACATATATATGTATATATATATATATATATATATATATATATATATATATATATATATATATAGAAAGTCCTTCGGAGGAAAGTGCTAAAATGTATCACATAATTTGGATATTGCTGTTGGAGAGGGAATGCTGGTGGATATTTAAGAAGCTAGACGGGTGTGAAGATCACGGCTGAGTGTTCCGCTTTGGGGAGAATTCTTGCAATTTATCAATTCAGACAATGAAATTTAGGAATGCTCAACGGATATGAACTGTCAATGGCCAATAATAGGTTGGAAGTAACTTCTTATTAGAAAAATTTCGCGGTGAATTGCTATTTTATTGGTTAGCAGGAACAAATGATTATTTCTTATATTAAATTAAATAATCATTAATTTAAATAAGTCAATTAAAAATATCCAACATAACAAATATTTATATATTATATTTTGGCAGCAAAAGATTCAAGGACTACCGTAATTTACAAACACCTAAACCACGAAATTAATTAGGCTAATAGATATTTCCAGGATAAAAATTCAACAAATAATGTGGCTGATAAAGGTAAGGATTGTTAAAGCTTGTTGCGTTGTTAATTGTTGAAGCTAAGTTACCACCGCTACTCTACTCCAACTAGCTATTGTCCTCTTTGCAATTGCCTGGCTCAAGAAGATATATACCACTTCATAGGTTCATGTAGGCAGCTAAAGGAAATTAGGTTGAAGTGGTTGGGTAAAGATTATCTCTCATTTGGGGAGGTTTTTAAATGGGTTCAACTGGGAGAATATTGCAGGCTATGGTAGGGATTCATGGAACAGGTGGAGTGTGATATTAAAACAATAGTATGTGTGAGTGTATTTCAGTAAATTTGTAAACATAAATTATATGTTATTTAATAGGTACCGTAGTTAACTGTTATGTAGCAGATATTTAATATTTATTTACTTATTTCATTGTGAGCTTCGCAACTTTAGCGATAAGCTCATGATCAGGAAAATCTCTGTCTAGTCAAGAAGAAAAAATAACAAAACATAGAACAAAAACATAGATATTTAATAAATAATTTTAGATGGTATAATTATATTAAAATTTGGTTGTTAAAAATGGTTTAGTCTTAAGCAAGTAGCTGTGATGTAGGTTTTAAAACGTATCTTGCCTTTGCATTTTTTGATTGAGTTCTGATTCACATACTCTCAAACATCAGAAAAGGTTTTGTCTTACCTAGTCATGTATTATTCTCTTTCAGTGAGAGAAAGGTATTAAATATTGATTTATGATTCACACTGTAGATATTTGAAATCCCAATGAATGACTACATTCGTAAGCTAAAATTACTTGTACTTTACAATAAGTTTTATACTTTGTTAGCTGTTTCTCTCTGATCAATCAAAGCTTCCATAAGGTAGGTAGTGGGTGTAGTTGTGGAATATCAGTGGCTGAGGTGCCTGCGTAGGTTGTTAAAGGGAGTGAAGGCGGTGAGTGTAGGCGGTGCCCTCCCACTTCAGTTCAGTCTCTACTTATTAGCCCTCTTTCAATGTGCATGTTAATTCTCTCCTTAGTAAACACTAATTATCAACTTCACCATTCTAACAATCTTCTTAATTGTAAATTAATTTACGAGGATCACTAATCGATTGTATTTAGCTGTTCGATTGTTAATACTTAATTATTTATGAACATCTAAACGTTATTCAGTTTTAGCACTTTCCAAAGGAATTGTATCTGTTGAGCTTGAACTAATAAAATAAGTTTAATTTTATTTTTATCAATAAAACACTAATATTAAACATTCTCATCTATTTGGCTTTTAATACAGCCCTTAATTTACATGGTAATATTTCAATAACGAGTGTTTCTTATTGGAAATTTAATATAGATTCGAAAAAATGCGGTTATTATTTACGATACATTGATTAGAAATACTGATAACACAGTTTTTCTTTAAAAAAAAACCAGTAGTTTTTAAAATAGAGGAAAATTTGAGTAGCTCCTCTACATTTTCAGACAGGATGCTCATTCTTGCGCCATTGAACTACAATTGAAGTGCAGAGTAAACCCCTAAAGTTATGACATCTCAATGCGGGACAAGCTGTATATATATGTATATATATATATATATATATATATATATATATATATATATATATATATATATCGTGAACTCACGCTGGGTAGGGATAAAAATGACGTAATCCGGATTTTAAGTCGGAGCCCCTAGTGGCGGGGGAGTTATAACCCCCCTCGCTGCTGTCTCACTCCTCTCACATTCTCATTATGATAAAGTATGCTAAGTTTTATTTCCTGGGAAGTTATAAATAAAAATAAGTACAAACTGGAGGGAGTGGGAGGAGCTTTATAAATATTTTTTTCACGCCTTTCAGTATTCTTAATTATTCCAACTCAAACAGTTTACACTATTATTCGTAGAATCCTCTCAGTATTTCTGAAGGTATAATCTATATTAAATATATATAAACATCATATCTTTATGAACCATTTACCTTCAACGATTAATTGGGGCACAGACGTATATTTATATTCACACGCACACACATGTATGTATATTTATAAGACGCATTTATCGTTTCAGGTTTCGTAGTAATAAAATCAAAATTTCGCCTCCAAATCCATTTGTATTATATTCGTCTGATTGGAACACGGGAAATCACCAGAATCAAATGCAGACTAATTTAAATCTGAATAAATTATTGAATGAACATGGGTTTGAGATCTTTTCTAAAAAAAAACAACAACGCATCCGTCCTCTTTGCGCGCCGCAATGTTGACAAGCCATCTTTACTCTACATAAACGAGTTTATTTTAATATGGAAAATTCACAGTAATGAATTTTTGTTTATAATATTTATCATAATCCGAAGTATTGCTTATATCCACATGCTCATAAAAATAAGTATATATCTATGTTTCATCAACATAAAATATTAGCAAATACCTCTTGGAGATCAAACAAGTATGGTGATGATTTATCGAAATCTTATCAGATCTAAATTAAATTATGGATGCATGGCCTATGGCTCTGCCCTCCTGACAACATTTCAAATGCTGAACACGATTCGCCATTATGACATTAGAATTGCAACTGGAGCTTTCCATTTCAGCTCTTTGCTCAGTCTATACGTGGAGTCTGGAGAGCATATTCTTGAACATAGAAATCAATCTTGCTCTTAATTTTTTTTCGTTCATGAAAGTCAACTAAGCTTCTCATCCGCGTAATGAATGCTTTTTGGACCTCACCAATATTCCCAAAAATAGAAATAAACAAAAGCTTTTTACTATCAGAATCCAGGATTTTAATGACCCCGTGACATACGGTTACAAAACTTTCTAACAGATTATAAGTGGAGTAGTTAGATATGTCTATATTGTACTGATTTTGCCGACACCATAAATAACGTGATCACGGCACCAAGTAATTGTAGATAGGTTCCTTGCTTTAGTATCTTTCTATAAAGATAACTAAAAGGTCATAATTGTATTAGGTACTGTTAAGGTAAGTACACACTGGTAGACATGTTGCGCGATTTTGGTCTCGAGATGTGTCTCAGGTTGTCTAAGTAGATATGTCTATAGACGAGACCCTGTCTATGGGCATGTTGCGAGACCAAAAATCTCTTGTCTAAGGTCTCCCGAGTGGAATGGGAGACTTTAGACATGTTACGGAACATGTAGACAGTGTCCTCCACACAAAACAATGTCCTCCATGGTAGAGACCGTCTCAGCCGGTCTCTAGACAAATCGCGCAACAAGGTCTACCAGTGTGTACTTACCTTTACATTCTGTTGGATACCCAGCCATTGTTGTATAATGAGAATGAAGTATATAGCTTTGCGAAAAGGGTTATTAAGGCACATATTCGACTCCAACGCAGACCGAGGACCGGGAACAGTGCTTTTAAACTAGGTCTTGTAACAAATGAAGGGAATTCAAATGTAGTGTACATTTACGAAGTACATCGGTGGAGTAGGGAGGAAATCTATGCCATTAGCGCCGATGATGAAATTAGTATGCAGAATTCTAAATCGGAAACAGAATAGGGATTAGTATGCTTATTTTCAATTTAGTTTCAAGTAAACGTGAGCGCACAATATTTAAAATTTTCGTTGGGAAGGTATGCTTCCTCCCCTATCTACAGCCTGGATGTCGGCGTGTATGGTCCTATCGTGACTTCGATGTATTCTCTGGACTTTCACAGTCCCGGGCTCTGGAGTATGTGGACGCCCCGGGGGAGGGGGGCGAGCACCATTCTCAGTAAAGCATGGTGCATGGTTTCATTTCCCTTCTCCAAGTATTTTTACAATAGTAGCGCGGTGATGCTGAGCCCGATTGTTGCCAATTCCATGGTGTAGGTGGGAGGCTTTTCCCCCCTTAAATTTAATCATTTTAGCGTAAATATATTTTAGCGATGACTAAACTGAGAAAAAGCGTTACAAAAAAGTGTCCGCTCGGGTTCGCGCAAGCGCGGTGGCTTGTCGGGGGGATGTTCCTGCATTTTAGCAGACGGCTCTCAACGAAATTAATTCTATTTACTTTAATATTTACAAGATACTTATGATGGTCTGGCATAGTATTCGAATAGATTCCTTACTCTTGTTGGGGGCCCATGACATTTCACGATTGAAACACTCATGAAAAAAGGTAAAAAGTTGCCAAAAAATTCTATAAATAAAAAAGGAATTTCGTTTTTCATAATGTTCATTCAATGTTTACTAGAGGGTGATGTACTAATTGAAATACAGATCAATGGATTGCTTGTATTAAATTGGCATTACGTCACGGCCAGGAAATGGTCCTTGGAATATCATCACGTTTTGATTCCAACTACCTATGTAAAGTAGCTCCTTACTAGTCGCCATTTAATCTTTGAATGCGATCCGATATAAAGTGAAGCTGTATAAGGTATAAAATGCTCCAGGAGAATGGAGCCGACCGTAGAATGTAATTAGCGAGTGCCTCCAAAGGCCTGATTAGAGATAAGTTTAATTGTGATTCTCCAGAGGCGAGGAACAGGGTCCGAATCCAGATTAGCTACCATCGATCCTACTGGTCCTATTCTTTAGTCTTCCCTTCCTCCTCCTTTCCGGCTAACCTCTGGGCTTTCTTTTTTACAGCCACTTCCTTTTCGAGTCCTACTCAATCCCTACTCTTATTACTTAGTAAATCTCTCTATTTTATTGTTTCCAAAAGGGTCTTTCTCTCTGCACTGCTTTGAGGCCGTTTCATCGTCAAGGGCCTCTCACTAAAGAACCAGAAGCCCTCAGTCATAAAACGGGTCATCAGAAATGATTGATTCTGTCAGACTTCATGTGAATATTATATGGTTAATCGAATATAGTGCTTCTATATCGAATATAGTGTGGGGTCCGAGCGACATAAAATTAATTGAAATCATTATTATTATATTTATAAAATGTGTTATTATTTATTTAAATTTTAACGTCCATTTACTATTGACTACGAATTTTAGGACGGATTATCTATAGGTTGCCACCCTTCTCTTGCCAGGATAGGGCTGATGCCTTTTCTTTTTGCCTAAGAAAAGCCACCACCCATGACTTAAGGCATGGAGTGCTTATGCCTTAACACTCACGGCCACCGGGCCTTCATAAATAAATATATTATTAACCCAGCATTTGCTCATATAATTAGTAAAATTTAATATAAAAACAAAAGTATACAAATAAGTATAAATACAAAATTTAAAAAATACACTAACATACAAATACATTCAATTGAAAAAATTATCTCACATATTTAACAAACAAATATACCTAATAAAATCATAACAAAACTAATATAATAATAATAGAATATTTAGTACTTTATTTTAGTATATAGTTCATTATTTTATGACTTGGTCTATTTTTTATACTCAAGTCTCTCCTGAGATTAAACTGGGTCCGGGGAGTGCACATTGATAAGAAACATTATACTTTGATTATTTATTTTATTTATGGCTTGTATGGTCTTTTACTAAGAGAAAAAATAAGTTGTCCCTAGCTAGCTCGTCACACAAATCTTTGTTATGTATAAGTGAACGTTAAAATTTAATAAATAAATGAATTATCTACAATAAAGGGGAAATGGCAATTACACTCACGAGAGGGGGAACCAGACTGGTATTCCAGACCTCGTTCCAATTATAATTGAAGTGAGGTCTGCTGGACCAATTATTGCAGAACCTATAACCTAGACTAATAATTATTCGTCGGCGTTTAGAGTCAGGTGTTGAGTGGGGACGAATATATATATTCCCTCGCGTCAAAAGTGTTGTAATGAAATTTCATATAATATTCTGTTATTTATAAATGTCAAAATGAATTTGTTGCTCTGCAAAACACCAATAATTGTGGTAAAAATACGTTTTTATATATTTTTTGGGGCAGCTTAAAACGCATGTAGGACCTCAATATTCTAGGAAATCATTTTGAATATATAATAAAACAACACACCAAATACCGTTTGTTTCTCTTTTATAGTTTTTGTATAATAATTTTGCAATCGAATTATCATCGACAAAATTAAATATTTTCGAATTGTTACATAATCCAAACCAAATGCTTCACATATTTGAAATATTGTTTATATAAACTAACACACTGAAGCTTTCAGAAACCTTTTACAGAGAATAGGGCAATTAGGACGGCTTCAGGAATGTCTTTAATTTGTGTTTTTTTATTAAAACAATTAAATATCTTTGCGAATTTTCAACTAAATTTAAATCAGTTAACTGCTTTGGAAGCCGTTCAACTAAGCCAAGGCTTGGAAGAGTTCAATTAAGCCAAAATAAACTGAAGCTGACCTTCAGTATCCGTAAAATGTTTGAAATTCCGTCACGCAGGAGCTGCATAACTAAGCACTTTCCTCATAATTTGGGCAGTGTAAACTGCTTTCCAGAACAATATGCTAAAAAAAACCTACTACACTACTTAATAAATACAAAAAACCTCATATTTTCGTCTTTTGATCTGACGCAGGAACAGGACACAGTCCCTCTTGTGGTAGAAAGCGCTCCTTGCGGCGGCCTTGCGAACCTACATCTGGCGGGCTCTGGGGGGAAATATATTACAAAGTAAACCCCCCTTTCCGATTGACCGATTTAGCTCATTTTTACAACACTTCTTTCTCATGAGTTACCCACGACGTATACCGCGTTTCGTTACAATACAGCAGAAATTACGACCGGTATGAATATATTAGTAATTTGGGTCCGGAGTAAACCCCCCCCCCTCCTAATGAACCGATTTAGTTTATTTTTCCATCTCACTGTTCTCTCTATATTACCACGACAAATACCAGGTTTCGTTGAAATATAACAAATATTACGGCTGGCATAGTCAAATTAGTGTTTTGGGTTCGGGGTAAACCCCCCCCCCCTTCCGGTGGACCGATTTTGGTGGTTAACGAACTCGTTCAATCGTTTGCTAATTGAATGCTATATACCATGTTTCGTAACGAAAAAACAAAAACTCTGGCCGCTATCGTGTTAACAGACACACACACACACACACATATATATACAGGGTGTCCCAGTATATGTGTCCACCCCCTTTTTCCTCCTAGAGTTGTTGGAATTTCGAAATGAAACTTGGTAGGTCTTAGTTATGTTGCATGAGGTTACTTTTAAAGACTTAGTTGACTTAGTAACATTCTCCAGTTTTTCTCCAGCGCATCTAACTCTTGATTTTCCAATGGCGGCAGGTATTTTTTTATGACGAATTCTGATAGAAAATTTAATTTTAAGACTAATTTATTCCGAGGCATCTTTTGATCCGACGCACCGTTCGCGCGTAAAACGCAAAAAAACTGAAAAATATCGCCCTTTTGTAGAAAAATTCCTATTTATCACTGAAACCAAGCCTTGTACCTAAAAACACCTCAATGCAATTTTCCTTTCAGATGATACCAACATCAAAGTTGTAGATTAAATATTTAACGGGGTTTTATGAATGAAAACAAAGGCAAATTTTTTTTTTAGTTTTATGATATAATAATTTCATATGGAAAAATAAATTTATTCTGTTCTGTTTTATAATAATTTTTATATACTTTTTTCATAAAGTAAATAAGTACTTTTTTTTATTGTTTATGTCAGCTACTTTTTTTTCTATTCATATTTTTAAAACTTTTAAGGTATATTTTTCATTCATAATATCCCGTTAAATATTAAACCTGGGGTCTCCCGTGGTCTAATGGCTAGCGCCTTGGATTCATAAGCGGGAGATGGTGGGTTCGATTCCCAACCTCCGGCAGGAATTTTATCATCCCACGGCTCGCTGGTAAAATTCCTCGCTGCACCCTGGATGTCGGCGCTAATGACCTAGATGTAGATGCGCCGTAAAAAAAAAAAAAAAAAAAAAAAAAAAAAAAATATATATATATATATATATATATATATATATATATATATATATATATATAACCTAAAACTTTGATCTTGGTATCACCTGAAAGGAAAATTAATAGGCTACAACGTTTGTATCGAGGTGTTTTTACGTAAAAGGCTTGGTTTCAGTGATAAATAGGAATTTGTCTACAAAAGGGCGATATTTTTCAGTTGTTTGCGTTTTACGTGCAAACGGTGCGTCGGATCAAAAGATGTCTCGGAATAAATTAGTCTTAAAATTAAATTTTCTATCAGAATTTGCCATAAAAAATACCTGCCGCCATTGGAAAATCAAGAGTTAGATGCGCTGGAGAAAAACTGGAGAATGTTACAAAGTCAACTAAACCTTTAAAAGAAACCTCATGCAACATAACTAAGACCTACCAAGTTTCATTTCGAAGTTCCTACAACTCCAGGAGGAAAAGGGGGTGGTCACATATACTGGGACACCCTGTATATGCATATATATATAACAATTTTAACGGGGGTCATTTTTGGTGTCTACTAGGTAGGATCGATAAAGATTTGAAGAAAATTTTCAAAAATTCCGTCATGAGTGCAACCTCAATAGCTACTTTCCTTCGGAGGAAAGTGCTAAAACTCTAACTTAAAAAGAGTATCTTTACATTTTTCATCGCTGAGTGTTTTTCCCCGACATCCAGTGCAGCGGAGAATTGTTTTAACGAGCCGTGAGATAAGAAAATTCCTTCTGCAGTTGGGCTCGAACCCCCATTCCATGCACGAGAATTCTTGGCGTTATCCACTAGACCACGGGGAGAACCTATTCAACGCTGTTATCCTTAGAATGATCCAACGGTGTTTTAATAATGACTGAATATTGTCGCACCTACTTTTTAGCAATGTTGAAAGACAAAATAACAATTTCCCCTGCATGTATTGAAACTGTTCTGGCTCTGAATTAAACAAAATATGTTGTTCTTGAGAAAAAAAATAAGCTAATTTTTCTTTTAAATTATGTCAACCATTAACTAATGAAGTATTCATTTTTACATTAAATGTGATAGACTTTTGCTTATTTCGAAATTTTGATTTTACTGTTTAATTTTGAAATATTATATTTTATGGGGGTTAAAATTATTAAAAATAAATCAGTGATAAGCCTTTGAGATGAAAAATTGCATAGTATTATTAAAAATTCACGGTAGAAAATAATTTTGTAATGAACTTGTCATTACAAGAAACTTTATGTTGATCGATACTAACGAAGCGAGTACCTTTATTTGAAGTAAAGTGAAGGCTAGCTGAACCGCACGCTAAAAGTCCTTGTTTAACGTCGTTCGTATACTTGAAAGTTAGTTGCTGTTTAGTTTCGGGAATTCATTGTTTAGTTTTAGATACATGGAGCTTATAAACTCGTGCTAACATTAAGTCTAATGAAGGTTCATATAAACGTTCACCAGCTAACTTGCAACGTAATTGAATTGTCATTTTATAATATTTGTTCCCATTTATGCAAGCATTGCAAGGAAACTTTAAAGATTTTTTTTTCTGTAGAGACGTGTAATTTAATTTTAAAAAAATATTCTTTAACAAAAACAAAAGTAAAAAAAAATTTCTTTAGACCTTCAAATTTATCATTCACATAAAAATAAATGCTGATTTTTATTGTTTTTATTGGCCTATAGAGAGGAAAATAGTAGTTTCGAGAATGAAATGGTTGATCGTATCAAATATTTGCTAATATATGAACGTTTTATAGTATTTTTATTTTATTTATTGATGCTCCTCATATCAGGCCTCTTTTGTCCGAATTACTAGCGATGCCATTTCAAAACATTACACAGTTTTTGAACTTATGAAGAAGAATGCACCTTAATAAAGTTTTAATTTTTATAATTAAGTAATATTTTTATAAATACAATATTTAAAATAGTACGCATTTGAAATTGTATTTTATCGTAATAATAAGGGTTTAGTTTATTATAAATAACTCAATAAAGGAATAAAAATATTGAGAATGTGTTAATTTATATAACACATGATAAAAAATATTAAAAAAATTCCGTCACGCAGGAGCTGCATAACTAAGCACTTTCCTCAGAATTTGGGTAGTGTAGACTGCTTTCCAGAACAATTTGCTTAAAATATCCTACATAAATAAAATAAAAACGTGAATAGTTCTCATTTTGTAATGAGTAACTGATCAATTATTAATTTGCATCCAGAGTTATGTTTACACATGGTACCTACTACACTACGTAATAAATACAAAAATCCTCATATTATCGTATTTTGATCTAACGCAGGAACAGGATACAGTCACTCTAGTGGTAGAAAGCGCTCCTTGCGGCGGCTTTGTGAACCTACGTCTGCCGGCTTTTCTATTCAAATATATTACAAATTAAACCCCCGCTTTCCGATTGACCGATTCAGCACATTTTTACAACACTTTTTTCTCATGAGTTACCCACGACGTATACCGCGTTTCGTTACAATACAGCAGAAATTACGGCCGGTATGAGTATATTAGGAATTTGGGTCCGGAGTAAACCCCCCCTTCTAATGAACCGATTTAGTTTATTTTTACAACACATATTTACCTGTAGATTACCACTACGAATACCGAGTTTCGTCGAAATATACCAAAAATCACGGCTGGTAGTGGCGAATTGGTATTGTTGGTCGGGAGTATACCCCCCCTTCTAATGAACCGATTTAGTTCATTTTTATATCTCACTTTTCTCTCTATATTACCACTAAGAATACCAAGTTTCGTTGAAATATAACAAATATTACGGCTGACATAGTCAAATAAGTGTTTTGGGTTCGGGGTAAACCCCCCTTCCGGTGGACCGACTTTGGTGGTTAACGAACTCGTTCAATCGATTGCTAATTGAATGCTATATACCAAGTTTCGTGACGAAAAAACAAAAACTCTGGCCGCTATCGTGTTAACAGACACACATATATATATATATATATATATATATATATATATATATATATAGATATATATAAATTTTAACGGGTGTCATTTTCGGTGTCTACTAGGTAGGGTCAATAAAGATTTGAAGAAATTTTTCAAAAATTCCGTCATGAGTCCAACCTCAATAGCTACTTTCCTTCGGAGGAAAGTGCTAAAAAGTATAATGAAAATTAAAGAATATAAGTTATATAAAAAAATAAACATATATAGGTAGTGTGTCTTAAGTACATACAATAACAAAAATATCATAGAGTAAATAAAATGTTTAACTTTTACTGTTTTTTGAGATAAAGATAACTCTTAACCATGTATAATTTAATGATATAAGGTAAAATATTTGCAAAATCGAAATAATAAAATCAACCCTTTTTTGCAAAAAAGCTTTGCCTGTTTGGAATATGTAGTAGATATCATTAAACACCTTCATTTATCTTTCCTCGATGGGAATGTCATTGAACTTGTAGACCACATTGAATATTAATGGTCAGAACCAATAATCATAAAAGATCGAATTATTCCGAGAAATTTCCTTGAAAAGAAATTATATGCAATCAGGCTTCGAAGCAATCGAAAAATAACCGAGGTCCTTTCTTACAGTTTAATGTTAACGCTTCGGAATAGGAGTTATTCGGAATTAGCAGTTATTTATCTTCGTGCTAGTCGGAATACGTCGCCAGTTCAAAAGGAAGAATAGAGTTGTCAGGAATTAAGAATCATGAAGAAAAGGTTCTTTTTTACCATTGAAAAGTGTGCTGTCTATTTCAGCCCGAACATTACACTGTAATTACACCATGGTTATTTTTTTCGGTTCTTGGAAGCCTGATTCTACTTTTGTCCCATTAAATTCATTTGAAATAAATATTTAGGACTGATTCGATCTTTTATGATTATTTGTTTGGTATTTAAACATTAAATGTATTAAGGGGTCATACTAATTAGTTTTTTTTATTTATTTTTTTTGAGCGAGCTTCGATTGGCCTTTTTTTAATTGTTAAGTTTTGTTGGTCTTCCTTCAATACATTTTAAAATGAAAGCCCATTATATTTATCTTTATTAAAAGAAAATATGAAAAAAATTGAGTAGGAAAAATACGAACATTTAAGAAAATTACATCGTTTTCTCAAAACTATGTTTTTCAAATTGTGCGATTCTCTGCCGTCTTCTATTTTTGCCCAATCAACTTAAAATTGGATACACGGACGGAAGTAAACGCAATGACTGTGTTGGATCTGCATACATAATACTAAAAGACGACATAACTATTCACAGCGGACAATATAGACTTTTACCACTATGTACAAACAACCAGGCAGAAAACCTTGCAATCATAAAAGCAGTAGAAACACTATATTCCATAAGTCACGACGCAGACACATGCATAATATACACTGACAGCAAGACAAACATAGCACGCATATACAACAGCCAAAATCATAACGAACAGACTGAGCACATTAGAACACTACTAATTCTGTGTAAACAGAAAAATGTGACAGTTACAATAACCTGGATTAAAGGACATTCTGGACTATTAGGGAACGAGACAATTGACCTACTCGCAAAATCAGCTTCAAAGGACACGACATTACCTATATCTTACTCTAAACTTACATCACAGACTATAAAAACACTACTGCGAGACAAATCAATGCAAAAATGGGACGAACGATGGACGAACACACCTAAAGGAAGACATATACACAAATTCATACCTACAATACTCAACAGACAAAAATTAACACTTAACAACTTTAAAATGCCTCAATTCATATCAGGACATGGACCGACGAAAAGTTATTTACATAAATTTAAACTTATAACTACTAACACATGTAAATGCGACAATACAACTGAACAGACTTACGACCATCTCCTGTATGACTGTACATTACTGGACGGACCCAGGACAAAACTCATTAAGGACATTACCTTACAGGACGGAACTTGGCCCGTTGACAAACCTGACTTACTACTTACATATTTTAAGGAGTTTGAATAAGTGGTCGGTAATAATGTCGGTTTTTATTATTATTATAAAACAAGGAGAATAGAAATTGTTTTCAGTAAAATATATCTTACTAAAAAATAAGAAAAATATGTCTTGCAATTAAAAAAACATTTAAATGGGGGTTACTAATATAAACATATTAATGTTTATGGGAGTTATTAATATAAACAAAAGGAAATAATATGAGATATAAATTGTACATTCAAAAATGGAAGCTAGAGAAACGGAGTAAACAAGTGTTAAGACACTATGAGTGTTATAAAAAATAAACCGAAGAAAGCTTATAAAATCCTCAAAATACGAAGATGCGCAAGACAAAGAGACTCTGTTATTGTTACTTTTTATGTAAACCCCCTTTTCTAGAAGATTTGCTAGAATCCCGTTTACACAATATTCATTTCTGTATTCTAGTATCGAGCTGCACCGACTTAAAAGGAATTTTTATGTAGACAATTGATATCTTACATGCCCTCCTCGTTGTTCGTCTCTGCAAGAATTAAATTCAATAGTATAAAAGATAAATACGCAGGAACTGAGTCATTTTAGTACGTTCTTTTATATATATATATATATATATATATATATATATATATATATATATATATATCTGTGTGAGTGTGTGTGTGCGTGGGCGTGTTGTGTACACGAGTGTATACAAATTTAAACCACTGTTATTTCTGTGATATATTTTCAGTGATTAGAAAATCGTTGCGATTTAGATTCCTTGTTAGTATGCATTCAGATGAGTTTTTATTGATATCTTAACGAATGAAACAACTTTCAATATATCGAGATCGTTTAAAAATAGAATGTTGAAGTTATTATTTCGGAATCAATAAACAGACCAAACTATTGTGCCTTATGTCATGGTTTTCTATTAATTGTTTTGAGGGCCTGTGGCACAGTGGTGCTAGAGCGAAAGAAAAACGATTTTCGAAAGCGCTGATCTCGATTATCTAGGTTGTGATTCTCCGAGTATATTAGCTCCGGGATCTAGGGAAGGACAATTTTTCCGCATGTTCCAAGAGTATTCCCATTAATTTAAACCCAATGTCAGGATAGTGGAAGTTTGCCCAAATTAAACATTACTCTTAATGAGTGATATATAATTGTAAAACAGAAAGGAAAAATTATCATTTCCCCCCCCCCTGCTCTGCGATGGTCAATTAAGCCACTCATCAGTCAAACTGGGCATAAAAAAAATTAGAGCGCTTTACAACGCTAAAAGTTACGAATTTTCAATATGCATTTAAAACAATTATGGTTATAGAAAAATCTCTGGCTTCCTCCGAGACGTGGAAGATCAGGTTTTGAAACAAGACGTTTTAAAGTAATTTTTAGAACAAAAATTATTTGCCTTTATCTGCCTATCCGATCATAACACGAAAAAGTCCGTCACGCAGGAACTGCATAACTAAGCACTTTCCTCAGAATTTGGGTAGTGTAGACTGCTTTCCAGAATGATTTTCTGAAAATAGCCTATATAAATAAAATAAAAACATGAATAGTTCTCTTTTACTTTTGTAATGAGTAACTGTTCAATTATTAATTTTGTAATTAATTTGCTTCCAGAGTTATGTTTATACATGGTACGACACTACTTAATAAATACAAAAAACAAAACTTCATATTTTCGTATTTTGATCTGACGCTGGAACAGGATACAGTCACTCAAGTGGTAGAAAGCGCTCCTTGCGAACCTACGTCTGGCGGGCTATTCTATTGAAATATTATACAAAGTAAACCCCCCTTTCCGATTGACCGATTTAGCTCATTTTTACAACACTTCTTTCTCATCAGTTTCCCACGACGTATACCGCGTTTCGTTACAATACGACCGGTATGAGTATATTAGTAATTTGGGTTCGGAGTAAACCCCCCTCCTAATAAACCCCCCTCCTAATGAACCGATTTTGTTTATTATTACAACCCATTTTCCTCTATAGATTACCACTACGAATACCGAGTTTCGTTGAAATATATCAAAAACTACGGAGTGCATGGTCAAATTAGTGTTTTGGGTCCGGGGTAAACCGTCCCTTCCTTTTGACCGATTTTGTTGGTTTACGAACTCGTTCAATCGTTTGCTAATTGAACGCTATATACGAAGTTTCGTGACGAAAACCCAAAAACTCTGGCCACTATCGTGTTAACAGACACATATATATATATATATATATATATATATATATATATATATATAAATTTTGACGGGGGTCATTTTTGGTGTCTACTAGGTAGGATCGATAAAGATTTAAAGAAGAAATTTTTGAAAAATTCTGTCATGAGTGCAACCTCAATAGCTACTTTCCTTCGGAGGAAAGTGCTAAAAGAAAGGAAAGGATTAGAGTACGCCTTTGTTTGCTTCAGTATCTAGTTTACCCAATTGGCTCTTGTCCGCGCGTCAAACCACTTTTAAGTTGAGTTCCTTCTAGGTGCTAACTTTCTTTACTCTTGAGCACCCATGAGTTAAAATAAAATACCGCGATTATTGTGAGTGCATGTGGTTTGGTACAGGCTTCGACGTATCCCTTCGACAAAATCATTCTGAATTAATTTAAATACACACTGAAACTGCTTGTTGGAACTTGTTTTGATGAGAGCAACCTATTCCGAGAATTTCAAAAATTCGTAACGTCCCTATAGGCTTACATTCCCTTGTAAGTTTTTTAATTTCCTTCAAAATGAAGAAAATTGAACATAGATACGCCCAGTTTTCAATGTTAATCTGTTCTCGAGATATTGATTTTTTTCCCCGTTCTTTTGTCATTCGACACCACTGTGCGTAATTCAGAGACGTGATATTGATGCGGAAATGTGGGTTCGAGTCTCGCCGTTCGGTTGACTTCTTTCAGCGATATGCTTCGCTGGAAAAAGTCCCTGCTACACTAAGGATGTTTAGGAAGGATCTCAAACTATAGATATTAACCCGGCGCTAATGGACAAGAAGTCGATAATAATCAAATTGAAACATGTCAGATCTATTTATTGTCTCTTACTAATTTTCTTTTCTTCATTTTGTTAAAAATGTGACAGTAAATTTCATATCACCAAAGCTATGATGCACAGCTGGTTTTTACGCGGCTACTATACGTGCTTAAGAAGTCGATGCGCGGGGAAAAAATAAGAAAAAGAAACTGATGTATGGAAAAAGATGGTCGTACTTGTCTATTTTTTCACTAAGATTTTATCTTGTAGATATATTGCAAATCTAGTGGAGCGTGAGACCGGGACTTTTTCACATTCCCTTCTTAATATCGTAGAGATATCGCATCATGTGGAACAAGTGAGCTATTCATTCATTCATCTTCTTCTAGTAGGGGTGTTCATTATTTCAAGTGCTCATGTGTTACCCGAGTGATTACCACTTCACATATCCATATCTCTCAAGCTTTTTTAAGGAACCTCTACATGTTCTCTGGTACTGTTGCCTTCAATCCCTTCCCTGTAATTTTTACATTCATTTTTCGCTTTGATTAAAATTTTAATTTTTTATTTGTGCTGTAGACGAAAAATCCAAATGTTTACCGTTCTCCAGAATGAGATATACTACATTTTGGTTGTTTCCTGTAAGCAGTGTTGTAAAATACCCGGGTATATATTCTTCAGGGTAAATACCCGGGGTAAATACCCAATTTCATAAATACCTGGGTATTTAAGGTATTTAACTAAACCGCGACTTAGTAATCGAATATTGTAAAATGTCATGGATCTTGCCAGTTTAGAGCTATTGCAACACTGAGAAACTATTAAAACATTGATAAATTATAAAATAGGGTCACTGAGAGGTTATAAAATAATAAATTATTACCTGAAAATTTGCCCTGGACCTTCCGACTACCAATAAAACAAGTTGTTTGCCTAAATTTGATACTACTTTACTGCATTCACAAAAATGTAGCCTCAGCTAAAACTTTGGACTAGGATTATCTTAATTTCTGAAAACTCAAATTAAGTTACCTACTCATTGATCAAAACACATGTACCTTTCAAGCCTCTCCACCAAAACGTGGGACTTATTTTATTATTGTCTGTGTCATTGTCTTCAAGACCTTCCCAAACAAAGGATCTTTGCCATAATCCCTCTTGGTCCCTAAAGCCAGCTATGATTTTCCGAAGATTAACTGATTTCAATCCCATGTTTCTGCCTAACTCGCACACAAAATAAATGGAAGAGTTCAACAAGTCTGCAGCAAGATGTGCGTTTCCAGCACCAAACTAAATTCGTTTCTCCTATTCAGTTAACACAAGTTTTTCCTCCGTTTTTTGAAGAGAAGATTCTGGGTTTCTTGTTGAAGAGTTTTCTGTAATTCTTAAATTTCTTATGAACTGTGTGGATCAAAGGGGCATTTAACTGAATAGCAGTGATAAGTTCAACAATTGGATCAAGGATGTTAACTAATTTCCCAGCTCGGACTCAAAACAGTCTGTCATCAAGAAGCTACCTTTTCATGTCTGGTGAGATTTCCACTTACTGTAATGTTTTTACTACTGTATGAGCATAATTTCAAATAATATTAACAAGGATCACATACTTAAACTTAACTTAAAATGGTTTTGAACTATTATAATAGACATTAAAAATGTTTTTGGCCCTTTTTTAAAATTTAAATAAGTCCCTTATAATTGAATAGGCTTCATTAAAACCTTTTTAAAATTAATTAACCTTCCCCTCTTTAAAAGTAATCATGAAAATTCATAGATATACATTAAGTTGTAAATACCCATAAATACCTGGACCGACTTTTAACTTTCTTTAAAATATTACTGGGTAAGTATTAATGTTCATTAAGCTTTTATGATCAAATTGGTAAGTTTCAGTCCTTCTTTGCAACAAAAAATATTCAAAGAAGTTGTATCAAGCTCAAAAACTGAAAATACCTACTTTTTGGGTATTTACCTTCCCTGTGGGTAAATACCCAATTTATACATATATATATATATATATATATATATATATATATATATATATATATATATATATGTATAAAAAAAAAATCAGTCCCGTAACAGGCCACAAGGGCCCAGAGGGGCAGATACTGTAGAGGTATCTGATTCTTGACCATACGACACACTAGGGAGATAGTGTGGTCAATACTATGCTCCGGCCGCCTGATTTTCCCCTTGGCTGCTTCGACCGCTAGAGTCATTAGCACCCAAGGTACCCATTATTAATTAAATTAATTAAAGGCTGGGTGAGCCTAGGGACGATCTGGGACCCCAAATCCAACCCTCGAACGGCAGCATTAGAAGAAAAAATCTTTAGTGCGCGCTCGGGTTTTGAACCTGGTCCTCCAGTTCATTAGTCGAGTGCTCTACCACTGAGCTAACCTCGCCCCCATATATATGTATATATATATATATATATATATATATATATATATATATATATATTTGTCTGTTCGCTCTGTAGCTCCCAGACGAATGGTCTGATTTTGATGAAATTTGGTACAAAAATCTTTCGTCTAATTTCAAAGGTCAAGTTCGTTAACTAGCAAAATCCGCCTACTGGAAGATGGCGTTTGGGCGAAATTCGTGCAAAAAAAATCGTAACGCTTACGTTTTTGAGTTCATAAGCTTGTAAGTACTCGTTCTATATGCTTCTTGGGCTAGGAAAACGAATGAAACCATTTTCAAGGCGATAGCTTTAACCGTTTTCGAGAAAATTGGAAAAATAGTTTTTGAATACCGTTTTTGGTTTGGGTACTTATGTTCTACTTTCATTAAAACTAATATGTTGAAATTTGTGTTAAGTTTGGAGTTAAGGAAGGGTTAGAATAAAATATTTTATTAACATACATAAAAAGTTTTGGTAACTTTGTATACCTTCCTTAATATCTCGAAAAAGGTTGAGAATCTTGGTAAACGGAAGAATACCATTAGAAAGCTTACGAAATGCTCTACAAAAAAGTTTCTGATAAAAGTTTTGATTAGACGATGTCAATCGGAGAAATAAGTGCTTAAAACTTTAAAGTAATTGATTTCGCTTATTTGAACTGTTCTTTTTGTCTGTTTTTATTCCTTGTTATTTTTTAAGTGCTTATAGTTGGATAATGTATTTGATAATAAATCAGGTTAAGAAAAATAAGAAAAACAATTTAATCTTAGAGATATGGATTTCCAAGATATAGCTTTTCAACTGCCTAGCGGGGTCCTACCTAGGGCGGGTTGGCCTATCCAGGTAAGATCGTAAATAAGACCTTTCTTGAAAGTAAAGATGGAACTGTCAACTTTGGTCCTCCTCTGCCTCCCGGCACTTTCAATGCTGACGAAGGCTACCAATGAGTAGCTGAAACGTCCTAAATATAGATTTTTTAACAAAAATCGTATTGAGGTTTCTTTAGCCGAATCCCAACCATTCCATCTTTGCTTATCACCTCGACGGCTAACTATCTAATCTTCATGCTTTCTAGAAATGTGGACCCAAAATAATAACAGCTTCTATTTTAATCATTTTAAATGAGTTTAGAGATAAGAACGGAACCGCGCTAAGATGATGCAGTTCCTGCGAGTCGGACTTTTTGGTTTGGGTACTTAGAATTATGGGATTCAGTTGAAACATTTTCTGCATGTTCTACTTTCATTTAAACTAATATGTTGAAATTTTTGTTACGTTTGGAGTTTAGGAAGGGTTAGAATAAAATATTTTATTAACAGACATAAAAAGTTTTGGTAACTTTGTATACTTTCCTTAATATCTCGAAAAAGGTTGAGAATCTTGGGAAACGGAAGTTGACCATTAGAAAGCTCACTAAATGCTCTACAAAAATGGTTCTGATGAAAGTTTTGATTAGGCGATGTCAATCGGAGAAATAAGTGCTTAAAACTTTAAAGTAATTGATTTCGCTTACTCGAACTGTTCTTTTTGTCTTTGATTTTGGTACATACTTAGAATTATGGGATTCAGTTGAAACATTTTCTGCATGTTCGAATTTTATCAACACTAATATGTTGAAATTTTGGTTTCGTTTGGAGTAAAGAAAGGGTTAGAATAAAATATTTTATTAACAGACAAGAAAAGTTTTGGTAACCTTTTATACTTTCCTTAGTATCTCGAAAACCGTTGACAATCTTGGGAAGCGAAAGGTTACCATTCAAAAGCTTACTAAATGGTCTACAAAAAAGGTTCTAAAGAAAGTTTTGAATAAGCGATGTCAATCGGATAAAAAAGTGCTTAAACCTTGAAGTAATTGATTTCGTTTATTCGAACGGTTCTTTTTGCCTGTTTTTATTCCTTGTTTTTTTTTTTTTAATTGATTATTGTTTGATAATGTATTTGACAATAAAACAGATTAAGTAAAATAAGAAAAACAATTCATTGTTAGAAATATAGCTTGCCAAGAGAAAGAGATTGTTTTATCTCTGTTTACCTTTGTTCTTAATTGTTTTTTTTTCTCGGTTTGCCTTAGTTTTTAATATATTGCTGGTATTTTAATTGCATTTTTTTTTTCAATAAAACATGACAAGTAATTGAGAAGCGTGTTTGTATTTTGAATTGACTTTGAGAGTCTTGCTTTAGATTGAGGAATTTCCGCTTCTAGCCTGTGGGTGTTAACAGTTTTCATGAAATAATTATAATAAAAAAAAAAGATTAGTTCTTTTTTAAACTTTTGATATGACAATATGGATGAGAATGGATACGTCTTAAAATGACGCAGTTCCTGCAGAACGAGAATGTTTAGACTCAGTGTAGGGTCAGACATTTGCCCGGGTCGAGCTGCTAGGCAGGCTTCAGGTAGGTTTTATTGCACTTCATAAATCAAGATGCATCCTAGGAGAGATGACAGATATTGTACCTGTAGGAAGTCATAAAGCCAAATGCTATAGTAGAAATATAATTATATTTTGCGGTTGTATGTGGCGTAATACATTAAAAAATAACATAAGAATACTTTCCCATTTTCTTGTACAATTTTATTTTGTTCTATTGCATTTAACAGTAAAATGAGTAGTTTAGTGTTTTTAATTGCATTTAACACTAAAATGGATATGTTAGTAAAGCAAGTTAAGTCAATTAAAAACAAATTTGTAGTAGAGTCTTCGTAGAGAGAAACTTGGGACGGCGGAAAGAGTAATTTTCGCTTAGAATAGTTTCTTGTGCCTTGCCGACAATCTTGCTTTTCTTTGGAATATGTGTTTACATTAAGAATGATCTAAACAAAGTAATAACTGTTTCTATTCTAAGTATACAAAATGACACTAGGGATATGAATGGAACCGCGCTAAGATGATGCAGTTCCTGCGAGTCGGACTTTTTTATTAAAGCACTAATCCTCTCTTCGCACTACTTTATATATTAGGCCTGACATGGTTCGTGCATGTTTTCGCACCTATTCAGTGGCACTTCTACAACAATACATTATTTTTGTATATCCAAATTTCACTATTTTTTTAGTATTTATAAGCTATGGAATGCTCCACTAAATGCATTTAAAAATGATAACATTAAAAGTTCTATAAAAAAAGTTTTCATTCCTACCTTTATGTCCTCTCGTCACCATGTAATTGCTCTGGGGTCTGGCGTAAAACTAAAATGTACGGAAATCACCAATATGACCATATCTTAGTGTGATCGGTTCGCTAAAATTTAAAATTTAGTTCTTTATCTAGTATTACATAGACAATTTGATAGGCATTTTCAAATCAGTTCCTGCTATTTTCGAATTTTTAGAATATAAATATTTTCTTTGATTTTTCTTTTTAGCGTATTTCTCCCTTTGTTTAAATTGTTTACTTTCTCGAAATTGAAACTTTTTTAATATTGCATGATCCGTCAATGCTGTGCTGTATTTATTTCTATAAATGCTTTAAACGTGTTGCTTTAATGACCCCACGCCTGCTAAGAACTAAAAAAAAATTAGATATATTTTGGACATCTGCCCAATAATGTATAAACACACACATTAACAAAATATAACTATACAGCAGTTGACGGTTTTTCTATTCCTTTAAGTCGTACAGAAAAGGTTATTCGCTTTAATGGTAATGTACTGAGTTGAAGATAACATTGGATCTAGGTTCTCTATTCTATTAGAAATCTTGTTTTCCATCCACGTAGGAAATAGCCAGTCAATACTTCATTGGAGAAAGGCACTCTCGTCTTGACTAAAGGCAACAAGTTTATCATTATTTACATATGAATGGGTGAATTCTTTAAGCTAGCTCAATCCATTTTACAGTTTCCCTTTTTTCGGGGGAATGCTTGGAGCTTTAGCGGTGTTCTAGAATTTTTATCTTTTTGTTAAAAAAAAAGAAGACGTTTCAACTTTTTAAACTGTTTTAGAGTTATGTAGCATTGAAAAAGTTTCTCCTAACTAAAATGAAAATGTGAGACTATGTCCGCTCCAAGTAATGGAGTGACAAAAATCACTGACTAGTGACAATAATCACTGATTAATAATTATTATTATTATTACAAACGATGCCTTTTTTACATTTGCGGTACATGATGCCTATTTGTTAACTAAAGGAAAATGTCCAAATGTGAATGTGTTTGTTTATATATTTTCTGAGCATTTTACTTTCAACTAACGAACGAGCGTCGTGTACGACCTCAGGAAGCCGGGTGTAATGCCGGTCAAAATTTTTGGTTTAAAAACCGGACCACTGGTGATATATACCAGGACGTTGCAGGAGATAATACATGGTACATAAATAAAGTCATTACTAAGAAATATATAATGAAAAAATAAAATGTTATATGCACAATATAGACTTACCAGTTACAATCGGTTGACATATGCTGACTGGCTGCATCAGGATACACAATCAATCTGAACGCAATCATTATATTTTCATATTAATGACACATGTGAACAAATAGAAGCATATATACATATATTTGTATATTTCTTTCATTTGTTAGCGATTATAATAATCGGATATAATAATTATCTATACGACACCTGAGATATATTTCCTGCGAGAAGTGTCAAATGTAAACGCACCCTTAGCTGCAGGGAAGTATGCTGTATACCTGCTTCGATACTTTACACCCTGTTTATTATTGTAAGTTGTTGGTTGTTAATACTTGACGTTATCATGATAAACAGTACTTAGCTATTCATGTAGACGTGTGCCAATGTCCTAATAAGTGGAGCTTTATAATGTAAATAAATATTTATTGTTTGATGATTTTAAAATGAAATATAAATAAGTAAGCCTATTTATTGGTACAATTGAGGGTCGTCGGTACATTTGAATAGTGTTAAATATATAATGCCACGAAGTATTTTCGATATTAGCGTTGTTTGCAATTCAGAACGAGGCCATTACCAATTCAATGGATGAGGACATTAAGGTCGAGTTTTGATGGGGGGGGGGGGCAAAAGATTCATAAAAAGGCAATAGAACACGAACACAACCCAGGTGGCAATAATGGTTTTCTTATGCTCATAGGCACGCCATATTATCGACTTTGTTAGGGAAATCATGTATAGTTATAGGGGTAGTTGACAATTGTTTCTCTCTAAAGGACTCCCCTCCTAATGACGAGGGCAAAGGTTATCAGAAAATTGTGACAGGTCGACAATTTTTGAATATTTGTAATGGAAGGATTTCTAGCAGAAGCTTTTAGGATTGTTATTGCTGGTGTAAGTAGATAGAAAATAGGGTTTCTGGCGCAGTCTTCAAAATTCCCTATTTCCCCGAAAAAACCTGATCGTCGATTTTTGTAGGATTTTTCATTTTTATCTCAAACATCTAATTTTTTTAAAAAATATACATTTTCTAACATATTTCTTTAAAACCTAACAAATAAAAAAAAAATACATATTTTTAACATATTTCTTTAAAACGATACAAAAATTGGGATCACCCCCAAAAAGTAAAAATATTATATAATTAATTTAATTATTATTTCCATTTGTTATACACGTTTAATCATCAATATCACTTTCAGATTTCTTAGATTTAGATCTATTTTCATTTTTATTTTCTCGGAAGTCAATAATATGAATTTTCTTCCCATCATTTAATTCTTTTAAACCGTCATAAACGAATAATAGTTTTTGTGAATTTAATTGTTGAATATCTTTTTTATTTAATTTGTCATTAAATCTATCTGGTAGATAAACTTGAAATTTATCTTCCTTATCTTTTAACGTAACAACTATACGTTTTCCAAATTTTGTAATAATTTCTTTAAATTCTTTAATTGAATAAGATTGACCACATTCCAATTCTGTTAGTTTCTTTATTGGAGTATTTTGACATTGACCAACTCGTTGGATCTTTTTTAATACTTCCATTTATTAGAAATGAAATTTTTCATTTCTTAACATGAGGAAAACATTGGAATAATTTAAAAGGTCATTTGTAGAGATGCAATCTGGCTTCAGTTCCCTTGTACATACGTCACCTGACCTTGGATTGCTCGAGCTCGAACAATGTCCTTGGATTGCTCGGCTCCAAACAATACTGCACAGTTTTTCCTCGTTGTGATTAATTTCTCTTGATTGTATTTTTTACATCCATTCTTTTTTTATATTGGGATGACAGTTGATTAGAATTGTAGTCGAGATGATGTTTACCTTCTAATAAAAACCTTTCCAGTTCTTCATAGTTTAAATTAGTCGTTGATACTTATTTCTGTTCTTTCTTCAATATATATATGTTGTTTAAGCCAAAGATTTAACTCCTCACCATGTTTTCGTTTAAAGATCCATCAACTACTCTTTTTTTTTTTTTTTAACTCCATCGAAGTCTTTCTTAGATTCTTCTAGAATTTTTATTAATGTATTTGAATCCTTAATAATTTTATCTATTTTATAATTCATGATCGCTCTAAACTAAACTCGACGGACTCCCGAGAACTACTGACGGTTGTTATCATGTTGTTTTATCCTCCTTCTATTTCAAGGGTAGAGGAAAAATGAACAAGTTCTATCATCTATTCTGAGAACATACTTTGTCTATTATCTGTACTGCTAACATACTAAACTTCTAATATATCGTTTTTAAGAAAATCATATCTAATTTTTTTCTCGGATAAAATAACCACGTATATATTTGTACCTCCAGGAACTACATTATGAAAATCAACATTCAGAATAATATTATTTTTACTATTTGAAATATTAATTGGTCCTTTTCTAACATCTATTACATATAAAGGTCTATTTTTTATGAAATCATCAGGACCATAAAGCATATTCATATTTCCGATATAAGACCTTTTATAATCTTTATACATATCATATAATAATGAATAATTGTTCTCTTTAATATCTAAATTTAACATTTCTTCCGGATAATATGTTTCATTAATTTTAACTCTAATATTTCTAACATCAACATGGTCAAATTTAGAAGGATCTTTCTTTTGATCATTTCTTCTCGATGTTTGGAATCCTACAATTATGAATTTCGGTTTATCAATGTTCCTATAAATATTAGTTATATCAAAACTTAAATTTGATCCCATAATACCAGTTTTTTCAATACACTCCCAAGTTTTAAATACAAATTCTTGTGTTCCACCAAACTTGTCCATCTCATTAATTAATTCAATTTTTGAAGGTGTTGAATACTCTATGATAGGAACACGTAAATAAAAATCAGTTATTGTAATTTTACCTGTAGGTGCATAAGACTTTCCATCTGCTTGAAGTGATAGAAAAATCCCGTCATCATCAGTGTTTCTAAGAAATGTTATTAAAAATCCTCCTTTGTATATTGGTATGTTTATACCTCCAAAATATCCTAATCCTAAATCGTTTAAGGTTCCACAATAATTAAATTTTCCGTATTTATGATCACATTTCACTGCACCATTCATTTTAGACAAAGTTTCATCTTGAGACAGTGATATCGTATGTTTTACAGTACTTATAATACCTGGATCTTCAATTCTATCAATTAATTTGTTATGTTTTTTTACTTCTATACTTCGAAATAAGAAAGGAATAAAATTATCTATTAATTTAGTTCCCGAATTCATACCATAGTGTTCACCATCTTTGGCATTGAAAGAACCTGAAATAACAAACTGAAAATGGGAACTTAAAAAATTATCACCAACATCGATTAAGAATTCTATTCTCTGATTTTCTTTATTAAAATTCAATTCGGTATTATTCGATGGGAAAAAATGTTTAAATTGTTGTTTTTCTATATTAGGATTATATTTTGAATACATCTCCATTTATTAAGATAAAAAATCGTTATAATTTAAAAACTAGTTTATAATTATTAGACCCCGTCTCAGTGACGAGGTTTGAAAATTTAAAAAACATAATTTATTAATGAAGGTACAGTATCAACATTAAATCTATTTTTATAATATTTCGAAAATTCTTCATAATGTTCTTGTTTAAATTCATTTGATATATCAGTTCTTTCGAAAATTATTATCCAATTAACCAAATGTTTATATTTTATTAAAGTATCTGGAGAAAACTTTTGATAAAAAGACATAATGTTCCAATCAAATAATGAGTAATAAAACTCGATCTTTTGTTCATCAATTTTCTGATATCTCGAAATGATTTTCCAATCTATTTTATTTGAAAACATTCCTAATTCTTCTAATTTAAACGGATGGTATTGTGAAACAAGTTTCCAATTTAATTTATTCTGAAATACAATTAAAAATTCTGTTGTTAAACCAGGAAATGAAGATATTTCATCCCAATCATTATTTTGTGTTGTCTCCATTTATTAAGAAAAAAATCTTTTTAATTTTCAAAATTGTCACCACTTTAGGAAATAATATTATTCGGAAGGTAAAGCAATATAATGAAGTTCTCTTCGCAGTTCTGATACTTTTGTGTTTAATTCTTTTCTTATTATTTCTATTTCTTTAAGAAATTCTTCTTTCGTTATGTTGTTTTCCAGTTCTTCTATTTTATTGTTTAAATCTTTCATAAATTGTTGTACTTGTGGGTAATAACCATTATATAAAGTGTCAGAAAATATTTGAAGATGTTTTTCTAACTCTGTTTCTGTCAAATATTCTTCCATTTTGTTCTTTATATCACTATCAACTTGTACTGGTATAACATCACTAATTAAATCCTGAGTGAGTTTTTTCATCTTTTCATCTAAATCTTCTTTAGTTGTATATTCAAATAATTTCTCATCGATGATCTCTTCAAATTCTTTTGTATCAGTTGTTCTTTTATCTCTTTTATTTTCATTAATTGCCTTCTCTATCATCGTTTTCACTTGTTTCATAATAACTACATCATTATTATCTCTTCCTTCTGAAACACTGACAAGTCTTTTTTTATTAAAACCAATATAACTTTTAGTAAATGTAAACAATGAACCGATAATTTCATCAACTTTTACTTTTAATTCATTCTTTAATTTATTATTAAAATCATTTTTTAAATCATTCTTTAATTTATTTTCATCATCTTTTAATTTTGTTTGGAATGTTGAGAATTCTGTTCTAAAAGAATTTGAAAGTTCATTTACAATATCACTTTTTAATTTCGTTTCATCAATATCGCCAGATTCCGGAAAAACAATTTGATTTCCTAAAACATCAAATTTTAAAATAACTCTTGAATAAGATTCCATTTCTTTCTATTTATTATATTTAAAATTTCATTAAAATCCATATCTTTAGAAAACATTTTAAGAACTAACAAACATAAATGTCCACAAATAGGTGGATCATTAATTTCTTGAAGTCTGTCTTCATTATATATTAAATTATCTTTTCCCAAATATATAACTAATTCCTTTGATGGATGTAAGTTTCCATATGAATTAAAATAATATTTTTTATTTCCATTTTTATAATAAGAAACCCAGTGAGTACCATTTCCGAAAGAATTATCAATGTTTACAATTCCACACTCAATATTTCTAGGATGTTTCGGAAGTTTATCTTTCATAAAAACTCCTCTAAAATGTTTTATGTTTAACTTCTTAACGATATTCTCGATATCAAAATTAGATAAAGGAGTTATTTTTTTTTTTTAACTGTTACAAGTTTTCCCCCCTGTTTCTTTTCCATTTCTTTATTATGTCTTGTTTGTTCTTCTATTAGTTTATCTTTATATCTTTTATCGATAACCGAGTTTGCAATAGAACTTGCTCCACTCGCTAAAGCAGCTAAAGCTCCTAATCCTGCAAAAATTAAAGGAAGTATTCCACCATCTTTTTCATTTTCTCTTAATTGTTTATATGTTAATTTAATTCTAGTCCCCTTTCCGTCTTTAGCATTTCTGTTAATCTTATCGATCTGTCTTTGAGTTAACAAAATTGAATTATTTCCTTTTTTTGTATCGATTGTAACATCAGTTTTCTTTTTTACAGCACCAATAATTTTAGATTTTTGACCTTCCGTTAGTGAAATTTTAAAAGGTTTATACTCACTCATTTTCTTTAATTTATAATGAATAAAAAAGAATATAAATTCTTTCTACTGGAAATTTTTGCAGGATTTAAAAATGTTCGTTTCTAATAAATGGAGGGGATTCTAAATATTCTGAACAACAAACTTAACTATAATAATAAAGAAATATTTATGATTTTAGATGAAAATAACGATCCTTGGTTTAAAGCTAGAGATATTGCTGAATTATTAGAGTATAAAAAAATAACCAAAGCATATAATCTTGTTGATGAAGAACATAAAACAAATCTAAATCTTATTTTAGAAGGGTGCTCCTTAGAAGAGCACTCTTCAAATATGCAAGCACATACTATTTTTATTAACGAATTAGGTTTATATTCTTTGATTATGAAATCGAAATTACCTCAAGCAAAAGAATTTCAAAAATGGGTTTACAATGTTATCAAAACAATTAGAAAAACAGGGGAGTATAAATTGAAGGAAGAATTATACAGTAAAGACAAAATTATAAAAAAGAAAGATGAAAAAATTGAAAATTTAAATAATAAAATAACAAATATCAAATCTGATGTTGTACCTAAAACTAAAGATGAAAAATTAAGACATTTTTTCCTATTATTTAAGTTAAACGACTATGAATGTGAATATAGTTATTATGTTATAAGATGTCAAAAAGTATATTTAAAAAGAGCTGTTGATAAAATAGTTTTAGAACATCAAGATTGTGAGGAGATAATAAAATTCTATGATCCAAATAGTGTTAATTTATATTCTAGAATAAAAGAAAAATTAAAAAATGATTTAGAATTTCATGGTAATTATTTTAGAATAAATAATGAAGAATTTAGTGAGGAATATCTAATTATAAAAATAGAGGAATTACACAGTGAAAAAGAAATTTAATTCACAACATTTTTTTTATTTATCCAAGTATTATGTGAATTATCAAAACCTAACCATTTGACATAAACTTTATCTCCTTTTCTTTTTAAAACCTTTTCAACAAGATAATCATGTGGATATTTGGTTTTCATTAATTCTTCTTTATAAAATCTACCTTCGATTTCTTCTTCCTTCAAATCTATTAATTTATAAGTAATAGGAACTGAATGTATTATTTTACTTATTTTAAATACCTCTGTAGACCAATTAGGTGTATATCCTTTTTCAAATATTCCTTTATATTTACTTATCCTTACATAATCGTTTAATTTAAATTTCGGTTTTTCATTTTTAACATTGTTATCATTATAAATATTCATTAATACTTCTTCTCCATTTTTCTTATTAACTCCTATAGGTTTCATTTTTATAGTTCTATGATAGGAATTATTATATTCTTTAATTAAGTCATCTAAAATATCTATCCATTTATATGATCCTCTCTTAGAAAATTCTTTCCACATTTTTTCTTTTAAAGTTCTATTAAATCTTTCTACTATAGCAGATTTTATTTCACTATAACTAGAATAATGATTGATATTATATTCTTTCATTAAATTCTGAAATTCTTTATTATAAAATTCTTTTCCGTTATCCGTTTGTAAATTTTTTGGTTTATTTTTATCGTTCAATATACTTTTTAATGCTTCAGTCACTAATTTACCAGTTTTATCTTTAACAGGAATTGCCCAAGAAACTTTAGAAAATGTATCTATTACAGTTAAAATATATTTAAATCCTTTATTAATTTTTGATATTCCTTTTAAACTTCCAGTATTCATCTCAACTAAATCAGATTGCCACAGGTCATTTATTCCTCGAGTTATAATTTTTGTTCTTTCAAAATTTCTTCTAACCGGTTTATGAATTTCTTCAATTATTCCTTCTTTTACACTCATTTCTTTTTCATTTTTTGACCTAAAAAAGTATTCTTTTTACTTCCACAAATTTCACAAATTCCTTTACCCATGAGTTTTCCATTTTTAGAAGTTTCTTCATGATAATTCTTACTTTCTGTTTGTTTTTTACACTTTACACAATATATAAGTACCATTTATTATAGGATAAAATCTAGTCTTTAAAATAGATAAATTTCTCTAGTTTATGGATATACTTTCCATTGTTTAATTTATTATATGTATTTATCGATAGAAAACCATAATCATCCTCCCAACAATCATTACAAATTTTTTTAAAAATATCAAAGGATGAAAAATCACTTCCAGCAAAATCTTTATATATCATTTCAGTGTAATGAAGAGATTGTTTAAAAGAACAAATAAAATTAACATTATTTCTAATAAACTTTCTATCAACTTTACTATAACATTGACTTAAATAAATACAAGAAATATTTTTATGTCTACCTCTAACAAAATATTCATTAATTTTTTCATGATTTTCAAATATAATATCATCAAAGATAACTAAACTATTCGGTTCACAAGTATCTACATTTTCCATTTCTTCAATATCATTATAAAAACACCCTACATCCTCTCCTATTTTATTTCCAATATCACTAAACAACTCAATCATTTCTTGATAAATATCTTGATCTAAAGATTTACTACATACATATAATTTAGAATAATCTAACCAATCTCCATAAATAAAATTTGTTAATAAAGTTGTTTTTCCAGAACCACTACTACCGATAATTATACATCTTAATGGTAATGGAAAAGGTTTATTGTTAGTCTTATTTTTATCTTCGTGGTAAATTTTTATACGATACTTTTTTTCCATTATAAATAGAGTAATTTATATAAGATGAAATTGTTAAAAATAACTGGTAAAACTTCTAAGTTGACTTTGAAATTAGCACATCCAATATTTCTAGACGAAAATATAAATTATAAAATAGGTCTTGTTGGTTTTTATTCGGATAATAACATTCCTAACATACAAAAAGATTCATTCATTTCATTCGATATTAATAAATCAAGAAAACATATTAAAATTGAAAAAGGATTTTGGAGTTTAAAAGAAATCGATAATCTAATAAAGAAAGAACTTGTAAACGAAAAGTTCTATATAAAAAGTAATAATGATGGAAAGGTAAAAATGTTTTCACCGTATCCATTTGATCTGGACGTAAATCTTAAAAACATTTTTGGTTTCGAAATACCAACTAAAAATGAAATTTCAACAGATTATGCAAGTAACACAGTACATGTTGGAAAATTCAGACCTAAATTAAGACCTTTTGATGTTATCGAAATTCATTGTAATTTAGTCGAATCTAGTTTAGTGAGTCATTCTTCTAATGAACACATACATGAAGAAACTGATTTAGTATATAGTTTTTTCCCGAATGTTCCTTTTGAATCAAAGATTTCAGAAAAACCCTTAGAAATTGTTTATGTTCCAATTAGAAACGATATTCATAAAATTCAAAAAATAAATGTAACTATTAGGAATGAAAGACATGAATTATTAAATAATGAAAATGTTAATAATATTATATATTTAAGTCTGATTCATGACAAATAAACTTAACGAAATGTTAAACTTAGTTAAATCTAGTTAAACCGTTCTGAACTTTTTAATATAATAAATGGATCCAAAACAAACTATTAAGATAAGAGATAGATTAATTAAAAAATTTGAACATGCCAGAAAACAAAGAATACTTGAAGAAGATTTAAAAGGTAAAGAATATTTACCGATAACGAGTGCAATCAATAAACTTGATAATACTTTTAATGAAAAGATTTCTCAATTCGACAAGAGTATAAAAAATGTGTTAGAACAAAATAAAACATTAATTACAGATCTTGTACCGTTTACAAGAAACATAGCAGATATGGAAATTCCACCTTCAGAAGAAGAAACATGTTTTGAACGAGAATTATACGATAAAGATACACCACTTGCAAAAAGTACACCTTTTTCAAAAGACAAAAAGAGAGTTACATTTGTTCCAATGGAAAAAGTTTCAGAAGACGAGTCGGATTTAAGTGAAGACAGTTTAAATGAATCAGATACTCCATTGAATATTTCATCATCTGTTATCGGTCAAATAATTGGTCCTCTTGGAGCAACATATTTACCAAAACTAACTGATAAACATTATGGAATTACTTACGATGAAAAAAAATTATTTTTTAAAATCGGAAAGAATAAAGTTAATATAGATGGAAATGATTTAATTATTGATGGAAAAAAATATATTGGAACAAAAGGATTATGGGTTCTCTTAACACAAAATTATGAAAACTTATTTGATAATAAAGGTGAAAAATTATATTCACAAGAAGAATTTAATACCTATAAAGAAATTTTAATTAATAGTGAGGTTTTATATAACAAAAATAACTCGTCAACAAATAGACCAAAAGCTCCACAATCAAAAAAATATAAAAATTTATTAAAACCTATATACGAAGAATTAAAGACAATTCCGGTTACCGGAAGAGGAATAGTTAATTATAATGAACATTCTGTTATGTATATACAAAATTTGAATGAATTGATTTCAAGATTGAATTTAATATATGCTTCAGAATTGGCTGGAGATAATAATTTTCATAATGAAAAAGTCGGTATTATCAGATTTTTAACAAATCTTTTAGAAAAACATATTGATGATCGAAAAGGAACTGAATATTTAATAAGATTAGTGAATGCTCTTCCACATAAAATAATTAAGGATGAAACTATAGGATCTGGATTGTTTAATAAAATATTAAGTGGATTACCATTCGAATTACATTATCCGGGTTATAACTATTTAGGTCCAGGTACTAAATTAAATGAAAGATTGGAAAGAGGTGATAAACCAATTAATAAATTAGATGAAGCTGCAAAAGAACATGATATATCTTATAGAGATCATAAAGAAGTATCAGATAGACATATCGCAGACAAAATTTTAGAAAATAAAGCATGGGAAAGAGTTATTTCGAGTGATGCTGATATAGGAGAAAGAACTGCGGCATATTTGACAACGAATGCAATGAAAATTAAAAGACATTTAGGAATGGGTTTGATACATTCAGAATTTGATATATTTCAGTAGATTTCTCATTACCTCTTAACGTGACCGATTCTGTCACCTTTAACTTTTTTAAAACTATAAAATGAAGAAGGTAAGATTTAATGATCTTGTAACTATTTATGAAATACCTTATGAATGTAGAATTAATTTTAATTTAATCAATAATCAGAGGTTTAAAATGAGAATATTTGAGTTTGAAAAGATATTTAACAAAATATTTCGATGATAAATTTTATATTGATAAAAATTATTTCTAAATAAATGGAAGACCTGAAAAATAAGACAGTTGAAGATTTAAAAAAAATCTGTAAAGAAAAGAATTATCGAGGTTTTTCTAAATTGAGAAAACAAGCATTAATCGATTTAATATTAGAAAAATCTAAAAGTAAGGAAAAATTAAGTAATAAAAATATAGGTGAATTAAGACGTTTGGGAAGTCAGTATAAAATAAAAAATTATTATAACATGAAGAAATCTGTTTTAATTAAGTTATTAGAAGAAAAAGAATCTATGGAAGAATTTAAATTACCTCCACATTACGAAGACGAATTTGAATTAACTTCAGTTTATGGAGACGATTTAAAAAATTCGGATACAGAAGGAAACTTTATAGATGAAAATTTGGATCATGGAGAAATGGAAATGTGTAGTATATGTGGAAGGTATAGTGTATTAAATAATAATTGTTATAATTGTGTAACAGACATCAAAATAGGTAAATATAATCGTAAATCGTATAGAATAAATAGATTTCGTAAAAAATTGAATAATTTAATAGAAAATGTTAATGATAAGGTTGAAATTGAAAAAATATTTGAAACTTTTATTAATAATTATAGAGGTAAATATATACCTTATAAATATTTAGTAAAAAAGATTGCAGATTATTTAAAAGTAGGAAATAATATTGAAATTAAGGAAACTAAGAGAATGGTGAAAATATGGAATAACTTTGAATATAAATTAATCTATTAGAGAGTATATTTTAAAACAAATGATGATGTAAAATTTTGTAAGATCTAAAAAAGTTCGTTCCTAATAAATGGAGGAATTAGAACCTTTCGAATTTTGTCAGATCTGTTGTAAACAATCGGTATTAGATAATCGTTGTTATAGTTGTTATCCACCAACAAGAAATCCTCATAATAATTTTAAATATAGACAGAGATATTTTCATGAACATTTATTACAATTAATAGATGAACCCGAAGATAGAATTAAAATTGAAGAAGTGTTTGAAGTTTTTAATGAAAATTATAAACGAAAAGCCCTACCATATAAATTTTTTATCGCAAAAATTGCAGATCTATTAGAAATTAAACATAATGTTCGAATAAGAAAATTTAAGAGAAATGAAGAATTGTGGAATGAATTTTTAGAGATGAAACCATTTGAGATAATTGAAAAGAAAAACCAATTTAGAGGATATATTTTGAATCAGTTTAAAAAAATGTATTAATTTCTAGGATGGAAAAATTTGCAGGATTTAAAAAGTTCATTTCTAATAAATGGAGAACCAACTGAGAAGTCAAACTCTCAAAAACCTTCGAGATTACTGTAAATCTCACAATATTAAAGGATATTTTAAATATAATAAGAAAGATGATCTTATAAATCATATTATTGATGAAATAGAGAAAAAGAAATTTATAAATGAATTCAATTTTGATTCTAGTTTGTTTTCTAGACCAAAACCTGATAAAAACTTTGAATTATGGACGATGAAACAATTACAAGATTATTGTAGATCACGTAATATTAAAGGATTTTCAAAATTAAAGAATAAATCTGATCTTATTAAGTTGATCACTAATGATGAAAAAAGAAAGAAAAACCGAAAGAGATTAATAAATGAATCCATTAAAAAATCGATAAATCAATCCAAAAAAACATCAATAAATGAATTCAATTTCCATCCAAGTTTCAAAACCTAAACCTCCTAGGGAAAAACAAATCAAATGTGATGATTGTAATAAATATTATAAAAAATCATATAAAGAGAAACATATTGAATCTTTAGCACACAAGAAAGTAAACATTAATGATGAACAAGAAATTCAGGAAATTGAAACAGCTTATGAATCAAGATTAAAAACCTATATAGTTAGGAATATGGAAGGAATTTTTCATCCAAGAGAATTCTTGGAAGATAAAAGAAATATAATAATCGATAAGATAACTGAAAATGTAAAAAATATGGATTTGAAAGTTAATCTTAAATTTTTCCTTACCTTTAAAAAAAGGGGGGAAGTAAAATGGTTTGGTGGAGCACACTATTTTCTGGAAGAATTTTCATTTAAAACTAAAAATGAAATCATATTACAATCTTCAGATCTAAATACATTTTATGATAGTGCTATTGAGAAATTGATAAAAGAAATGGATGATTTTGAAAGAAATGGTTCAGGATGGGAGTTTGTAAGTATTGATTATTTAGAACTTCGAATCAATAAATATAATCCATTGAGAGGTTCTTCATATATCGATTTACCAGAAAAAATAAAATCTAAAAAAGCAATTATTAATGTAAAAAATAATGATAATAAATGTTTTATGTGGTCAGTTCTATCAGCATTACATCCAGTAGACAAGGATCCTCAAAGAGTTACAAAATATGAAATGTATAAAGATGAATTAAATTTTGATGGAATCAACTTCCCAGTTTCCTTTAAAGATATTAGTAAATTTGAAAAACAAAACGATATATCTATAAATGTATATGGGTATGAAGAATCTGTTCATCCTTTAAGAATTACAAAACATAAATTAGATAAACATGTAAATTTATTTTATATTAAAGATAATGAAAATGATCATTACTGTTGGATTAAAGATCTTTCTCGATTGATCAAAACACAACTAACAAATATGAAAGTAAAAATTTATCCATGTGAAAGATGTTTAAGATATTACTATTCAGCTGAAAAATTAGAAAATCATGAACTTGATTGTAAAACTAAAACGGCGGTAAAAATTGAAATGCCGAAAAAAGGTGAATATTTAAATTTCAAAAATTATAACAGATCGTTAAGAGTTCCTTTCGTAATATATGCAGATTTTGAATGTTTAACTAAAAAAATTGATAATTGTCAACCTGATTCATCAGGTTCTTATACTATGAAATATCAAAAACATGAACCAAATAGTTTTTGTTATTATATAAAATATCAAAATTATGATTACAAACAACCTGTAGTATATAGAGGATCTGATTGCACTGATAAATTTGTAGAAATGATTCATGAGGAAGTTAAAAATATTCAAAAGATTTATGAAGAAATTAAACCGTTGGAGATGACTTTTGAAGAAGAAAAACATTTTCAGGAAACTGATATTTGTCATATATGTGAAAAGGATATAATAACATGGAATAATTATAAGAAATATGGGGAAAAACCTATTGGGATATTAGGAAAAAAGGTAAGAGATCATGATCATTTAACTGGAAAATATCGAGGTCCAGCTCATGAAATTTGTAATTTGAATTATAAAAATCCTTCCTTTGTTCCAGTATTCATTCATAATTTATCTGGATATGATGCACATCTATTTGTTAAAGCGATGGGGAAATTTAAAGAAAATATTGAGGTAATTCCAAATACTGAAGAAAAATATATTTCATTCACACAGAAAGTTGATAAATTAGAAATTAGATTTGTTGATTCATTCAGATTTATGGCTTCGAGTTTAGATTCATTATCTACGAACTTAAGAAAAATTCCTGAAGAAATGAAAGGTAAAAAGTTAGAAAAATATAAATTCTTGAAATCTATGTTTAGAGAAACCAGTAAATATTATAAAGATGAAAAATTAGATTTGATTACGAGAAAAGGTGTGTATCCTTATGATTACATGGATTCAGAAGAAAAATTTGAAGAGTCAAAATTACCTTCAATCGAAGAATTTTATAGTAAATTGAATGATTGTGATATTTCTGAAAACGATTATAAACATGCAAAAAAGGTATGGAAAACATTTGAAATTAGAAATTTAGGAGAGTATTCAGATTTATATGTTAAATCAGATGTTTTAATATTGTCTGATATATTTGAAAATTTTAGAGATGTCTGTTTAAAAACTTATAAACTTGATCCAGCTTGGTATTTTACAGCTCCAGGATTATCTTGGGATGCAATGTTAAAAACTACAGAAATCGAGTTGGAATTATTAAATGATTATGATATGATTTTGATGTTGGAAAAAGGAACTCGTGGTGGAATATCTCAATGTTGTAATAGATATTCTAAAGCAAATAATAAATATATGAAAAAATATGATAAAAATCTTCCATCTAGTTATTTAATGTATTTAGATGCAAATAATTTATATGGTTGGGCGATGAGTCAATATTTACCTTATGGAGGATTTAAATGGATAAAACCAGAAGAAATGGAAAATTTAAATGATGATTCAGAGAAAGGTTATATACTAGAAGTTGATCTTGAATATCCAAAAGAGTTACATGATGATCATTCTGATTTACCTCTAGCTCCAGAAAATGGAATACCAGGTAATTCAAAACATGTAAAATTATTAACGACATTATTTGATAAAGAAAAATATGTGATTCATTACAGAAATTTAAAACAATGTTTGGATATGGGATTAAAGCTAAAAAAAGTTCATAGGGTATTAGAATTTAAACAATCGAATTGGTTACAAAAATATATTGATCTCAATACGAAAATGAGAACTAGAGCTGTAAATGATTTTGAAAAAGATTTCTATAAACTAATGAATAATTCAGTGTTTGGAAAAACTATGGAAAATATAAGAAAACGAATTGATGTGAAATTGTGTAATAATTATGGGAAAGTTGAGAAATTAATATCAAAACCAAATTTTAAAGGAAGAACAATATTTGATGAAAATCTATCAGCAATTCATATGAACAAAACAAAAGTTAAATTTAATAAACCGATTTATGTAGGAATGAGTATTCTAGATTTATCGAAACATTTAATGTACGATTTTCATTACAATACTATGAAACGGAAATATGGAAATGATCTTAAATTAATGTACATGGACACAGACAGTCTTATATATAATATTAAAACAGACGATTTTTATGAAGACATGAAAGAAATGATTGATCTGTTCGATACTTCAGATTTTCCTGTTGATAACAGATTCAATATACCTAGAGTAAATAAGAAAGTATTAGGTAAAATGAAAGATGAAAATAATGGAGTTATTATGATAGAATTTATTGGATTAAGATCTAAAATGTATTCTCATAAAAATGAGATATCTATTTGTAAGAAATCAAAAGGTGTAAAGAAATCCGTTGTAAATAAGAATATATCATTTGAAGATTATAAAGATTGTTTATTCAATAAAAGAGTTCATTATAGAACAATGAATCAAATCAGGAGTTATAAACATGAGATATATTCAATTCAAGTTAATAAAAAAGCTTTATCACCAGATGATGATAAACGTTATATTTTAGAAGATGGAATCCATACTAGAGCATTAGGACATTATAAAAATATTTAAATAAATTTTATTCGTAATAAATGGAAGTATTAAAAAAGATCCAACGAGTTGGTCAATGTCAAAATACTCCAATAAAGAAACTAACAGAATTGGAATGTGGTCAATCTTATTCAATTAAAGAATTTAAAGAAATTATTACAAAATTTGGAAAACGTATAGTTGTTACGTTAAAAGATAAGGAAGATAAATTTCAAGTTTATCTACCAGATAGATTTAATGACAAATTAAATAAAAAAGATATTCAACAATTAAATTCACAAAAACTATTATTCGTTTATGACGGTTTAAAAGAATTAAATGATGGGAAGAAAATTCATATTATTGACTTCCGAGAAAATAAAAATGAAAATAGATCTAAATCTAAGAAATCTGAAAGTGATATTGATGATTAAACGTGTATAACAAATGGAAATAATAATTAAATTAATTATATAATATTTTTACTTTTTGGGGGTGATCCCAATTTTTGTATCGTTTTAAAGAAATATGTTAAAAATATGTATTTTTTTTTATTTGTTAGGTTTTAAAGAAATATGTTAGAAAATGTATATTTTTTAAAAAAATTAGATGTTTGAGATAAAAATGAAAAATCCTACAAAAATCGACGATCAGGTTTTTTCGGGGAAATAGGGAATTTTGAAGACTGCGCCAGAAACCCTATTTTCTATCTACTTTTATCTACCAGATAGATTTAATGACAAATTAAATAAAAAAGATATTCAACAATTAAATTCACAAAAACTATTATTCGTTTATGACGGTTTAAAAGAATTAAATGATGGGAAGAAAATTCATATTATTGACTTCCGAGAAAATAAAAATGAAAATAGATCTAAATCTAAGAAATCTGAAAGTGATATTGATGATTAAACGTGTATAACAAATGGAAATAATAATTAAATTAATTATATAATATTTTTACTTTTGGGGGGTGATCCCAATTTTTGTATCGTTTTAAAGAAATATGTTAAAAATATGTATTTTTTTTTTATTTGTTAGGTTTTAAAGAAATATGTTAGAAAATGTATATTTTTTAAAAAAATTAGATGTTTGAGATAAAAATGAAAAATCCTACAAAAATCGACGATCAGGTTTTTTCGGGGAAATAGGGAATTTTGAAGACTGCGCCAGAAACCCTATTATCTATCTACTTTTATCTACCAGATAGATTTAATGACAAATTAAATAAAAAAGATATTCAACAATTAAATTCACAAAAACTATTATTCGTTTATGACGGTTTAAAAGAATTAAATGATGGGAAGAAAATTCATATTATTGACTTCCGAGAAAATAAAAATGAAAATAGATCTAAATCTAAGAAATCTGAAAGTGATATTGATGATTAAACGTGTATAACAAATGGAAATAATAATTAAATTAATTATATAATATTTTTACTTTTTGGGGGTGATCCCAATTTTTGTATCGTTTTAAAGAAATATGTTAAAAATATGTATTTTTTTTTTATTTGTTAGGTTTTAAAGAAATATGTTAGAAAATGTATATTTTTTAAAAAAATTAGATGTTTGAGATAAAAATGAAAAATCCTACAAAAATCGACGATCAGGTTTTTTCGGGGAAATAGGGAATTTTGAAGACTGCGCCAGAAACCCTATTATCTATCTACTTTTATCTACCAGATAGATTTAATGACAAATTAAATAAAAAAGATATTCAACAATTAAATTCACAAAAACTATTATTCGTTTATGACGGTTTAAAAGAATTAAATGATGGGAAGAAAATTCATATTATTGACTTCCGAAAAAATAAAAATGAAAATAGATCTAAATCTAAGAAATCTGAAAGTGATATTGATGATTAAACGTGTATAACAAATGGAAATAATAATTAAATTAATTATATAATATTTTTACTTTTTGGGGGTGATCCCAATTTTTGTATCGTTTTAAAGAAATATGTTAAAAATATGTATTTTTTTTTTATTTGTTAGGTTTTAAAGAAATATGTTAGAAAATGTATATTTTTTTAAAAAAATTAGATGTTTGAGATAAAAATGAAAAATCCTACAAAAATCGACGATCAGGTTTTTTCGGGGAAATAGGGAATTTTGAAGACTGCGCCAGAAACCCTATTATCTATCTACTGGTGTATCATACTATAAATATGGCCCTATGAATAAAAATACAACCAACGAGAAAACTCGGAGTGGTGATAAATCAGCGAGCGGAGTGGAGTAATCTCCGCTCGAGGAACTGGCATTGTTCCCATAACTGTCGTAATGTTTATTTTGTGGCCACGAAACGCGCTAAAGAAGCGCCGGAATTAATGAAAAAGGCAGAGAATGAAGAAAAGAAAAACCCTGTAGGAATTGTCCTCTACTCTGGGTCCAAATAATTAATGTGCCTTTGATAGTACCTAGTGTTGATTCTTGTGTAATCATTTCGTGGAGAAAAAAACAAAAAGTGTGGCTGCTGTCATGTTAACAGGCACACTCACTCGCCTTTATATACATCTCTCCATCTCTCTCTCTCTCTCTCTCTCTCTCTCTCTCTCTCTCTCTCTCTCTCTCTCTCTCTCTCCCTCTCTCCCTCCCTCCCTCTCTCCCTCCCTCTCTCTCTCTCTCTCTCTCTCTCTCTGTCTCTCTCTCTCTCTCTCTCTCTCTCTCTCTCTCTCTCTCTCTATATATATATATATATATATATATATATATATATATATATATATACATATATATGTTTATGTTTATGATCCCTCTACCATTTTTTATATGGTTTAGAGTGGACCACTGGTGGTAAAGATTTGGACATAGGTTAAATTGAAATTCAGGATTTATTACAGAAAGCATAATTCTATGGAGGGGTGTGTAGCCAAAACTCAGGAACAATTTATGGTTAGTGGGTTACTTAAAATTTGGATTATGGGGAAATGATGAGTGTGATAAGCTGCTGGGGTTGGTTCAGATGAGATGGTTTGTTGGATCTTTTGAATGATGAAATTAAGAAAGGTACCTTGAGGTGTCTTGAGTATAGTTTGTGCTTAAGCACTCCCTGCTATTTGCTGCATTTTCTTGCTTCTCCAAATCGTGGTGGGCTGGCCAACTCCATTTCCTGCTCCCTTCGCTCGGCCTTGGTGGGTAGGATATTTACTCCTCCATAATGTGAGAGTAAAACCTTAGGAAGAAAAAAAAGTGATCTTCCACACTGCCACACTTTTTCTTGGCGACTATCTCCGAACTTGTCTTATCTTGCGGATTCCTAGTGCCGCGGGCAGATAGTTCCCGGGCAGACAGCTGGGTGGCAGCACCTGATGGGGTAAACTTCGTTGAGCGGCGTTCCGCGAACAATATATATATATATATATATATGATGATTAGATACTTAGCCGTCGAGGTGATAAGTAAAGATGGAATGGTTGGGATTCGGCTAAATAAACCTCAATATGATTTTGTTTTAAAAAATCTATATTTTGGACGTTTTGGCTACTCATTGGTAGCCTTCGTAACCAAATAACCATTGTGAAAGTGTCCAGACACTTTCACAGCCGCTGACGAAGGCTACCAATGAGTAGCCGAAACGTCCGAAATATAGATTTTTTAAAACAAAATCATATTGAGGTTTATTTAGCCGAATCCCAACCATTCCATCTTTACTTAATATATATATATATATATATATATATATATATATATATATATATATATATATATATATATATATATATATCATCAAGGTCGAATTGGTGTGATCTATTCCTCAGACCTTAAATCCTTTATGTATTTATACATTTAACGTTTCGGCCTTCAGGCCATTTTCAATTTCTAGAAATAAAATAATGTAAGTGTTACAAAAAACTTAATTTAACCCCCTTGTTAAATAATTTATAATAATTTAACCCAATCTCCAATTTCATTCTTTTGTTTACCTAAATTCCAGCAGCCTCGTTTTTAAAGAACTTTTTCAGTACCGGCCTTGTCGTCCTGGCAATTACAATTATTAAAACCATTCCAAAACCTTCCAAATCCCAATACACCCCCATTTTCTTTTTATATTCCCCACATTGTCAAGACTCTTTCATGATCTAATAAAACTTATCTATGCCTATCCTCATTTTTATAACATCAATATATTTTTTAAATTAAAATAATAAAATTAACCTATAAAAACACCTTACAATTTTATAATGTTTTTTGTCTTATAACTATTACATCACTTTTTAAAATTAACACAAATTATAAAATCATTTTATAACATTTTTTTTTCTCTTTTATCACAAAATATGATCACAATTTATTTCTTAATCCTATTTAAAATTTCTGAATAATGTTTGTTAATTTTTTGGGTTTCTGCTTTAAAGTTTATTGCATACTCACTACTTGTAATATATAAAGCTTCCAAAATCCTTCTTCTCCTCCTCTTACTCTCATTTTGGAGAATTCTTGGCAGCTCCATATCAAAAATGTTACCATCACCGAACGTATTTGCCCACTAAACTTTTGCCCACAATATGTCGAAGGTTGTCCATACCTGATAATAAGTTGTTTATGTGCTTTTATATCTTTTACGCTAATATTGGTTTAATCTCGACCATTGTGATAGTGAATGTTTTGGAACGCCATTTTACCCTTTGCAGAAAGTCAGTATTGGCTTGGTGATCATGGAGTCCATCGGAAATCCAAGTTTCGCCCTCGATAGACGAAAATTGAAAATAATATCTCTAATTCCTACCCTAAGTATGAAGTCAATCCTCCCTTACCTATAGGGAGCACTATACCTCTTGAGATATGTCCTGCATTGGCATTAGATTAAAAAGGTAATGTAACCATACATTTCATATGCCTGGCATTTCATAATCTGAAGGGGGCTCTAGGAAGGTCAAGAGGGCTCTTTTCTAATAACAAAGTAGTTGGACAGTAACAACATGCATCCCATGAATAAAATTTACTTATAAAAACATAGTGTGTAGTATAATCAGGGTGGTGAATTGAATTACTCATTAAAAAAGTTTGCACACACATTTAAATATAGAATATATTTAAATGCCCGTAAAAGACCTTAGGAACGAAATCTGTTCCGGAAAGACTAGAGAACACCTAGTGCTAGTGCAAGGTGTCTACTGTACGAAAAAGTCACGAAAATTATGAAAATGTCACGGAATTAAATAAAAGGCACGAAAAAGTGTTGAACTTTGAAACCACGAAATTTCAGTTCAGCAGAGCCTAACAACCTAATCTCGGGACCTCCGCGCAAGTAGTTAAGGCTTTTTCTTTTTAAGTGAAATTGTTTTCCTTTTAATGGGCATGTAATTTGCTTTTCAAATCATGAACTTGTTAGGAAGAAGTCCTGAAATTAAATAATTATTGAGGTATGATTAAGTCGAAAAATTTCATTTTTTTAAATATAAAAACATTAATTTTATTTAATTATAATTTTTTCCTAATAACTCCGAAAGTATTCCCACTTGAGATTTTATCATGCCGTGAATAGATTCGTAATTAAATTTTCTATAATGTTCTTTTTTATTTTGATTTAGAAATATCAAAATGTATTTGCTGCATTGCAAAACAGAAATATGTGGGACTTGTTCCAAAACTTTCTAAAGATATTCTACTAAATAATTGTTTTTTGTTTGTTTCAGGCAGCCCTCCAGTGAAAGCTGAAGATGTAGAATGGCGCTATGAATATGAGGTAATTTTTTTTAGCATGTAATAGATTATTAATAACATGAAAATATAAGTAGAACAATTATTATTGGGACTGTTGCTTACTAAAAATCTAGCCATTTATTTTTTAAAAATTGAAAAAGTCACAAATATATCTGTTGAAGTTTATATATTTATATTGACGTTTTTATTTGATTTAAATCTACTTTTCTTGAGAAGATGGAGGTTATTTATGATATTATTTATAATATTTTTTAAACAATAAAGCTAATTTCTCAGTTCATTAATTTCAACTTCCTTGTAGGTAGAAAATATTATTGAATATCAACGCTCTTATATTTAGTTTTGCTGCAGGAATATAAGTGGAGTTGAACGATTCGAAGGATAAACTTATTTTGCGTGGTAATGTCAGTGCTGACTTGAGACAGTCCGGCACGAAACATGAGCAAATATAATTGCTTTTCCGAACTGAATGAAAGATCCTTTTGTTCTCTGGACTGAAAGGAAACATTGTTTTAGCGGGGTTCCTCCCTCCCTCTATAGGGAGGAAACCCGCTAATGAGGCTACTTAATGGCTTAATCCGGAAGTGGAGACTAGAAGATTTCTCTTCACAGTACCCACAGATCTGGAAAATAACAGGAGTTCGAATTCCCGTATATAATATATATATATATATATATATATATATATATATATATATATATATATATATATATAATATGTCTCTACTTCATAACATTCAATCAGATCCGTCGTTTTATAGTAAAAAAAATTAAACTTTATTAACCGAAAACGCCGAATTCATCCGTAAATAGATGTCGCCGACCTTTCGTTTTAGACAAAGTATTGATTAGTTTATATCAAAGTTCGGCCCTTACGGTAGATTCTAGAGGGATCGAACAAATATATGTATTTATGTGAGTGTATTTAAATTAGAATCAACGATTTTTTTGTGCAATATAAATTATTAAACTGCTACATATCTGGTGAGGACTTCCGTTTCTTGTCGTAGTTCCAACGTCATAAGCCTGCCCCCCGCCGTTAGGGAGGAAACACGCTATAACACTAAAACTACAATGTTAGTGTCTTCTCCACTTCCGTGTTCCCATTCCTGTTCCTTAAGAGTAGAAGAAGGACCCATTTCGATCCTTCTTCCCTAACGGACCAATGCCACGGCCTTGAGCGGCTTTATCTACTAGCTCATCAATATTAAGCGAGTTGGAAGCAGAGAATACTCACGACTCCCAGCTCTGCCTTGGGACATTCCAAACTAATATAAAATGCATGATACAATCCGGGCTCACGCAGACGATCAGCAAATCTTGTTTTAAGGCTGTTTTTTTTTTTTTTTTTTGCCACCCTCTACTCGCATTAGTTATTAAACACCTTTCCTGGCCTCTTCCTTTCTCGTCTAATATACTTTTTTATTCTGACAAATTAATTTTTCTTATCTTTAATCAGTTGTAATCTCCGTGGGTTTATATAATTTAATTACCGTAAGTTCAGTTAAGTTAATGGAAATTTAATATTTATAACCAAATCAGTGAAACATCAATCGCTGCAGTTGTTTGTCGTAGATAGGGTACTTTTCTATTTAGTTTAATCAGTAAGAATGTGTCATAAAAACCTCACATACATTACATAAGATCACTTAGTTCAGAAAACATAATTGTTTTGGGGTGCAGTAGAATTTTATTTGGCTAACTATTTCCATTTCTAGGTTGTTAGTATTCCATACACCCCAAACCCGTACTCCTAGAACCCCCCCCCCCCGAAATTATTTCCCAATACGCCACTGAGTTTTTCCTTCTGAAACTCAGAAGAACATAGATTCTTCCTGACAGTAGATCTAAGGTTGCTGTCACTACAGGAGTATGCTGGAGAGGTTTTTGAGTAAAACGATTTATCTGCCTCAAGCTGGGCCGAAGTACTGACTACAATGGACTGGATTTCTTTCTGCAAGGACACTCTGTTTTTTCGACAACAATACAAAGTGAATCCTTCATTTCCTTCACGCCTCAACAAATATTTTATCGGCGATTCTCTTGTTACAAGCATCTTCGAAAGTAATGTATCTATCGACGATTCACTCACGGCAGAAATATCGAAAAGTGTTTTGAAATCTTCATCGAAACTACCTAGATACGAAATAACTCCTCTAAAATTGTTTTCCATGTATAGATTCATTCATTTTTATATAGACGAAACTTTTCACTTTCTTCTTTTTGTTTGGCTGGGGTCATTAAAAATGTCACTTTTTCTTTTTATATCACAGTATTTTAATTACAATGGTGGAGACCCGGTAGCCGAGAGGGTTAAGGCGTGAGCTCTTAACACTCCGTGCCAAAGGTCGTGGGTTCGATTCCCACTAGGGGCGGTGGCTTTTCTTTCGAAAAAAGAAAAGGCATAACCCCTATCCTGGCTAAAAAGGGTGGTAACCTATAGATAACCCGTCCTAAAATTCGTAGTTAATAATAAATGGACGTTAAAATTTAAATAAATAAATAATTACAATGGTCAACAACCGAGCTAACAATTTACTACCGAGCAGAAGAATTTACTTTGAATTGGATATTTTATAATAGTAAAATAAAATCCATCTCTTCCTCTTCGGCTCTATACTTTTCTTTCGAGATTTTCCTAAAAATGTCACAGGAAGCTTAATTTTCACGACGAATGGATGAGCGCGAGAAGCAAAAGGGCTTCCCAGTTTTGCTAAGGGTACTCAGAGGCACTTGCTGAAGAGGTCTTCAAAAGAACTTGAATAGTTGGACCCTCTTCTCCAGGTAGCTAGAACAATACTATCAAGGGCTTTTCCATTCTTAAACTTACTCCAAATATCCTAAGAGCTGAACAGAAATCGCTTTCTATTCTCTTTAATTTTTTTTCGTTCTAATTTTGCTGCAAATAATTGAATGGGGAGCTATCATTTTTCGTAATTTTAGCTGATTCTATTTTGAAGCTAACAATCTACCAAGCTAGCGAAAGAAGATATACTAAAGGCATTTCTCTGATTTCTGAACCTGGATGCAACAGATTATAAGTACTAAAGTAATCTGTAAACAGCAGGTTCAGTGATAATATTTGACTGACAAAAGACTTCCGGACATGAAGCGAGTTATAAAACCTTGGGTCTGCACAGCTGTCGGAGATAATTAGTCCTCATAAGACTTCGAGTTGGAAGTACTCTACTAACCCAGTCTCACTTAATTAATGGGGGATGGAGGAACCGCGCTAAAACACAAGACATATCGCTTTGAAAGCAATGTATTATGGTTACTATCTGTAAAACAAATATTCACGGAATGCAAAAAAAAAACAAAAAAAAAACGAGAGAACTTGAATGTCCCAGAAGTGTGTCCGGCCTTCAAATTTCTGCCCATACAAACTTTTATTAGAACACTTATTAACAACACAAATTAGTATTTTTTAAAACAAACTTATATTTGTTCAAGGAGAACGAGACAGACTTTATTATTATAATCATCTTGGTTTTATTATGAATTTTGAGGGTGTTTTTTTTCGTTGAAATATCCTAGGGTCGATTCTAACTGGGGGTGATGACTCACATTCGACAAAAGAAGATGCATCACCGTTATCTTGACAAGAAAAGGGTGGTAATCTGTTCATAGCAAAGCTAATTAGTTGTAATACTTAGTGTATGGCTGTGTCTAGTATACAGGGTGATCGTCATCTCGTAGGTATTCTCTGTTTGATTTAAGTTTTTTTATTTATATTTTAACGTCCATTTATTATTAACTACGAATTTTAGGACGGGTTATCTATAGGTTACCACCCTTTTCTAGCCAGGATAGGGGTGATGCCTTTTCTTTTTTCGAAAGAAAAGCCACCGCCCCTAGTGGGAATCGAACCCACGACCTTTGGCACGGAGTGTTAAGAGCTCACGCTTTAACCCTCACGGCTACCGGGTCGATTTAAGTTTTATTAATGAGTGTTGTGACTACAGATGGTTTGCTAGAAGTGTAATTACTTTATTAGTTTGGATAATACAGGCTGTTTCATAGGATCTCTACACCCTCTGCATGAAAAGGGAGGTTATAATTCATAAACATATACATTCAGCTAACTTCGGAAACATGTGACTACACATACCAAAAAAATAACACCATTATCTAGTAACACATGAACACTTTATTAGAAAACATTCCACTTGTAAAAACTTCCTTTTAATTCGGTAAAATGTACCTTAGTGAATCTTTGGCACTCTTTGACAACCTGTCAGGAAAAGTTATATCGAAAGTGACTATGAGGTCACCATAGCGCGATGGATCCTTTGGAAAGGGCAAGCCTCTGTTACTCACCCTCTTTGTAGTAGCCGGAGAGACTACCTCGTCGGTGAGGTTTAGATCAACAGTATCTCTGGTCAATGTAGGAACAGTGATAACAGTTCCTAGGAGAGCCTTCTTGAGGGTTATCTTCGCAGTGTAAATGATATTGCTGTTGTCTCTCTTGAACACGGGGTGCGGTTTATCACGAACTGTGAAGATCACATCTGCAGGAGTCCTGTTAAGACTTTGGTCGCCTTCTCTGGGAAAAGTGATTTTCGTTCCTGCTTTCCAGCCCGGCTTAACAATAATGGTAAGTATCTTATCTTCCTGCCTCAAAACGCCGTCCATATGAAGAACTTTACGTGTTATTTTCATTTTTTTCTGTGATCCTTTCAGAACTTCTTCCAGTGACACAGGTAAATCGAATTCTATGGGTGGATCTTGTTCGCTTTCTCCTCTTGATGGGTTTCCACCTCCGCTGTAAATTCTGCGAGAGTTATAGTGTCCTCCGGGACCACCAGTACGAATCTCTGCGAAGCCCATGTCGTCGTCATCAAAAAAACTAGCGAAAGGATCTGAGGAACCACCGAACTCGAAGAATGATGAAAAAGGATTTGAAGTGCCAAAAAATTGTGCGAACGTAGCTCTCGGATCACCATGAAATGTATAAGTGTGCTGACCGCCACCAGACATACCTCCAGCTCCTTTGAGACCTTCTTCTCCAAACTGGTCATATATCTCTCGTTTCTTCTGATCGCTAAGAACTTCATAAGCTTCAGCTACTTCTTTGAATTTCTCTTCAGCGTCGGAGGCTTTGTTCTTATCAGGGTGATACTTCAACGCTAACTGCCTGTAGGCCTTTTTGATTTCTTCAATGGGAGCACCTCTTCTAATACCAAGTATTTTATAGTAATCCTTACCCATAGTTATTTCTCTTCGACTGGATCAAGCCTCTTTAAGAACTTCTTTTTAATAATCGCTTTTCACTGAGTAATAAGAAAGAAGGAACGTTCCATAGGTATATTAAAGTGAACAATAATCGATCATATGGTTTTCTTGGAGTATTACTGCAATTTCATTCATAACGAAGCAAAATATTATTACTATCTCACAATGTACTCCTGGAATGTTTTCATAATTAATTTTTCAATATTTTTTTGAGTAAACAGTGTATAAACGAGGTTTTCCGTCTATTTTTAATTAAGATTATTTTTTATTTTGTAATTTAGATTCTGAACCTTGAAAAAATGAAAAACATCTGGTTTGAATTTACATGTTGTGCAGAAAAATAAAACAAAACAATGAAGTCTATTGATCTCCCTGGACCCTCTCTCAAAGTTAGGATTCTTTCTGTAAAATCACTACATTCGAAACAGGTTTAATTGAAAACGTATGCTTGAATGAAAGAAATTTAAATGAAAAAAGAAAAATATTTAGTTATTCGGTAAATAAAAATAGCTGTATTATATTAATCAGCTGATGGCTACGGTGTCTGATTCCCAAGAAGAAAATGTGGCTTTGAATACCCCTTAGGGTGCAGATTGACTTATTCAGCGATTGTCTTCCTGAAACACTCCCAGCTACACCAAGAATGTGAACAAAGGGTGGTAACCTCTAGATACACCGCCCTTAATGACGTTAGGGCCGATCTGCCGCACAAAAACAAACTAAATAACTGTGTTTAAATATGTAAATATTGGCAAAACAATTCCGTTAGAACAAATTAACATATAAACTTGAAATTTAATATTATATATAAAAAGTAAAAAAAAATATTGTAATGCTGGAAAGAGTAAATCATTCTCTAGTTGACAGCAGCAATACTAAGTTTAATTAGAATTTTACACTGGCCTCTTTTTCGTCAAATAGTTTCAGAAAATTTCAAGATATCTAAATTCTAAAGGTTAAAGGAGATATTGTCTCCCGTTTGTCTTTTTTAGGCGATAAAAGAATATGAGAACTTAGTAAAGGCAAGAAACTTTGAGAAAGATCACAGCAGCTTACCCAAGGTTGCTAAAGGTATATCAACTTACTTAAAAAGCTCTTCTAATTTAACCTCTCAGTTTTGAAGGATTGATAACAAATTGCCTTCTAGATAAGGTTTCAAACATCCAAAGAGGACAAAGCAGAACAAAAGTTTCCTTTTTGGCGCCTTTAGGATTTTTTTTTTTTTTTTTTTTTTTTTTTTTTTTTTTTTTTTTTTTTTTTTTTTTTTTTTTTTTTTTAAGGAAGGAATGAAATTATTCTGGTTTAGGGTATTTAGCTGCAGGCATATTAGATTCAACCACCAAAACTAGCTAACGGCAAGGATTCTCATGCGGGTGATGGGGGTTCGAGTCACGGCTACAGTAGGTTGAGTTCTTTCATCTATGGGCCCGCTGAAAGGATTCCCTGCTCCACCACGGATGTTTTGAAAGTGTGGTAAAGGTATATCTAGTGTGGATAGCCCGGCACTAGTGGCCTAGATTCCTATTCTACGGTTTTCAGCACTGACAAGTCCATGTTTTAGTATCGATTTTGTCGTTCAAAGGTGATTGTACTATTATCACCCTACGGTTATATATTTGTTTATCATATATATATATATATATATAATCGAAGTTTAATAAAAATAAATTTATATATATAAAAATCACGTGTCTGTCTGTTTGTTCCTTACACAAACCTACACCAAACTTGGCACAGAGAAATTTCCTAGGCTAGGTCAAAATAGTCAAATTTCAAAATTTGGTCAAAAGGTCAAAAGTTTTGTTCTAGAAAAATTGGCTACACTGAACCATTCTGATTCAGAGTCGGCCATTTTGAATAATGTCTCAAATTGATTTGTTGATTTTCTTGATAATTAGAATAACTCGAACTCATTGATGACTTTACATCATTGTATAATCATGTTATGCAGTTTATTTCAATTTTTTATCAACAGTTACTGTTTAACTAAGGAGCGCTGGCCTTTCTTCGAAAAGAGCTATCTGCTCGCAGACTATGGTGCTGGCCTCTTTCGGCTGTTTAATGAATTGCTGTGGTGCTGGCCTCTGTTGGCTGTTTCTCGAAGTACTATACAGGTATAAACAAATTCACACCGTTTGACCGATTTTGACGTTTCTGGGTATACAGGTAGATCTTGATACGGGGATAGTCATAGGCAGAAATTAGGCGTAGCATGGCACGCTTGGTAACAGCTAGTATTAGTAGTATCGTGGTTCCTCTAATGAAATAAAATTTGATTATTTTTCAAGTACTTTATAATTTTGATAAAATAATAATTTTAATAAAATCTTTATCCCTTCTTCGCACTAGGTAATTAAACGCTCCATTTTCGCTCAGATAACTAAACTTCGAATACTTTAAGAATGAAATGTCATATAGGATACGACGACGTATAGTTTGTCGACTTCCGAAGACAATGTCATGAGAGAGCCATAAAATACGAAGCTGTGAATTATATTTCCAAAAATATATGCTCCTTGTATCTAGGATAAATAAATATAATTTATATATGTGTGTGTGTTTGTAGATTACTTACTCTCAATTTTGGAATACGTTTCACTATCTACAATAATTATGATTTGTTACGACTGTCAGTGGTTTCTAACGCCAACATTTGGAAAAGAGCGAATCTCTACATTTGCGAGCTCTATAATCAATATAAATAATTAAATAATGCCTGTTTAATAATGTCTCTAGGTACTCTAACCTTCAAGGCCACCACGGCGAATTTATTAGATCCAGCACATCAATGAGTAATAAATAACGCCGGAATGTAAAACTACTTAGATTATGAAACAAATCGTTATCTCTTTCCTTCCTCCTTTGTTTGTAATGATAAAGATAGTCAAAATGGCTGTCCTTGTTTGTGCGGCTTCTGCCTATGAGGAATTTTCTTCTGTATTTGAACAAATATCTTTAAGTCCCTCAGTTCTTTGTCAGAAGAAGAGCTAACGGAACTGAAGAAATCAGTAGATATACAGAAGAAAATTTATGGAAGTAACACCACCACCATTGGAGACAGAAGTCTTAAAAAGAAGAACGCTGAAGAAACCCAGCACGAAAATTTAAACTCTCTTTTTCCCCCTTTTCTTTTTTGGGTAATTAGTTCTCTGGATTGGAATGGATTTGCATGTTCAGAAAGACTTTTATGTGACGTATAAGATGATATATGGGATACAAAATGATGTACTGAACAATACGGTTAATAGAATAAAAGCGTAGTTTATAGGTATAATTTGTTTTGTTTTTTACAATTAATTAAATAAATTACGGAAACTTAATCAAGGTAATAGCGTGACGAAAAATTGGCCATCACGCAATTACACAGCAGGTCAGTACTGGGCATTTTATAAATTGCCTTTATTATGAGGCACGATACTCGCATCGATTCTTTCCTAAAAAATGGATGTAATCTCTTGTCAGAACGGATAATTAATATTAATTATCTCACATAATTGACAATATGGACTCATAATGTCAAAACGAAACAGACCGTTTTGTGAACGGAGAAAGGAAACACCCAACGTGATACACAACTATATTAGACACGAGCATTTGTATATGTGGATTTAACCGAACTTCCAGATTCTATCCATAATATTTAATCAATGTTTAAGCTCCTTTAAAACATTTGCACATACTACAGGATTTAATTTGCAAACACCTATTGTATTTTAGTTTTTTGGTCTATTTCTTTTAAATTTTTTTTTTTGTCACTTTCTCGACTTCATATTTATCCTATTAATATTCTTTCTCACCATCTGATGGCTTTAGTATTATTTTTTAGTTTCTAATTTTCCATATTTAGTTTCTTTAAATGATTAAGATTTAACGCACTTGGTGCTAATAGCCAAACTAGAGGTACACAAATAAGAAAATCAGTCCAGTAATATGCTACAAGGGCGTAGGGGGGCGTAATTTGCTCCGGCCACCGGGCCTCCAACATAAATTAAAACATTAAATAATATTTTTATATATTTAATTATACACACATTAATTTACAATTAATTAACAAGCTTCCTTTAAAAAAGTCCGTCACGCAGGAGCTGCATAACTAAGCACTTTCCTCAGAATTTGGGTAGTGTAGACTGCTATCCAGAACAATTTGCTTAAAATATCCTACATAAATAAAATAAAAACGTGAATAGTTCTCATTTTGTAATGAGTAACTGATCAATTATTAATTTGCATCCAGAGTTATGTTTACACATGGTACCTACTACACTACGTAATAAATACAAAAATCCTCATATTATCGTATTTTGATCTAACGCAGGAACAGAATACAGTCACTCTAGAGGTAGAACGCGCTCCTTGCGGCGGCTTTGTGAACCTACGTCTGCCGGCTTTTCTATTCAAATATATTACAAATTAAACCCCCGCTTTCCGATTGACCGATTCAGCTCATTTTTACAACACTTCTTTCTCATGAGTTACCCACGACGTATACAGCGTTTCGTTACAATACAGCAGAAATTACGACCGGTATGAGTATATTAGGAATTTGGGTCCGGAGTAAACCCCCCCTTCTAATGAACCGATTTAGTTTCATTTTACAACACATATTTACCTTTAGATTACCACTACGAATACCGAGTTTCGTCGAAATATACCAAACATCACGGCTGGTAGTGGCGAATTGGTATTGTGGGTCCGGAGTAAACCCCCCCCCCCCCCTCCTAATGAACCGATTTCGTTTATTTTTACAACACATATTCACCTGTGGATTAGCACTACGAATACCGAGTTTCGTCGAAATATACCAAAAATCACGGCTGGTAGTGGCGAATTGGTATTGTGGGTCCGGAGTAAACCCCCCCTTCTAATGAACCGATTTAGTTCATTTTTATATCTCACTTTTCTCTCTATATTAACACTACGGATACCAAGTTTCGTTGAAATATAACAAATATTACGGCTGACATAGTCAAATAAGTGTTTTGGGTTCGGGGTAAACCCCCCCTTCCGGTGGACCGACTTTGGTGGTTAACGAACTCGTTCAATCGTTTGCTAATTGAATGCTATATACCAAGTTTCGTGACGAAAAAACAAAAACTCTGGCCGCTATCGTGTTAACAGACACACACATATATATATATATATATGCATATATATATATATATATATATATATATATATATATATATATATATATAGATATATATAAATTTTAACGGGGGTCATTTTCGGTGTCTACTAGGTAGGATCGATAAAGATTTGAAGAAATTTTTCAAAAATTCCGTCATGAGTCCAACCTCAATAGCTACTTTCCTTCGGAGGAAAGTGCTAAAAAAGAAGAAATTCTAAGGGTCGATTATATTTATTTATTGTTTTTTTTTTTTAGCACTTTCCTCCGAAGGAAAGTAGCTATTGAGGTTGGACTCATGACGGAATTTTTGAAACATTTCATCAAATCTTTATCGATCCTACCTAGTAGACACCGAAAATGACCCCCGTTAAAATTTATATATATATATATATATATATATATATATATATATATATATATAACACGATAGCGGCCAGAGTTTTTGTTTTTTCGTCACGAAACTTGGTATATAGCATTCAATTAGCAAACGATTGAACGAGTTCGTTAACCACCAAAGTCGGTAATATAGTTCGTTAAAATTTGTAATATATTTCAATAGAAAAGCCCGCCAGACGTAGGTTCACAAAGCCGCCGCAAGGAGCGCTTTCTACCACTAGAGTGACTGTATCCTGTTCCTGCGTTAGATCAAAATACGATAATATGAGTTTTTTTTTTTTTTTTGTTTTTTTTTGTATTTATTACGTAGTGTAATAGGTACCATGTGTAAACATAACTCTGGAAGCAAATTAATAATTGATCAGTTACTCATTACAAATTTAAAACGGGGAATGATGACCTCGCAGTTTTTTCCCCTTAAGAAAAAGTAAACAAACAAACAAACAAATTTAAAAGAGAACTATTCATGTTTTTATTTTATTTATATAGGATATTTTAAGCAAATTGTTCTGGAAAGCAGTCTACACTACCCAAATTCTGAGGAAAGTGCTTAGTTATGCAGCTCCTGCGTGACGGGCTTTTTTTTTGTTTGGATTTAAGGCGTGTCAACCTTCGTGGTCATTAACGCCAGATATATATTTATTTTTATTTAAATGTTAACGTCCATTTTTATTAACTAAGAATTACGATTACATAAAACACTGAAAACAAGCAAATTCAAATAATAAGAAAAATGTTTTAATTATTGAATAAATCTAAAAATTGTATTTTATTTCAAATGGTTTTTTTGGGTAATCGTGTTTTATTTTAGTAGATATACCGAATCGTTACAGCTGAATATTCATAGCTGATTTACGCCAGTAGCAACCTGTTTTGACGTGGCCCATCTCAGAGGAAGATTTGCCTTTTTACAAAAAGACTTTATTTTTAGTGACGCGAGTTTTTAATTTGGTTTCTGAAGGCGCATCTTGAAACAAGATACATGTAGAGCTTATTTTAATAAGATAATAGACGTGGTTATTTATGGCCGTTCTATATGTACTCCTATATGTACTACTTTGGCGTTGGGCTTAATATCTTCAGGTGTATTTACTTATTTCTCTCACTATAAATATATATCTACTAAAAAATAATTAATTCGAAGAAACCTCTTTCCTAAATTGCAGTTCAATTGTAGCTTTTCTCTGGAATCTAGACCTTCTACATTCAATTTAATGGACTCCAGTGTAGAACTTCTACCTTCAGTTAGAGAGCAATTAGTCTTATTGAAAGATATATACCAATTAGCTATGTATTACATGGGTATTTTCTGTAGTAATTATATTTTAATGTACATAGGTGCTTATAGTGAGAGTGGTAGGGAGCGTTTACATCTGATAGTTATTGCAAGATATTTGTCAAACCCGAATTTTCTGAGATTCATATTTCTATCTCAAGCAATAAGGGTGAGTTTACATCTGTCCTTCTCGCAGGAAATATATCTCAGGTGTCAGATATAATAATTATCTATCCGACACCTGAGATATATTTCCTGCGAGAAGTGTCAGGTGTAAACGCACCCTTATATTGCAGTATGCATTTTCTATGATATTACCTTCTGTCGTGTTCCTTCCCTCTCTCAGGGGAAGAAACACGCTAATCACGTCAAACCAATAACGAACTAAGGTCCTCCGGCATATGAGTCCAGTGCTCTGCCATTGGGCTAACCACGCCCTTTATTATTAATACTACTCCGAATATTAATTTACTGGTCTCTCGATCCTTATATGGAGTAGTGCCTGAAAATAAAACTGTTATTTTTAAATGTAAATGAGTTCAAAAGTCGAGCATCGGTGTCTCATGCTTTCCCTAGGTACGCCTGGTCTTTAAGGGGTATGTAAGAGGAAGAAAATCAGCCGGGCACAATAGAAGAACATAGTAATGACCATACGATCTACACTACGTTTTGGTCAAGGATCATACAGTATCTCCTCCTTCTTACTCCCGCTGCTAGTCGTGGGATTGATTGATTGTTATAAACGAATGGGGTCCCATTATGCTTGTGATTCACGGCTTAATATCACATAAAAGCCTCTCTTTTTTTCTTAAAATAAGGAACAAACACTCTGAGTGTTATTTCCCCCTTCCCTTCTTTTCAAACATTATTAAACTGCTTAAATATCATCAATGTTGTCTCGTTAGTTTGAGAAAAGGAAAGGAGTTCCTCGGAAGTTGTTTTATAATGTGACTCCGATAAGACAAAAAGCTTCCGTTCTAAGTTTCCGAAGAGGTTGTTGGGGGTGAGAGCGAAAAAGTTAAGGATATATCTGGTGAAGTTGAGATCAGAGGATGTTAAACGTCGATAAGAAGTTGGTTCTTCTTTAGTAAGAAGGTTAACTTTAGTGGAACAGGCTACTACCATCACGCCATCGCCTTTCTTACTCTTCGCGCCTCCCCTTACGTCAATAAATTCTATGGTCCTCAAGTAATTTCTGTTTGGATACCTCAATCTACTCATCCCACTTAGGAGTTTCAAACATGTTAGTTATGACACTTTGATTGCTGAAAAATGGTTATATATATATATATATATATATATATACATGTTTAATCCCACATAGTGCTTTCAAGTCAAACGCGCACATCATTAGTACTATATCATTATAAAAAACTGCAGAAAAAAGAACTAATTAATATAATACTTATATGGTGTATGCAGACAGCATTACACCGTATTCTTTTTTTTAAGTTGCATCTGCATTATGGCTGTCTATGGGTTACCGCCCATCCTAAACATCCGTGATTAAATTTCAACATTTTACCACGGTCACCTAAATGTCTTCTTGCTCTTCCTCCCTCCCGTAGGCATTTTTTAGTGCGGAAGAATGCTGCCTAAGTGCAGCCGAAACGTCCAATATAGGTTTTTGCCTGAAGATCTGAGGTTTTTTTCTCCAAATTTCTTTCGGATTGTATTTTGTTTATTGCATTTATTAGATATAGATAGAAATTGATCTTTGAAATCACACGTGTCCATTGTTTGAGTCCAGATTACGTCTTGAGGTGAACCTCATAAGTGGGTTTCTCTGGAGCAAGGGAGAAAGCGCACTCAAATGGTGTACAATACGACTGCTTCATGGAGAGCACCTACATCATTAACATGAGATGCTTTCGTTCACTAAATCACCTCTTAGATAATGTTATCAACACAGGATTCTTATTGTTACGAAACTAAACCGTTTTGAAAGCTGCCCCCAAGGCCCGCCATCCCTCAGCTTGGATATCAGACTGTTTAAGGATGGCTACGACTTGGACTAATTGGATGTTTGAGTTTCTGGCCACTAGGTTGAGCTGACTTCATGAAATAGTGTTACAATTAGTTAGGCCAAACTCTCCAATCTTGTTTCAGGCCTCCGGAGCCTTGATAAACCTAAACCTAACAGCTCTCAACTCTAAATGAGTTGTTTGTTTCTTGTTGTATTGATTCCTGCCCACGTTCTACCCAATCGAAGGAGAACCCTTTGATATGAATGTAGTTAAATTCTGTATCTAATCCTGGAATGCAAATTTAGTATTAAGGTTGGTAAAAGAAATTGCCCAAAACTTCTTGGGAAATAAGGATATATTGTGACTGATAGTGTATATTTACGTGAACATAAGTTTGATAATGATGTTAACAAGTAACTTCTATAGAATATTATGATTTTCCATTATGATGGAAAATCATAATAATAACTTCTACGTTAACTACACATGCAGCATACGAAAAGAACTATACTTTTTACCATAAGAATAGCCAAAACATTCTAACATAAAAATTATTATTTTTACCAATTATCCTTGCACAGACCTTCTTGGTCTATTTAATGCCCGATTTTTCTTCGGATATTTCTCAAATTATGTGAAATTCAAATAACAGAGGAAAGTCGGCGCTAATGGCCTACACGTCGAAACGCCGCGGCGCTCTTTTTTTTACGGCGCGGAAAAAAAAGAAAAAGAGGAGAGAGAGGATTATTTTTACCAATTATTATTTTTACCAATTATCCTTGCACAGACCTTCTTGGTCTATTTAATGCCCGATTTTTCTTCGGATATTTCTCAAATTATGTGAAATTCAAATAACAGAGGAAAGTCGGCGCTAATGGCCTACACGTCGAAACGCCGCGGCGCTCTTTTTTTTACGGCGCGGAAAAAAAAGAAAAAGAGGAGAGAGGAAAGTGTTCATAATGAAAATGACATTAATGAATGTCTTCAGGCTTTTTAAATACATTTTTGTTGTTTTTTTGCGAGTTAAAAATATACTATAAATAACAAGTTCTATCAAAGGCTTATATAAGCGGATTATCCTTTTATGGTGAACTAAAAAAAAAATTATGGTGGACACTCAATAAAGTGGCCAGGCCAAATTATAAAAAAAAAAAAAAAAAATAATAAAATTGGTTGAAACCTTTCCAAAAATGACACTCCTTAATTTCGCTGGTCAAAGGGAATAACTTAGTAAGTTTAAAATCTAGACTTGAAAACACACTATTTCACGAGATGCTATGAAACCCACGTCGAAAATGATCCAGGCTGGGGCTTCTTTACAGACCGTACATAACGCATTTCGCCCATTTTCCGACCTATGGCCATTGATATATATATACACACACACACGCATATATATACACACATATATATGTTAACACGATTGCAGAAGAAATTTTTCTTTTTTCTCCATGTAACTTGGTACATGAAGAGTGGAGGGAATTTAATCCAGACCCAAATTCTTAACATGCCCTTAATGGTAAAAGTGTTTGTTGAATTGTAGCGAAATTTTGTCTACATGGTCCTTAATTAAAGAAAAAGATGAGCAAAATCTGTCTATTAAGAATGTGGGTCTATTGTGGAACCAAATTATTTGGGATAGTTTAACTATGGTCTTCAGAAGTACAATTTAGGTGTTTTTATATTGTCCTTTAGAAATAGTTATTCAAGATTTTTAAAAACTCATTATGTCGATCTAATCTAATCTAAATTATGTCTAAATTAGGGACCGGTAAACTCTGCAGCCTAACTAGATTAGCCCATGTAGGCCGCTTATGAAAATTGTATGTGCTCTTGAGTTTTGGCGGAGGCGGAGAGAGAGAGCAAGTTCCCCGTGATGTTTAAGAGAATCTGCTAATTGTAAAATGTGGAGAAAAGAGAGTGGACCAGTCCCAAACTACGTAGCGCACTTAATATTTTAACCAGCTTTTAGCTTAGCCCTGAATATACTATCTGAACAAATACCTCCTTATATATATATATATATATTCGTGTGTATGTGTTTGAGTGTGTTATTTTTAATAGTATTTAGTATGTTCGAAAATTGCTTGTAGATTTTAATAATTATATTTATTTTCCCCAAGATATGATATTTATATTGTATTTTCTTTATCGGTTATCATCCTCTTGTCGCAACTATTATGCACTTTCATTGTTAATGTTTTAACTGACACCTAATCTGGATCGTAAATTAAATGAAAACATAATTGATTGTTGTCTAAACGAATGTACTAATTGTAAACATAATGCGCATAGTAGTTCTTCCAACATGTATTAATCATGTGCGATATTTAAATCCAAAGATATTTTTATCGGCTAATATTGATTTTAATTTTTGGGGGGATATGTTCGTTTCAATACAACTTATTTGTATTTATTTTATTTAATTCCAGTCGCTTAAGTTTTCTCAATAAAAATGTTCTTATTTGTTTCGTGATTTTACTCTTACATACATTGAAACGGAAAATTCAATATTTGAATTAATAATTTACTGGAATAAGAGTAATATGTGAAGAGAAAAATGTTAGAATGGAATACATGGAAAAATTAAATTTAGTTCCGTTTAAATAACATAAACTTAAGCGAAAAAACAAAAACTCTGGCCTGTATCTTGTTAACGGACACTATAACTATATATATATATATATATATATATATATATATATATATATATATATATATATATATAAATTTTAACTGGGGTCATTTTCGGTTTCTACTAGCTAGGATCGACAAATATTCGAAGAAACTTTTCAAAAATTCCGTCATGAGTGCAACCTCAATTGCTACTTTCGTTCGGAGAAAAGTACTAACAAACATTAAACATGCAACATTGGACAATTTAGCATAAGTCCAATATATAAATTATATTAGTTTCTCAAGAAAACTTGTGCCAAACCTGTATTACACCATCCTCACCCTTTTTGCTGTGTTCTTACTCCTATTTCCTCCCAAAGAATCAAAATTCAACCATAGTACCTCGTAGATAGATGAATACACTTATGTTAGATATACTTATGTATTCAAGCACTCATTTTGCATTTGGAACTTGCCCAAGCCATACATTAAATAATATACAATATAAATTCTCTTCATTTCGCTCTATTCTAGTGAGTTACTCCATATTTATAATGGTTTATGGATAACTGATGTATTTATATATATATATATATATATATATATATATATATATATAATACCAAACAGGTGAAGAATAACCCTTCAAAATTTTTTTAAACTTTCCATTTATTCCTCCATCACAACGTTTACTAAAAATTAATTAATTAAATTAATTAATGTTTTAATTTAATTTTTAGTTATACCAAATATAATAGGCCTAGGAAGCTTGATAAAGTCTAATATGGCTGTGATAATGAGTGTTTAATTGATGTAGGTGTAATTTGACTTGGTTCCTTACAGGAATCATGTTTATTTATTGCATGACTGTTTTAGTGTAACTAGAGTAATGAACAGGACATGGTGAGTTTAAAATTATGACAATAAAATTTAGTAAATGGTTTTGGAGGATGTAATGTCTGAAATTAATATACTATTGTAGATTGCCTGAGGATGGACCTGTGTGTCCGAAACGTTGTGATGGAGGAATAAATGGAAAGTTTGAAAATTTTTTGAAGGGTTATTCTTCACCTGTTTGGTATTATTAATTAATACCCTTCATTTAGTAATCGTTATATATATATATATATATTTATATATATATATATATATATATATATATATGGGGGCGAGGCTAGCTCAGTGGTAGAGCACTCGACTAATGAACTGGAGGACCAGGGTCAAAACCCGAGCGCGCACTAAAGATTTTTTCTTCTAGTGCTGTCGTTCGAGGGTTGGATTTGGGGTCCTAGATCGTCCCTAGGCTCACCCAGCCTTAATTAATTAATAATGGGTACCTTGGGTGCTAATGACTCTAGCAGTCGAAGCGGCCAAGGGGAAAATCAGGCGGCCGGAGCATAGCGTTGACCCCACTATCTCCCTAGTGTGCCGTATGGTCAAGAATCAGATACCTCTACAGTATCTGCCCCTCTGGGCCCTTGTGGATAATAGGCCCGAGTGCCTAGATGAATATATGAAATAACAAAACGTCTGGCGGACACACACACACACACACACACACACACATATATATATATATATATATATACATATATATATATATATATATATATATATATATATATATATATATATATATTTATATATATATATATATATATATATATTTATATATATATATATATATATAAATATATATATATATATATATATATATATATATATATATATATGTCGAACAAATGCTCTTGATCATTTAATTATTTACATGAATAAATATTATGATAAAGCTAAAGTATGAATTATATACAATGTAAACCAACTATATAACACAAATAAAAATGGCACATAAAAAAAATATATTATGGCAAATATAATGGTAACTGCGTAAATATTTAGGCATGAAGATATGAAAAATATATAAATATAAGTTATATAATGCAATTGTGACCCCTTTTTCTTTCAATATGTTATTTAAATAGGCGAAACGTCATCCATTTATAAAACTCGTCAGTTTCACATAATATGCTTTATTTTTCGCTCTACATGTTTCGCGTCCCTTGACAATTCTTGAGTTATGAATTATACATGAAAAATGTGAATTATACATAAATTATACATTATTATTTAATAAATAATACATTGTTGTTGAATGTTTTTTTTTTTCAGATTTTTCTTTTTTCTTCCAAGTTCCTGAATTATTGACCCCTAGCTGTTCGTTGCACTCTACACTTATCGGCTTTTCCATTCTCTCTATTTAATAAGAGTGCTAAAGGAATGAATGGTCAATTCTAAGCATTGTCATGACAACCTCTTAATTTCCTTGAGTATTCTGTTTATAAAAAAATTGTCTTCTATTATATGAACATATTTATTGTCCAGATATAGAAATATTACGCAAGACTCCGTCTTATCTCTGAATTGGGTTTATAAATAAGCTGTTTTACTTTTATCCTCGAAATACGTGAAGTGTAGTGTATATGGGCGCCTAACCAACAGCAAACGTTTTAGTATTCAAGATGCACGCAGCCCTGGGTGAAATGTGTGTTTGTGTATGTGCCTGTTTTAAAAACTAGGTCACGAGGATCTGTTACGAAGGAGATTGTGGTTGGGTGGATGCGTTGATGGAATGGCCCATTGTGTAAGAAGGCGGGGAGAAGATATGAATATTGTATCGGCATCCGAACTCTATCCGCATCCGACCGTACATTCTAATGCACTACGTATAATTTCTAACATTTCGGGTATTATCCTGCATCTCTATGTGGCAGAAACCAACTTAAGTCGACCGCAAAGCGCAATCTGGATGTACTGTTGGGAAATGTCCATATTACCAAACCCATTGTTGACAAAAAAGAACAACTGTTTCAAATTTGTATATTATGATTTGATGTCAGATTTGATTTTTTCACATAAAAAAGCCCCTGTATTCAAATTTTGGGTGGATTAAAAAAAATGTATTTTAAATTTCGCTAAGCCATCACCCTTAAAATTTTGTTAAAGATTGAAAAATCCGGCCAGTTAAATTCGGGACCTAAATGCACCAAGTTCATGATACATTTAGGCAAAAAAGAAAAATCGTTTAAAAGCTACATACACTCATGAGACTTCCTGGGTGATATACATTTTTCAGGAATAATATAAGAGATATAAAATATTGTTTTACTTTTCACGAAAAACTGTGAGGTTTTTATTCAATGAGAAAACTGTCAACAAAAATGTGTTTTTTGATCATATTTGTTTACGATTGTTGTCACTCTACCATTTTTTATATGGTTTAGAGTAGACCACTGGTGGTAAAGGACTGCAGAGATTTATGTAGATGGTAATTTGAAATCAGAATTTATTTTAACTTATGCATAACTCTATGGGGGGTGGAGGCCAAAACAGGAACATATTTATTGTTATTGGGTTAGTTAAATTTTGAACATGGGAATGATGAGCTGCTGCTGATGGTTGAACTGTTGAACGGTTTTGCTGGATCTTCATAAATGATAAATTAAGAGAGGTACCTGGTGTCTTGACGATTATGTGTTTAAGCATAATGTATAAGCCCTGTAATGTGCTGCATTTTCTTGTTGCTCTCCAAATAATGGTGGGCTGGCTAACACCATTTCCTGCTCCCTTCGCTCGGCCTGGGTGGCTTAGATGTTTACTCCTCCATAATTGGTGTATAAAACTTGGGGAGAGAAAAACTTAGATGTTCCACACTTTGTCTGCTTGGTGACTATATCTTCCCAGCTTGTCTTTTCGTGCAGACTCGTACTGCCGCGGGCAAATAGTTCCCGGGCACACCGCTAGGTGGCAGCACCTCACGGGGTATGTTTCGTTGAGCGGCTTTCCGCGAACAATATTTTTTAATAAAATTAAAGGGGTCTCCCGTGGTCTAATGGCTAGCGCCTTGGATTCATAAGCGGGAGATGGTGGGTTCGATTCCCAACCTCCGGCAGGAATTTTATCATCCCATGGCTCGCTGGTAAAATTACTCGCTGCACCCTGGATGTCGGCGCTAATGACCTAGATGTAGATGCGCCGTAAAAAAAAATAAAAAAAAAAAAAAAAAAAAAAAAAAAAAAAAAAATAAAAAAAAAAAAAAAAAAAATTAAAAAGCAATATTACATCAGTATTCTCCAACTAGTTAGGTACAAAAAAATGTTAGTTCAAACGGGATTGAACACCTCCGGGTTTGGAGGTTTTTTCCTTCTCGGCACCATTGTGCGTCGTGCACTCCTTGTCAGATCGGAAAGTATTGTTTAAAATCATTTGCGTTGAATTTGAAATCTGCTTTTTTTTTAATGGCGCATCGACAAATCTTCGCCATTAGCGCCGACATTCAGGGTTCTCAGCGAGCCCTGAGATGAGAAAATTCTTGTCGCCGGTGGGCATCGAACCCACCATCTCCCGCTTATGAATCTAGCGTGCTAGCCACCAGACCACGTGAGACCCCAGCACCGGTACTAAACGAAAAAAGATTTTACGGCCAAACTTAACATAACCCATTTAGCTGTGAATACATCAGGCTTTAGAGAAAAAGATACCCGGGACTTTTTATAGGGTGTTGACGGGTGGTTTTGGACAGCCCAGTGGTTTTCTGTTTATTTCTTGTAATGTATATTTGTCGACAAAACGGGTTTCATAAGCCCGTCGACAAAAATGTACTTATCAATAAATGAATGGAGACAAAGAGATAGGTTAAATATTCCTTTATAAAAGCAACATTACTTATTAAATCTTGGTAGAATAATTTCAGAGAAATTTGTTAGCAAGGAAGTGGGTTTATCATAATAAGAAAAATGAGAAAAGTGGTGCAATTAAACACCAAAATGTTACTGTGTGTCTTTATTCTTGGTATCACCACATCGAATAATATCTAAACTTATTTATTTTTAATTATCAGATTTATTGAAGAAGAGAATGCCTTTTATATTTCGGGCGATAGGGTCTCTGTGCGCAATAATATAAACATTTCTTCGTAGTATTGAAATTTGAATAAATGAATTGAACCGACCTTTGTAACGTCATGGTCGGAACGTGGCAAAGCTCAGCTGATAAGAACTGATAACTTGTGTGGGGCTGTCATACTCGTTTCCAATACTCGACTAGGGTGTGCTCCATTTTTTCGATGCCCCACTAGATGTTGCTAAAGTATGGAATAGATGGTCGTACTTGTAGGTTGAAAGTGCTGAACTCATTGTAATTTGGTATTGGTTGTTGGTAAATATTTAATAAGAATATCAAAAACGGTGGTGGCAGCGAAATATATTTGGAGAGGTAGAACTATAATAGACAGGGCGTTTTGATGGACTTTCGGAAGAACGAAAAAAATATTGAGGAATTTGTTATTGAAATTCTTTTCGTTTTAGTTAGGCTAGAAATAGCTAAAGAAGATACCACCTTAAGAAGAGGTACATCCGTAACCGAAGAGATTCCGGCGGCTTCAACGGCTGGAAAAAAAAACAAAAAAAAAACGAAAGTATTAATGCTTAATTAGTTTAGTTAAGGGGAGAATCTATCTACATTCATTAGGTTATGGTGTTGGTTCAGGACAAACTAACTTTTTACCTTTGTGGATATAGAAACGTGAAATTCTCTAATCGGCACATCCGGATTGCATCTTAAGGTCAACCTTATAAAGGGGGGGGGGGTTTCTCCCTATGGAGGGAGAGAGGAACCGCGCTAAATGTAATGACAAAGGCGACTAACATCCTATTGCCTTAAAGTGAAAAATATTTTTGGCTTACTATCATCCGTGTTGCGAGGATAACACGTATATATCACTATTACCAAACATCAAAACCAAGAATATTTAACTTAAGTATCAGATTTTAAACCATATTTACGCGAAATACTCAGCCTAGAAGAACTGGGATAGTGGTAAAACGGATACATGATGAAATTACAGAGTTTTACGAAAATGAAAAAAAAACAATTGTAACGTGGAACAGGCTTTTTTTTTAGGGTTAAAATAACAAAATGTTCCACAAAAATAATTTATCCTTCTGGTTTCTCTCCCCAAGGGTTTACAGGGTGATACTTCGCACGATTTCCCTCGGGTTTCATTAGATTCGCCAAGAAATGGTTTTCGTGTTCCTTAGCTCCAACCATTCTTCGAAAACTTTTTCTAGATGAGTTTGATGAAGCCCAAGGGGAATCCGGCGAAATGTCACCCTGGAAATATGAAAACCGGCGCGAGGAGAAGCCGAGAAACCAGAAGGAGATCAGAAACTCACTCAGAAAGATACGCTGATGAAAAGCACAAATTTATCTATAAGATATTATTATATCTTATTTTGATCTTATTATAAATAATAAGATATTATTTTTTTGTACATCGGCCTTCGAGGCCATTAGCACCAACAATAATATTATCCAACAATCTGTTACATCGGTGTGTAAAAATCATCTTGCACATCCGTTTACATTACGGCGGGCTCTAGAATCAGCGATGTGGAAGATTCTAATGGAATCTTATGAATAGGTGTGCATTTAATTACGCAGGAAGTCCAATTTCAATAAACACTCAACTTTCTTCATTATTTTTTTGTTCTGCTCTGCACGTTTATCGTATTTTTGACGCCTCTTCAGAAGCACTTAAAATAATATATCATTATTCGAGAACCTTCCGCAGGCTGGGTCTCATATATAAGTCCAGATAGGGAAAACATGTCGAGCACAATAAACGAATAGAGAAGTAAGTCGTGTAATTATTGAAATTTAAAACCATTGGACTACTCGTATCCAATTTAATTTAATTTGAGCAAAACATTATATTTAGCTACATCAGCTACCATTATTTAGAAGAAGTTAACTAGTTTGATTAACGTTTTTTCATTAATGATTCAATAAATCATGTAATTATCCTAAGTTTACTTCCACCCGTTTTTTTTTAATCAGACTACATATTAAGAGGGGTTTTCACGCTTTTCAATTTTAGCGGATAGGCAGAGAGTGGTAGGAATGTTTTATTACAAGTTTGAATTAAAGAGATTTCCAAAATGATACCGGAGAAGCAACTCGATGTACAAAACATATTGATTTGATACGCGGGAGAGTAAGATCAGCCGATTGGATAATGGTTGTAATATTGATTTAGGTTTCTATTATTGGAGTGGGGCTTGGGTCCTGCTTACCTGAATATTTTATTGTCCCAGATATTTTTTTAGTATTATTGGTTCCATTAATATAGATGAAATCTGTTTAAGATAAATCTTGACGGAGATCAGAAATGGGAGATGGTCTATATGTATATATTTTCGAAATTGGCATACTTTTGATGGTAATGATATACATAAAATGTGGCGTTGATTTCCACCATATTGCTGAGGAATGGTCTTAAATTAATCCATAAATAAATGAAAAACATTTAAATTTAATTTATTTTTTTACCAGCCGATCCAATAGTCTAAATGTAGTAGTAGTACAAATAGGATTGATGGGAGATCCTTTTAGGTTTATCGGTTTGTACATTTTTGTATCTTCTTCTTCTTCTTCCTCCTTGTGCCTTTCAGCGTGGAGGTGCCTCAGTCCATGCCAGGCACGCATTTCGGTCCCTGGCCAGCGCCTTCATGGCATTTAGCCCTTGGCTTCTTTGCTGCCCTAGCCTGGAGATGTGATCCGTCCATGTTAACCTGGGTCTGCCCCAGGAGCGTCTTCCAGTTGGCCTAACTTCGAAAAACTTCCTGGGACCCCGATCTTCCTCCATTCGACAAAGGAGGCCAAACCATTTCAGCTGCCTCTTTTCGACCGCTTCTTTTACAGCTGAAACTCCCAGGTCCTCTCTTATTCGCTGATTTCTGACCAGATCTCTTCTGGTTCGGCCAGCCACTCTCCTCAGATATCTCATTTCTGCGGCTGTTACTCGGCTCCAGTGCTTGTCCAGTGGGACCCAGCTTTCGCTTCCATTGAGTAGCACAATCGCTTGAGCCGGTAAGTGAATGGCCTTGAAAATGTGCAGCTTCGGGTTTTTTGTCCACTTCCCTCTTTCCAGCGATTGTGCTGCATAGTTGGTAGTAGACATTATTAGCTTTCTTGATCCGGTTGGAAACCTCCCCATCAATCTTTCCATTCCTGCTGATGACTTTACCTAGGTAGGTCTATTCCTCAGACTTCTCTAGGGTTTCTTCCCTACATCGGCTCTCCGCATTTTCTTCAATCCGCCCAATGCACATTACTTTGCTCTTACTTGCATTGAGCATTATTCCCTTTCTATCCAGCTCAGCTTCCCACTCTATGATTGCTTGCTGCAGGTTTTCTTTTGAATCTGTAATGAGAACAATGCTATCAGCAAAAACCACAGCTTGAGCAACGATTACCCTCATATTCCACTTCCCAACAACTGTCCTTGCTGTCCGCCGCTTGCATATTTTTAAGATTTCATCCATGAGACGATGAACAGTAGAGGGCTAAGACTTTCTCCTTGTTTTAGACCTTTTTTTCATTTGGAAAGGTTTGGATTCCTTTCCATTTAATCTTATTATGCCCTTAGTTTTGTGGTAAGTAGATTTTATAGCCTCTATTAGAACAAATACATCTTTGTATCTCTTCCTCGAAATATGTAAATCATTGCCATATCATTAACATCTTGACTGCGGCATGACGCCGCATATGCGACATCACGAACCACTCGCTGTGCCGGCATGACGCCACATGTGCGTCATGGGACCTACCTGGCTAGCTGGGAGAAAAAGTTACAACGTTTTGGGGATCGGCTACAAACCTCCAGGCTGCTGGTTTATTCGTTTCTCTGTCGTCTCAGGGAGTGTTTCGAGTGCCTTATTCAAAAATCGTTCCAGGCTCTGATCTTTCTGTGAATGTTTGCAGGAGTTTTTTCGCAACATGTGCGTCATGGTAAAAAACATGTTTCTGAAGAAAATTATCCAGAATTTCCAATGGGTAAGTTATGTTTTCACATTAACAAAACAAATAAAATCGTAAAATGAAAAAAAAAAAAAAAAAAAAAAAAAAAATATTTCCTTTAGAGCTTTCTGGTCAAATTCGGGAACATAAATTTGCTTCATGGCCACCGCACAAGCGCGAACGCCAACGGACACCTTCTTGTGACACTTTTTTGTAACGCTAGGTCCACCCGATAAACATATGTAATGTAATCTATAAAATACAGTCATCTTTTTCGTACATGGCTACTGCGCATTCGCGAACACCACTGCGCATGCGCCAACGCCAGCGGACACTTAGGATTTACCTTTCCCGCAGTTAAAAGTGTTAAATGCAAACTCCCTCGGCCCTAGTCGGGATAACTGATATCCAAATGAAATCGCCCACTCTCATCTCCTGCACTGGCCATCGTCTACTGAACGTCCCGTGTCCTCTTAATGGGCCTTTTTGCTGGTTAACAAACTTAAGAAATCGTTTTTTAATGGACTTCTTTCTGCCGATATCCTATATACACAGTAGAGCCCCGATAATCCGACATAATTGACCGAGCCCTATTCGTATTACCGAAAATTCGGATTAGAGAGAGTATGATTATAATCAGATGTAGCGCATTTGGAAGTTACAGATTTCGATTGGCTATTAATTTGCATAACCTCTGTTATTCGGATTTAACAAGTAACGATAACATTATTTTTTTTATTTTATTGAGTGCAATTGAAAGCTAGGACTAGGAAGGAGTAGAGGTCTATGGAATGCATAAATTTCTACAGGAAAGATAAATTATAAATCTGTGAGGGCTAAGAGAGAGATAGGCCTGCAGATGGAGTAAGTTGCCGATGGTACGGATAGCGGGATGGATAGGAGAAGGTCCGCTCTGAATAAGAAGTAGCCGGGAGTTGATATTTATGTTTAATACGGGGTCTTACCTCCTACCTATATATACCAGGAAATAACATGGCGCAACCTCTCCTGTTAGTCTTGTATAAATAACTCCCAATCTATAACAAATTGGGTTAAGCGATTTAATCTAGCTATCATGTTATGCTTTAATATGTAGACAAGTGATTGAGAGGTTTAATAAAGTTCGGAGGAACGGGTGAACGGATATTAATACATGTAAAGTAGCGATTTGGTCAATAGGTTCTAAGAAGCACATATCATTCGATTACTTAAGAAAAGTGGGAAGATATATTATTAAACTTATTACTATTGTAAAATAAAGAGATGGTCAGATCTTAGGCACCACAACGTGAACACCGATTCCTCCGAGTGAGCTTGCTCTTTCAAAATCATATAATAACCTTATTTGTAGGATATTCAATAAGCTTTCGAATAGATTCTTTACATTTACTACGCTTTCCCAACCGTGTTAGAGTTATATCGACAACGCTTATGGATATGACTTATGAAGTGGTTTTATTAGATTCCCCACTTCCAATTACTAATGAAATGTTTACTTGACTGCTTAGTAATGCAAAAACAAAGCGTTACGATTTGAGCCACATATACAGCGATACACACTTATGAACCGCCATCATTCTCATGGTCTATGGGTTCAGAAACGTGAAACGTTCTGGTCGACAGTTACGGATTGCGTCATGAGATCAACCTCATAAGCACGTTTCCTCTTTTAAGGGAGGAAGGAAGCTCGCTAAAAATAAGGAGCTATAACGATAGTCTGACATTGTGAGGTCCCCTGTAAACCATACCAGCGAAACGTATGAGAAAGGAATCGTTATTATTATTTTGTGAATCATTTGGATGTATGCATGAAATAAATTTACATTTATTCATTCATATTTTAGGAGTATTCGACTTTACAGTAGTCATGATTTTATTTTGTCAGCTCTTTATCTGGCATATGAAACGGTTTTTAGGGAAATAATCAATAGGTGATCCCATTTCGGCCATTCTTTGAACTTTCTTTGTAAATTAATAAACCGTTATCAACATTAAAAAACCGAAAATAACGGAATGGCGTATATAAGGATTCGTGGTATTTGTTATTTGTTTTTTCTTCTTTTAAGTTCCTTTGGGGCTAATGTTTCTTAGGGTAAGAGTGAATTCGGCGAGCAAATGAATTCCCAGAAGAGCAACGCTCTGAATTACAGATAAAAAAAGAAAGTTCAAAGAAAAGAATATTAAAACTGAATAAAAAAAGAGCAAACTATTTATATTCAAATCAATAAGAATTCAAGTCTGAAATATCTGCACGCGACGAGTCGAACAGCTAGACCAGGTAAAACTAATTAAACTTATTATAAGTTCCATAAATAACAGCAGTCTAAGAAAATTCTTTCCAAGATTTGTTTCTTCCAAAATTTAGTTCATCCTTCTTGGTTTTCAAAATTTGTATCTAATTGTTCAAGCATTTTTCTATCGGAAAGAATAATTCATAAAAGTCTGTTAAAAGTAAATATACAATTGCTAAAAATTCCGCCTTGGAGAGTAAAGATCTTATGGATTGCTTAAAACTAAAAAAAGTACAAAAAGACTGGCCCAACTTCTACTCTATTCTATAAAAATCTAGTAAATTTAATGTTGCAGCGAGACACTGACACACTGTATGCTTACGTACTTAAATTTTGACGACAGCGCTTTCCAGACGAAACGTCTGTTTATGCAAAATTCATATTAATATTAATTCTTATTCAAGTTCATTTTTTGTTATTTTACAACTAATTTTTCACGTTTTTGTTGAGTTTTAAGTCGTTAATTTATTTATTGTCTTATTGTATTATATTTAACGAACATGAGAAATGGATTTGCCATCATTCGACTTGTTCGGTTTCGGAACTCAACAAATAAACATTAATTAATTACATTATCGCCCATTATAATAAACTCAGAATTTTAGGACAGGCTATCTACAGGTCACCACCCTTTTCTATCCAGGATAGGGCTTATGCCTTTTCTTTTTTCTCCAGAAAATCCACCACCCTATAGTGGAAACCTAACCCACGACCCTTGGCACGGAGTGTTAAGTGCTAAGGCCTTCACACTCACGGCCACCAGGCCTTCAACAAATAAATAAGTATTTCAAAAGTGATGCTTTATTTTTTATCATCGCAATCTATTTAAGCGTTAAATAAGTCCGACTAGCGGAAACTGCGTCATCTTAGTACGTTTACATAATATTCCTATCTAAATATTTTTTTATTTTATTAGCTATGTCCATTTAGCTTCGTTTTAGTTCATTTCAACAGAGGATTTTTCATTTTCAAATTAAAAATCCATTTTTTTATTTCAGATCAAACTCCACCTCTGTTCTTTATTTAGTTAAACATCGATAAACGTTTCGGCAGAAGGAAACCTGTAATTTTAGTTTCTATCAACGAAGCGGTATTTGAATAGGGAGTGATTAATTCAAATAACTGTTAGACTTTACCCTTAAATTTGGCACCGTGAAGGCCCGTGTTAATTATTACCTAGAAGTAAATTTATCCAATTAAATTTAGTAACTTCAACACTGACGTGTAATATTCATGCTAATTTCGGAATTGGTTAAAATAGGTTCAGGATGAGTATATAAAAAGTCCGAGTTACTGCCAGCGTCATCTTCGACCGTTTCCATAACCATTTTATCCAAATTGTCATTTGTAAAGATTCGAATAGATATTATTATTATTTATTACTGACGCTCCGCATCTAAGGCGAATAGCAGTTCATTTCCTGTAGTATGCTGATAAGGGGGCTGAACTTAACGATCCACTCCAACAGATGCTACAGGCAATTATGTAAATACTGAAATGTTTGAGGTGTAGGTAGATTGTAAAGTATTAATAAGTAGTAATTAATGAGTTTAGTTAAATATTTAAATAATAGAGTGAAATAGATTTTATCACTATTGCAAAAAAGGTGAAATGGATTCTTATGGTTATCTACTATATTTTGTCGTATATGCTAGTGTTTTTCAAATATGCCAATGCTGTATCAATAAGAAGGCTGCCTTCAGAAAATATGTCTGTCAGGTCATGAGGAATGCCCAATGTATGCCGTAACCGACATGTTTTACAGTAGGATCCGTGTTATAAGTCTTACATTTGGGTTACCAGCTCTTTCCAACTATTAAGCATTTATTTCTCCGACTGAGGTCATCCCTACAAAAATCACTTAAGAACCAATTTTGTAGGAAATGTAGAAAGCTTTCGGATTTATACTTTCCAAACAACCATTTTTGAAATACCTATTTAAGAAAATATGCGAAACAATATGTTTTTCGTATAATTCCTTAAATCCAAAGGTAACCACGAATTTCGCCAAAAACATTGTTCCAGCAAATAGATTCTCTTGGTTAACAATCGTGAACTTTCAAATAAGACAGAGTATTTCCGTATCAAATTATATCTTACTTGCAGAACAATTTTAGACTCTGCAAGAGCTCGAAAGCACACACATATATATGAAATTTGATTTGCCGTGTTTTTCGTGGCATATGGGGTCTAAAGCGTACACCTTTTTCATCGACACCTCTGGATTGCATCGTAAGGTCGACCTCATTAGCAAGTTTCCTCCCCATGTAGAGTAGGAGAAGGCACGCTAAATTAACAAAAATGTCGCCTAAAAAGAATTTGTTGTAGAAAACTGAAGAAAGGCTCTGTAAACGTAATTATATATAATAGGATATAATAATTTTCCAAATTTCATTTAAAGTATGTCCTACATAGCTTACGAATGTGTAAAAAATAATCTAATCTAAAAACTAAAACCGGTGATATACCAATTTTAACCGTTTTGTATGTAATGTTGTGTAGTGTGTGTGTGTGTGTGTGTTGTGTGTTAATTATGTGCTTTGAAAGCGGGGTTTAATTTCACCTTCCTGCGCATCTGACATAGTGACCGCTCAATCAGAAAATCCAACCTTGAAATGGTTTGAACTAATAAAAATCAAATATCACAACAGTTTTCCGTTTACATACATTTTGATTTTGTGTACTCAACAACGACGGACGGGCTTTTTAACAATTACCTTATGTATACCAAAGTTATGAAAGCTGCGGTTTACAAAATTTGCCTAGTTAGAAAATCAGAAACTAATAAAAATTAATATGAATTTTGACTTGAGTGATACTGGTGCCACTTTAATTTACCGCTAGTACATCTTGGAGATAATTGGAGTACTTGCAATAAGAGAGCAATTAATCACTTAAATGTTAAAAAAAGGGAAGAAAGCTCATTTATGAATTCCTTCGCCAATCCGATTAAAAGGAAATGATTTAACGGGAAAAAGATAGAAACCTTTGGTGGCATTTTATTTTCCTCTGATTTTTAATTTAGCTCACTTTTTTCTTCCTTGGTATTTTATATAATGATCTCTAAATAAGAGATATACCTAAAATAAATATAAAGAAATAACGATTCAGAAAGAACGAAATTACGCAGCATATAATGTCCTTCGAGAGAAAGTAAAAAAATCGTTTGTTAGGCATATTTTCATTATCCGTTTCTTTAAAAACTTAGAATGATAAATTGTTTGGCAGTTGATAAGACCTAATATTAAGGGGTTATACTACCTTATAATTTTTTTTTATCACAATTATTTTTATGGAGTTAAATGGTTCCTTAACTAATCAAAGATGATATCCATGAGTGTTTATTTGGCAACACATGTTTTAAACTCCTTTACACCCACTGCTACCTGTAAGAATATGTAATTTACATATATTACTGATTGTACCCTTTACGCGTTGCGCTGTGTCTGGTTAAATGGAAAAGAAAAAATAAAGAAACTTTTGAAATAAATTTAATTAAAATTTAATTTATTTTATATATGTATTTATTGAGTTCTGCAAGTTTGAGTTTCCGATAAATTCATTTCAGAGGTAATTATTTTTTTAAACAGCCGGTCAAAAAAAAAAAAGTAAATAAACGAAATAATATAAAGAATACTTTGAACTAAAACAAGTTGCGCCTAAACAAAAGTACATGAAAAAGAAATAAAGTAAGAAATAATAAAGATTAAGATAAATGAAATTAAAATTTTAAATTTCCAATATTCGTTTATTGAACCAGTGTAAGGGATTTCGTTAGGTCTTTATGTCGTTCAGTTCGAGGGAAATATTTAGGGAGTTATTAAGTTGTCTAAAGTTTTTTTTGTTTTTTTTTTTTTTACGGGCAAAGTTTCATTGCAAAACCAACAAGGTTTTAGAAATAATATAGTTAGGAATAAATAATTATTATCTATATAATAAATGTAGGAATAAAGGAGATGATAATAGTTGAGGTGAAATAAAGGAGATGAAGATAGTTGAGGAGAAAATGTCGATACTTCAGAAAAAATTATATTTCAAATGTTTTGGCAACCTCTTCTTCAGCCGTGAATGCCTTGGCGATGGAGGAAGATCTCAAAAACTTCTAGGCGATTCCGTGTACCGAAAGATGTAAAGAAGGCTGTTCAAGAGTACGTCAAAACGTTTAAATTATAGATGGTTATGAAAATCTGACGTTTTCTCTTAGTCGAATCCCAAGCATTCATTGACTTCTTAAAACGATTTCTTGTCCCTTGTCAGTCGTTTTTTAATGTTGAGTGTGAATAAATGTGCGTGGAGTACTCCCTCGTATTTAGAGCCTGTAGTACATAGCGACTTTAGTGCGCCATTGTGTATTCATTCCGTACAAAAGTTTCATATTCTGCAATACTTTCTTTGGCCGGGTGATATTGATATTTTTCGCATAGGACTCTTAACGAATTGTTCTTTAATGTCAATTTCACAACGGTATTTTACGCAGATCTTCCAACTCTTTTTGAAAATTGATATTTCGATTGGGTGACGAATAGAATGATCGCCCATTTAGCACAGGTTAATTAATATGTCATTCCGAATAGCAATCAAGAAAATAAGGTAAGTGAAAGTATTGAACCTTACTCGGAATGCTGAAATGTAATTAAAGGGACAATTTGAAATCTGTTTATAAGCTGTAACGAGAGAACTTAAATTAGGGTGTGAAACAAGTAAAAAAAAAAAAAAAATAACAACCAAAATGTAAAGTAAAGTAAATTATCCTCAACGCAGTAATACTTTATTAGCCAAAGTTTCCTCAGTTCAGTCTTTCAGCGGAAGCTATTTGCTTCATTAGTAAATTGAATGATTAATGATTTTACAAGAAATTTCGCCTTGGAATTTTCAGGTTTTATCGGAAAGTCGAGGTTTACTTAAGTAAACTAATGAAGTAATTTTCTTACTACAAGTTACTAAGTTATTCATTCTACTAACTGGTTCTTTGAGCAGGAGTATCCAAATAATTCTTGGAATCTATGATGTAAACTGAAGGATCGATGAGGCAAATGTTTGGCCTATCTATAAAACACAGCTAGTGATACAGCTTACATAATATATATATATATATATATATATATATATATATATATATATATATATATATATATATATATTTTTGTGTGTGCACCTGCTGCCGAGGCCATTAGCACACATAATATATATTGATTTCACATCTGTCTTAAATTATTAATATATATAATACCTAATTCTCTATTGATTTATTCGTCTAATATTAAACATCTCAACAGAAAACTAGGTGTAGTAAGGCCCCGTATTCCCTTGGACTTGGTTAAGTGAAGAAAGATGAAAGAAAAGGTTAGGTGTCTAACATTGGAGATGTAAGAACAATGTATCTGCAGATACTGCGTCTGGGCCATTTGAACCGCTCGTGGCAGACACGAAAGTTAATTGCCGTAAGGTCTATGACCTGACGAGGACTACTTCGTCCAGCCACGAGCTTCAACAGAGGTGGGGGTGAAGGGTTTATACCTTCGACGGGTCAGATAGATTTAGGGCCTGGCTCTAGGTTCCAACCCGCTGGGCCTGGAGTTCTCTAGTTACTTTTTAGTTTAAGTAAAGTTTTTAGTTTTGGCTTCTTTTCTTTTTTACTTAGAAGACAGCCATATGTTGTAATCTACTACAGTTTCAGTAAAAAATAGCACATATGACATTGGCATATCTCTTTCCCCACTTGGAAAACATCGAATTATAATTCATTATTAGAACAGAAAAAAAATGTATTGATCAGCATCCGCAACTGGTGCGATTAGCTCGATAGAATTCTACATGTATCATCGTATTACAATTATCCTAGTATATCAACGAAACAGAAAAATCAAAGAATGTTAATAAGAAGATTAATAATGACATTAATAATACACAGAAACTTTAAAAAACATGAAAGTAATTTGATAATAACATAATATAAATATCTAACGAAACTAAAGTGATCAATAGTACTGGCGATTCGTCCCTTTAAAGAAGAAAATTATTAAATAAGTGTCGGGATTCAACGGTTTCTAGGTTGAGAGTGGTACAGAGGTATTATATATTGAGGTTGCACGGGAGACAAATGATTTTTCGAGAAAAGCTGTACGTTGGGAAGGAATATGGATACCGGGTTTTGAACTGTCGGTAGTGAACAGAAGATTGACATTTAGGTAGTTGAAAGATGTAAAATCTTCGCGATTAAATTACTTTTTAGAAATTCCTGAAAAAATGTAGCTGTTGCGCTTGTACTCATGAAAGAAATGTTGAAACATATTTTTAAATCTTAATGGATCCTTCCTATTAGCTACACGTTAAAATGTATGTATGTAGCAGCTAGAATGTTATTATCGCCACGAAATTGGGTATATAGAATTCTTCTAAAAAATGAATAGGCGAGTTCGTTAACCAGTAAAATTGGCCAGTCTATCAGGGATGATTTTAAAATGTTTAAAATCAAACTTACAAGGGAACATCTCTAGGTGTCCGGAGCCGATTTTAATGAAACTTTTTATTTTTATTAAACACGTGAAAATAATCGATACGTATTTTTTTTTTCGGTCCAATCGCACTTTTAAGGGGTGACACCAACCTTCCAAATTGCAGCTTAAATATTATAACTTCCAAACTATCGTAGATAGAAGAATATGTTAAGGAAGAAATGTTGACAAGAAAAACATTTATAGTATTTCACATACAAAAAAACCATGTAAATGTAAACCATTTGTATAAATAATAATTTATTACAAAAAAATTCTTTGCGCATTTTTTTTTTTTTTTACTCGTTTCAACATTTATGAAGAACAGTTATGAAATAAAATAATATGAATACGTTGCTAAATTTAACAATGTATAATATTTTTAATTTTTATCTCAGAATTTGGCGTCTATATATATATATATATATATATATATATATATATATATATATATATATATATATATAGCTATAGCTATAGCTATATAAAACAAAAACAAATACATCAAACTTCAATGCTAAACAAATCGTTGAATTTAGCAACGTTATTCATTTTGTTTCATAAAAAAAATGTTGATATTGAGTAAAAAAGGCGCAAAAATACCATGAATGTTTTCCTTACAACATTTTTTCTATTCACGATAGTTAGAATATTTAAACTGTAATTTGGAAGGGTGGTTTCACTCGCTAAACGTGCGATTAAGCCGTCATAAAAATATGTATAGATTATTTTCACATGTTTAATAAATGTACCAAGTTTCATAAAAATCGGCTCCAGACACTTGGGAATGTTCCATTGTAAGTGTACTAACGAATGCCATTATATAAGGGGTATCTTGCGAAATTTGATCTTCGGCCACATTTACCTAGGCAGGTTTGTTTTTCGATACTGACTAAATATATTTATTTCTGAACCAATTTTAGGTCCAATTGAATGGTTTATCCGGATATTCCTAGAAATGCTAGGTAGTATTAAAAGTAAAAGAATTCGTTCTTAGAATTAGGTCTATGTTCGATAAAGAACATTCAAAGAACTGATTAATTTGAAATAACTTATCTCCGTTGTATTTTTAGCTTGCTTCTTCGTAAATGACGAGAAATAAAGGTTAGGTAACTACGAACAAAATCTCTCTTGAATATTTTTCAATGCCTAGTGCATGCATATAACAACTATATGCATATTCCTTTCAGTTTAAATATTCATGCAAGTTATTTAATTGTTTTCTTTTATGAATTATGATATTTCAAAATTTTACCTTATTACGGTTTCATAAACTTTAGAACTAATGGGCTATAGTTTTTGATCCTAAAAGAATAGATTATTGTTTGATCATTCTGTATGTCTTGTATGCCACCATCAATTTGAAGATGACGTCTTATTTGTTGATATGACCAGAAAGTAGAATTCAGTTCCTATATTTAATTACCTTCATAGTACATTAGGGACTTGTCCTTCAATCCTTGTTTTTTATCCTGGATGAAGATAGTCGTAATTTAGTAATGACAGTTGAAGAAACAAACAAAATCCTTTTTTTTCAATTTCCCTTTCTCTAGTTGAAATGTTCGCATTTTACCAATTTAAAATTTATCATTTAACCCTATTTAAGGAAAATTATTAATTAGTGAGATTTATAAGATCATTACTTTTAGGTTTTCTTGACGTTTTGCTTCCAGCTTACATAGAACTTATATTTTATAATCAAAGTATGAATAGGACACAAAAGTAATCCCAATTATGGGAAAAATTTACACAAACCGTTGAGATAATTCTAGTCCACGTATTTCTGACCAATCAATTTCGTATATTAAATTTTTGTATATTTATCGCATAGGTCAAAAAATAATACTCCTTTTCTTTTGTACCACTTAATTGGAGTGTTAATATGGCCCGCTTGGGGGCGAGCGGACCCCGGACGAATTTTGATGACCATTTGGACAATTCTTCTTTCATCCATCTCCAACAGCAGTTTAAGATGCCTTGTCCGCATTTTTTTTTTTTTAATCTAAGTCCAGATAAGTACTTTAAGAAGATTTAAGAAAAACTAGTAATTCCAATTACTTTTGTGACCTATGAATTTCTTACTTCTCTTTTTGGTTTTCCAATTAATTATTTTGCTTAAATTTCTCCTTATTTTGATCTATAGAATGGTACTTTATATATTAAAGAAAAAAGTAACACAGAGCAGTTTTGTTAAGTAATTGCAAACTTGATTTCAATATTCCTATTTTCCAATTACTTTTGGGAAACACTGTATATATATATATATATATATATATATATATATATATATATATATATATATATATCAAGTAGATGAAAATACTCAAAGGGGTAAGGCTAGACCAAAAATGTTGTAATGTGCGATCTGGTGGTCTATAATTTAATGAAGGTAGTTGTTTAATTTAATAAAGATGTGTTGTGACAATTAGAAAAATCGGTCCATTAGGAGACGGGATTTAATCTAGTAGAGATTTTTTTTTTTTTTTCATTAATACTATATTTAGCTGTTTATGTATGATAAATGCCAAAAGGAAAACTATTTATGATGTTTAATTTATTTATAAAAAGTTTCCTTCTTTGAGGCCTATTTATTTGTTTATTTTTATACTAACCGCTTTCTGAGGAATTTACTTCGTTATGAAGCCCCTGCTTTAAGAACTTTTTTCCCTCATTTTATTGATCGTCTATTTATTAATGTACCTATTTCATGAACGAGAAATTAAAACCTTATCGACTAATTCATTCATGGTTAAGCATTGCATTCTCAAGTCAAAGAGGATTACGTCTACAACAGGTTAGCGTACTCCAGCGAAGATTGTGGCTCGGGGTCACGGCCGAATCGATCGTCGTGACGTCAGCGGGTTAATGGGTCAATGTCGGCTTACACCGATGGTACCAACTCCTATAGTACTCAGGATATTTAAACTGATAAAGAAAATATAATCGAATCCAAGCGATTATTCTACGAGAAATCTATTTTCAGCAAACTTACTCTTCCTTTTTAAACTTTTATCACTTTGGTTGGTATTGGAAATCCAAAATTTCTTCTTCTATTGTAATGAAATTATCTACTTTTGTATATTTATTATATTTCCAGGGTTCCCACCGAGTTTTCGAAATGGAATTCCCTGAATTTCCCTGGCTTGTTCCTGATCTCCAAGATAGTGATAATTAATATTAATCGAGGGATTCGGTGTTAACCCTAGATCGGTGTAAAACTCAACTTATGAGATATTCTTTAATATTAGGTATTCCATTATTTTATATATTCTTCAAAATTGATTAATATTAATCAATATTAATATTAATAAGAAAAAAAAGGATTGCTGCGTTCTATTCCTCGACATTGCAAAGGCCTTCGACAATATAGGTCATTCTCACATAATAAAATCATTGAATGAATTTCCTATCCCTCAAAAACTGAAAACTCTGGTTCAAAATTTGTTGATAAATAACAAAACTCAAGTTTTTGTAGACGGCAACAAGAAAACAAGTCCAATATTTTTCAGTAGAGGTCTCCCTCAAGGCTGCCCTTTGTCGTCCCTTGAATTCAATGTAGGAATCAATGGTCTCCTCCGAGAATTACAAGAACATGAAATCCAAGAGGAATACGGATATAGATTAGTTGAAGGTATGGATCCCTTAACATCTCTTGCCTTTGCTGACGACCTACTATTAATATCGAACGGAATTGTACAGGCGAAGTCTTTGTTAAACCTAGTTCTTTCCTTTCTATGTAGGATTGGTCTATCGTTAAATGCCGACAAATGTAAAGCAATCGTAATTGAAAAGGGTGAACTAAAACGAAGATTAGCAATTCAATGCATTGACGGGACAGTTATTAGAGGAATCTCAGGAGAAGAAACCATCAAATATTTAGGGATCAATTTCAATGAGGAAATAAAATTTGATGAAAAATACACTATACTGTGCCTGAAAACCCAAATGGAAAATTTGACATCTTCTCCACTCCTAAAGGCCAACCAAAAAATGAACATAATGAATCAATATATCTGGCCTAGCCTAATCTATCCCTTACAGTGTGCTCCTATAAAGGACATAACCCTTTCCTTTCTTGAAAATGTAGACAAAATTCTACGAAGTGCAGTAAAGGAGATATTGGCACTGCCCACTGATTGCCCAGACGCAATGTTATATGCACCCAGAAATGTTCGCGGTCTGGGCCTTGTCAAGGCGAAATGGGAAGCATACCTCCAGCATATAAACTTCTAGAAGACGGCAATGAATATGTCTTGAAAACTAGAAAGCCGAAAGAGGAAAAGGAAAAATGGTTTAAGAAACTAGACAAAGAAGGGGATGAAGTCAGCAAACTTCGAAGGAAATTAAGGAAAGACTCTTTTCATAAATGGTGTCTGCTTCCGTCAAAGGGTAAGGGCGTGATTCTCTTCTCTCAATATAAAAAAAGTAATTCCTGGATGTCGACGAAAATAGGAATGTCTTGCAGCGATTGGAGCACAGCCATCAAGCTGAATTGCAACTCAATTCCAGTTCGAACGATTCCTGGCAGGAGCTCAGGATTCCGTTGCAGAGCCTGCAACGAGCCTGAAACTCTCCCCCACGTCCTGGGCGTCTGTCAGAATTCCTACAAAATGTGTTCAAAAGATGGAATTTAAAATGCGACTATGAATCACTCGGACGTTCCATCCTGAAGGATTCCATAAGAATCGTCAACAACCACTTATACGGCTGAAGAAAAGAAACAATGATTAAGCATTTGAAAATCGAAGAAAATAACAATTACATCCGGGGAAAAAAAACAATTAATAAAACAAATTAAATATCATGAAACCAATTGCTGACTTATACATAGGCCGGTTGCTTATTATCATTCCGAAGAGAATAAATTATATGCAAAAATTAAAAAAAAAATTGTCCTTGGAATGATAAGAAAGCTGTCGCCGTATATGGTCAGCCATCAGTTGTTCATGACTGTTTTTCATTCATAGTTTCACGTCTTAGAGGGGTGATGAAATTAGTATAAAATTCGAAAACTTAGTTTATTAACAGATTTCCTTGTATATATATACGAAATGAAAGAAAAATCATATATACTGTAAAAAATAAAAGAATAAATGATCTTACCAACCTTAGTCAAACAGGCTTGGACACAGATATTCCTACGTCTCCAAACAATCATAATTTTCACGTACTATCTTCGACATAATTTCATCTCATTTCCGAGCGGCTGGTACAATCGATGTAATTCTTTCGGTGACTCGTCAATTATTGACCACAGATAGCATAAGTGAACTCTGGTGAAGAATAGAAGAGGGCGAGGGGAGGGGCGACTGTAAATCACAGAGGTGTTTGTCATTTAGACGGATTTTGGCTTTCTAGGGTTGACGTATACATAATAAAAGAAACTTGAATAATTACATGAGTTAATGAACATGGACTAACTTAATATGGCAGCTTACAGGAGTTAAAGAAAATATATGCAAACTTAAAAAAACGAGTTATGCATGCTAATTAAACTTGCGATTCATTATGACACGGTTATAAAGTGAATATTTTCAAATCTAATAGATATGCAAATATTATTATATTAATCAGAATAATAATAGTAATAATATTAACAAAATCGGGCGTGGTCGGTACCTGAATGGGTGACCGACCACGTGCTGTTGGCATTATAAAAGGGTGGCAACCTGTAGATAGCACGGCGCTAATAGCCAAATAGTTGATGCGCCGTTAAAAACGGGGGAAAAAATATTAACTAAAGGGAGTTAACAGGAGACCATGTTTGCGATTCTTCATTCAACCCTCCCAGCCCCCCAGATGTTGCGTTACAGAGACCAAAATATTCCAAATAAGACAGTGAGAGAAGAATTGGAAAAAAATATATACGCAAGTAATTTTTTCTTTTGTTTTGTTCCTGCCTTAAAAATAAAATAAAATAAAAAATGAAATTTTGTATTTACCTGACTTTTTTTCATAATTAAATTCCCAGACATTTCCCTATCGGTGGAAAATGTGTATTTCCTCACTGCGCATGAACTGAAGCTAAAATAATGTTTTCGGATACTTGTCTCTTGAATGAAATAATTTTACAGAATTAAATAAGTGTATCGAGGCTGACAGTTAAATGTAAAGGAAAAAAAGACAGACTCTAAGAAACTGCGTCATCTAACATTTTTTAAATAATTCCTGTTTGTAGTGGGATTTGGAAGGTTAGAAAATAAACCCTTAAAATTTGGCCTTTAATATAACGTATCTAACTCTTCCGAAACTTGAAGTGCCATTATCTCTGAATGAGGTAATCCTACCGAAATTTAAGCCTGAAACTATTTTGTCGGAACGCATTAAATACATGCTAATGATATTATTTAATTGTAAACTGTGTTAGGCTCTCATAAGAATTCTAATTACATATTTTTAGGGGTTGTTAACATGAAAAACAAACTCGACTAGTGTGCATAGAGTCGAATTAACTTAATTATGAGTTTTCAAGTACCTGTTGCGATTTTTGTGCTTCTTGATTTAATGAATGGGGGCGAGGTTAGCTCTGTGGTAAAGCACTGGACTAATAAGCTGGAGGACCTGAGTTCAAATCCCGAGCAAGCACTAAAGATTTTTTCTTCTAGTGTCTTCGTTTATGGGTTGTATTCGGCCTCCCTGACCGTCCTTAAGCCAAACCAGCCTTCAATTAATTTAATAATGGGTACCTTGGGTGCTAATGACTCTAGCAGTCGAAGCAGCCAAGGGGAAAATCAGGCGGCCGGAGCATACTGACTACACTATCTCCCTAGTGTGCCGTATGGTCATGAATCAGATACCTCTATAGTATCTGCCCCTCATCTGGCCTGTTACGGGACTGATTTTTTTTTTTTTATTCAATGAATTTTATGTTGTTGTTTTAGACTCCCTTTGTGACCAACAATATTGGCAGTTCTACCTATTCGAAGCTGGCTTTGAACCAGCCGTTTCCGGAATATGAATATTTTTTCATATTCAATTATACACTTCCAAGTAAAGAGGTAAATCGTTAAAAAAAGAACCTCAAAGAGATTCAATCTCTTGGAAGAGTGCAATAACAAGAATTATTTACGAGGACTATTAGTGTTTGGTTTGGAGCGAATTATTCCATTATTCCATGAATGTTGCCAATTATAGTGCCAAATCTCTGCTCGACATGTTTCGTGCTTTATTCTTACCTCATCAGGGGCTTTCTTTGTTAGGAAGTCCTTTTGTTATGTTCTCTTTTGGGAGTCAGGGATAATACAGAATTTTACTAATAATATTAATCAAATTAAGGCACTCTTTATTTATAAGTATGCAACTATGCAATAGATATCTTTCTGAACCCGTAATATTCGGATAGATAGTACTCTTAATTTATATTGTAATATGCAGACTGTTTTGTTAATAGATGTTGTAAAAGTCTGCTGCATGCGTAGATAATGTGAATGACGTGTACTATTGTCCATTGTCTATGTGAAGGAAATTATTGTACTATCGAGCGTTGTAAGGTGAGTGAATGGATGGGTCTTCTACGTCATTTGATTCACAAGAGGAACAGAACCAATAACGTCCGTAGAAGAAAATATCTCTCTCCATTTCATGTCTACCGTATTGTAGTTTGACTTTCATTAGATGCTTGGCAATGAGCAGGAATGAGGTATTCATGTTTGCAGGAAGAGTGTAAGCATACTTTTCTAGTGTAGCAATGGTATAGAAAAGTATTTATATATCATGGCTTTGATAGATGAAAAATAGAGTGAATTCATCCAATGCCTAATATTTATGTTTAGAAGTTCACAACTAGGCGATTTTCTCCTTCAATTTCATTATTACATTGGCTAAAATGACGTTTTGAAAAATACAAAAAAATAAGTTCGTAAACGTTAAGGTAATTAACATATTAGAAGAAAATTAATACAAACAAATATTTTCACCACATCAAATGAAAAATAATAAATTATTGAAACAATTCCAACGGCTGTGCGCAGTATTCTCAACCTAATAAGGTGAACAGATTTTTTTTTTTTTTTTTTTTTTTTTTTTATATATATTTTGTGTTCTTCCACTTTATTCCTGATTCCAATGCTGTGTTCTTCCAGTTTTCGTAGTGTTTTCCTTTACTATATGTGTAAAGTCAAGTATGTCACCGACTTTTTTTTTTTTTACGGGGCTTCGACAACTAGGCCGCAAAAAAAGGAATATTTAGTATTTATTCATTATCTGTTTATATATATATATATATATATATATATATATATATATATATATATATATATATATAAAATTGACGTGTTTGTCTGTATGTCTGTTTGTTCCTTATACAAATCTACAGCGTTTGACCGATTTTGACCAAACTTGGCACACAGGTAGGTCTTGATACGGGTAATCTCCTAGACTAGTTTAAAATAGTCAAATTTCAAAACGTGGTCAAAAGTTTTGTTCAAGAAAAATTGACTACACTGAACCATTCAGATTCTGACGGCCATTTTGAATCGACAGCCATTTAGAATACTGTCTCAAATTTATTTGTTGATGTTCTTGATAATTAGAATAACTCGAACTCATTGATGTCTTTACATCATTATATAATCGTGTAATGCAGTTTATTTCAATTTTATATCAACAGTCACTGTCTAACTAAGGAGCACTCGCCTTTCTTTGATAAGAGCTATCTACTGGCAGGCTATTGTGCTGGCCTCTGTCGGCTGTAATATGAATTGCTGCGGTGCAGGCCTGTGTTGGCTGTTTCAGCCAACTATGTATACAGGTAGATCTTGATACGGGGAGAGTCATAGGCAGAAACACACTGGATAACAGCTAGTTTTAATTAAATTAGCCAATATATTTAATATTTGTAGAATTAAATTAAATAGAAAATACAAACCAAAAACAATGCAATTGACGGTCGTGTAGCACTAAGGCGGCGGTTCCATTTTTGGTGATTTTCAGGTCAGAGCATTATTAATATTATCTCTTTGTTCTGCTACAATAAGGAAGCAGCTCCGGTAACTTCAATAACTATTTAAAGCTGTGTGGGGGGATCACAGCAACTTAACCGCTGGGTGAGGTGCACTATTAACTTTCCAACTGCGTACAGCCAACCTTTCTCATTGTATTTCATACTCTTGTATGTAATGAGCTTCGCACACAAATACGTCGGGCGAAAGGAGATGCCGTTCCACAATGCATTAAAATGTTTAGATTCTTCAGCTACACTGGTGATAGGAAACAGAGCCAGAAGACGACTTAATTTTATATTAATTGGTTTTTTTTTTTTTTTGTGTGTATTTCACTTTTTTTGTTTGTATTGTCATATGAGCTTCCTAATTTAAAAGTTTGATTAAAAAGATTTTTTTTTCAAAAAATCGTGAATTGTGGTTTTTTTTCTGTAGAACGCGGCACAATAAGAAGGCCACTCTAAAAAAGGCAGGATAGGGTCTTTATGGACTTACTGTCATAGTAGGTAGAAACTAAAATTTAAAACGTTTTTTAGAATTTTCCAAAAACAAGAGAGAAGGAGCTGCCTCTTTATTGCTGCGCGACCTTCAATTTTTGTTATTAGTAAAATATTTTCTTAAGAATAGTAAACATAAAGATTACTCATTTTGTAAGCAATTTTGTCTATTTTAATGCAGCTGTACTTTCACTAGTAATTGAGACTTTTCGCAAATTATAGTTGAGCTTTCTCGTTCTCTTGTGAAAGTTATGGTCAAGTATGTACTATTTTTTTTTGTTATTTGTCTACATACATTTTCTGAGCGTTTTTATTAATTTATTCTTGGCGTAGTTCTGACGATGAAGCTTCGAAAGCATTCAGGCTTAAAAAGGTTATCGGTTATCAGAGGAGGTTAACGGCCTCTGTTTTAAACGCTTAAAAAAAAATCTATCATTGGAATAGTAATTTTGTGTGCGAATTGAGTAAACAATGTGGAAGTTGTTAATAGCTTGTGGTAATAGGGTTTTGTTCACCGACCAAAACCTAGGTCATCCCGTCATTGGAACACAAATTGTAGGTTCAGCTCTAATTATAGATTTGTTCCCATCTACAATTCATTCCCCCGAATGCTATCACTATTGATTTTGCAATTAAAGCTTCAAACGACGCCCGATTAGGAATGGGGTCTCACTAATTTCGTAGGGACTAAAACTATAATTATCATACACAGGGGTTGTGGTATAGAGTAGTATAGTATGATTGATTACATTATATGTTATTTTCGCGATTAGAACTTGCCGAATGTAGCTCCCGAGGTTGCACTCACTAAAGAATATTTGAAACATTTATTTAAATCTTCATCGATCCTACTACAAGATAACGAAAATTACCGCCGTTAAAATGTTTATATATATATATATATATATATATATATATATATATATATACATACATATACATACATATATATACCTGTACACATTTATGGGGACGAGGTTAGCTCAGTGGTACAGCACTCGCCTAATATGCTGGAGGAGCCGAGTTCAAAAGTGAAGCGCACTAAAGATTTTATCGTTTAGTGTCTTCGTTCGTGATTTACTATTAGCCCCTCTTACCGTCCCTAGAACGCACCCAGGATTTTATTAATTTATTAATTCGTACCTGCAAAAAGGGAAAATCAGGAGGCCGGACCATAGTAATACACACACTATGTACCTAGTTTGCCGTATGGTCATGAATCAAATACCTCTACAGGCACCTCGTGGCCTGCTACGGGACTGATTTTACATATTTAAATATATATAAAAAAGTCCGTCACGCAGGTGCTGCATAACTAAGCACTTTCCTCAGAATTTGAGTAGTGTAGACTGCTTTCCAGAACAATTTGCTTAAAATATCCTACATAAATAAAATAAAAACGTGAATAGTTCTCATTTTGTAATGAGTAACTGATCAATTATTAATTTGCATCCAGAGTTATGTTTACACATGGTACCTACTACACTACGTAATAAATACAAAAGTCCTCATATTATCGTATTTTGATCTAACGCAGGAACAGGATACAGTCACTCTAGTGGTATAAAGCGCTCCTTGCGGCGGCTTTGTGAACCTACGACTGCCGGCTTTTCTATTCAAATATATTACAAATTAAACCCCCGCTTTCCGATTGACCGGAAATTCATAGAATTCTTGTTTACGCCACTTCTTGGCCGTAAACAAGAATTCTATGACAGACATCGAGCTGAGTTCCTATCTGCGCGAGTTCTTGGGTAGTATCGCAGAGAGAAGGGTATACTACACCGATGGTTCCAAGATAGAATCTTCAACTGCCTGCGCGGTGATCGATTCTGACATAGTTTTTATGTTTAAACTCTCCCCCCAATGCAATATCTTCACTGCTGAACTATTTGCAATCGCCACGGCCTTGCAGCTAGCTCAGGAAGCCCCGGAGAAGAACATCATAGTATGCACCGACTCAAGAAGTGCTCTCGAAAAGGTTGAAGACATCTTTACTGAAAACTCCCTTGTTTTAAAAATCCTTCAGTATAGCAGAGTCCTCAGAGACAGTGGAAAAGCTGTCCATCTAATGTGGATTCCTGGCCACCGTGGGATTCCTGGTAATGAAAAAGCTGATCAAGCCGCTCGGGCTGCACACAGTTTGAGCGACATTACCAGGGTTCCTTTATCTGGCAGGGAACTAGTAGCGCCAGCAATATGCAAGATCGAAGAAGGATGGAGAAACACGTGGCTGGATTGCGGAGAACAAAAACTTAAGCAAGTCAAGCACGATTTGAGAGCCTGGTCCTCCTCAAACAGAATATCAAGAAGAGAGGAGGTTGTCCTAGCTCGGCTCAGACTTGGCCACTCCAGATTGACTCATGGGTACTTGATGTCCAGAGGAATCCCACCTGTCTGCGGAAGATGCCATCAGCTGATTTCTGTGAAACATATTTTCGAGGACTGCTCTCGCTATAGGCTGCTGCTCCAACAGTTGGGTTTACCAAGGAACTTGACAGAGGCTCTGCGGGACGATGGCAAAGCAGTTGACCTAGTTGTGGAATTCTTAAAAAAGGTGCAACTATATCTCATGATATAAAATAATAATTTAATAATAAATAAATATATGTATGTATACGTGCACGGGTATATACACATGTGCGGGTACGTATGTATGTACATATGCGGGTGTATGATTGTATGAACGTGGGCGTATGTGTATATACGTGTGCTAGTTTAATTTAGAATTGGCATTATTATAAATTTTGTTATGTAGTATAGTTTTAGTATTAATATTGCTTACATTAGCATTATTTTTAGTACAAATAGTTGTATTAGTTATGTTTAGTTTTTATTAGTTACTTAGTTTGTATTAGTTAGTTAGTGTTTTACAAAAAAAAAAAAAAAAAAAAAAAAAATGATATATAAAAAATTACAAAAGAGGAAAAAAAAATATATACATAAAAAAAATATATATGTATTAAAAAATATAACAAATAAAATTATACATAAAGGAAAGAATAAACAAAAAAAAAAATAAATAAAAAATAAAAAAAAATAAATAAAAAATATAAAAAATAAATAAATAAAAAACTATACAAGAGGGGGAAAAATAAATATGTAAATATTAATATGGTTATGTAGTCTATTATTTGTTATGTAGTATATTATTTGTATTGATAGTGCTATAGTGTATATTAGTATCACTTTTAGTACAAATAGTTCCATTACCTAATAAGTTAGTAGTAAGCAATAATATTGGTTAAAAAAGAAAATTGAATACAAGTTATCAAAAAAAAAACAGTTCATTGTCATGCACTGTCCTAAACACAAATTACTAACCCTTTCACGACATATACACGACTCTCTAACATTACACTTCAGGGCGGTGAGGACCTAGATGTTTTCTGCCCTTAAACACCCAATCCATCCATCCATCCGATTGACCGATTGAGCTCATTTTTACAACACTTCTTTCTCATGAGTTACCCACGACGTATAGCGCGTTTCGTTACAATACAGCAGAAATTACGACCGGTATGAGTATATTAGGAATTTGGGTCCGGAGTAAACCCCCCCTTCTAATGAACCGATTTAGTTTATTTTTACAACACATATTTACCTGTAGATTACCACTACGAATACCGAGTTTCGTCGAAATATACCAAAAATCACGGCTGGTAGTGGCGAATTGGTATTGTGGGTCCGGAGTAAACCCCCCCCTTCTAATAAACCGATTTAGTTCATTTTTATATCTCACTTTTTTCTCTATATTACCACTAAGAATACCAAGTTTCGTTGAAATATAACAAATATTACGGCTGACATAGTCTAATAAGTGTTTTGGGTTCGGGGTAAACCCCCCCTTCCGGTGGACCGACTTTGGTGGTTAACGAACTCGTTCAATCGTTTGCTAATTGAATGCTATATACCAAGTTTCGTGACGAAAAAACAAAAACTCTGGCCGCTATCGTGTTAACAGACACATATATATATATACATATATATATATATATATATATATATATATATATATATATATATATATATATAGATATATATAAATTTTAACGGGGGTCATTTTCGGTGTCTACTAGGTAGGATCGATAAAGATTTGAAGAAATGTTTCAAAAATTCCGTCACGAGTCCATCCTCAATAGCTACTTTCCTTCGGAGGAAAGTGCTAATATATATATATATATATATATATATATATATATATATATGTGTGTGTGTATGTATATATATATATATATATATATATATATGTGTGTGTGTATGTATATATATATATATATATATATATATATATATATATATATATATATTGAATTAATTTAAGTCATTTATTTTGAATTTTTTCTAAAAAAAGATATTATTTACGTTTACCTAAGTGATTTGTAACGATTTTGATAAAACATTTAATGATATTGTTAGGATTTTCTTCATTTGATACAAAATAACAAAAATCAACCTTTGAAAAAGTATAAACTCAAAAATTTTCTGACTCTTTAATGAGTAAATACTTTTCAATAATGACATCTTATGTCATGGTTTTGTTATCACCTCCAAGAGTCCTTTGAGAACACTTCTTACTTAATTAATTAAAGTTATCTCTGGTATGTTTTCCCAAGTTTGTATTATCCTTTCTTTCAGCTCAGCAATATTATGGATTTTTGGCTTTTAAAAGTCATAGACATCTATTGCCATAATTCTCCACCAATTTTCTGATCTGATTGAGATCCGGACTAAGGACTGGCCAATCTAAAATGTTAATTCCAAAATCCTGACCCCATTGATTTGTGGCGCTTGTAGTATGAATCGGCCCGTTTTTCTGCTGTGAAATGGTTATTTCTTCTTTCAACTTAGTAATAAACGGCAGTAGGAACTCCGCCAAATCATTTTGATAAGTAACTGCTTTATTTTTGCAGAAATAAATGCCATTCGAGTTTCCCCCTTTTCATTTAAAGCAGCTTATACCCATGACTCCGCTACTTCAATTCAACCTTCTTGACAACATTTTTTTATTAAGTAAAAATGGAATGGTTGGGATTCGGCTAAAAAAATCTCAATATGATTTTTGTTTACAAAAAAACTATATTTTGGACGTTTCGGCTACTCATTGGTAGCCTTCGTCAGCTAAAATGACAAGACAAAAAAAAAAAAAAAAAAAAAACAGAAATTCATACAGAAACAAAAAAGTTTATAATTGTGATAAGTAACAGAACTATAAATACAATTAACTTAATATAACAGAACAATTTCGTCTTAAATTCTTAGAATGAGTAGAATGAAAATCAATAGAAACATAACAGAAAAAGAAGGAAAAAAAGTGGGCTATTTTACTGAAGTTTATATAAGTAAATAGGTACAATAATTGATTTTTATAGTAATTAGTGACATTAATTAATTTTACAAAGAAATAAGAAACTACATACCAATGAAAACTAAAGTAGCTAATAGTAACATTAATTAATTTTATAAAGAAATAAGATACTACATACCAATGGAAATGCCGGGAGGCAGAGGAAGACCAAGGTTGACAGTTAAGTGACCATTGTGAAAGAGTCTAAGAAAAAAGGAATCTACTGGGGTATATGAAACTGAAAACAAAGCAGGTGGTGGGAGAAGGTGGTCGGTAAGGGTTCAAAGGCCTGTTTATGACATTTTATGACAGGAAAGGAGAAAAAGGTGTTAATGGAAGGATACACTAGGGGCATGGGAAAATACTAGGTGGGAGGTCGGGAGAGTTTTGGAAAAATATTCGCGTAAATAGGAGAAATGCCTTGTTTGTCAGTTTTGTAGTTTATATTGTTTTTTTTTGTCAGTTTTGTAGTTTATATTGTATTAATAATAATTAAAAAAAATATATATATTATTTTATCATCCCACGGCTCGCTGGTAAAATTCCTCGCTGCACCCTGGATGTCGGCGCTAATGACCTAGATGTAGATGCGCCGTAAAAAAATAAAATAAAATAAAAATATTAATATCGCATCAGATATATTGGCACGCAACCAATTCCCCCCCCCCCCAACCTCATAAAATCCCTTGTGAAAAAATTAAAATCCCAACCTTCCAACACTGTCTCTCCCAATTCTTCCCTAACTCCCAGTTTCCAAATGTTCCGATCTCTACCATTTACACCTGGACTGACTGAGGAACTTACGAAGACAATAAAAAAATCCTACCCTTCCCTAAACTTTGGTTTGAAAACCATCAACAAACTCTAAACCCTCTATACCAAACTCAAAGATCCCATCCCTTTTGACCAAACCACCCGTTGTGTTTACCAAGTCCCTTGCCAAACCCCTTCCTGTAATGGTGTATACATAGGAGAAACCATAAATGACATTCACTCGCGTCTTACACAACATAAACGAACCATCACTAACAAAGAAATAGATAAATCTGCACTTGCTAAACACGCCATTACGTAAAAACACACTTTTAACTTCGACGACACGAGCATTCTTTCTGCACAACGAAACAAAAAACGACTACAGATCTCTGAATGTGTACACATAAACTTAAACAAAAACAATATAAACTACAAAACTGACAAACAAGGTATTTCTCCTATTTACGCGAATGTTTTTCAAAAACTCTTCCGACCTCCCACCTAGTATTTTCCCTTGCCCCTAGTGTATCCTTCCATTAACACCTTTTTCTCCTTTCCTGTCATAAAATGTCATAAACAGGCCTTTGATCCCTTACCGACCACCTTCTCCCACCACCTGCTTTGTTTTCAGTTTCATATACCCCAGTAGATTCCTTTTTTCTTAGACACTTTCACAATGGTCACTTAACTGTCAACCTTGGTCTTCCTCTGCCTCCCGGCATTTCCATTGGTATGTAGTATCTTATTTCTTTGTAAAATTAATTAATGTTACTATTAGCTACTTTAGTTTTCATTGGTATTTAGTTTCTTATTTCTTTGTAAAATCAATTACTGTTACTAATTACTATTAAAATCAATTATTGTACCTATTTACTTATATAAACTTCAGTAAAATAGCCCCCTTTTTTTTCCTTCTTTTTCTGTTATGTTTCTATTGATTTTCATTCTACTCATTCTAAGAATTTAAGACGAAATTGTTCTGTTATATTAAGTTAATTGTATTTATAGTTCTGTTACTTATCACAATTATAAACTTTTTTGTTTCTGTATGAATTTCTGTTTTTTTTTTTGTCATTTTAGCTGACGAAGGCTACCAATGAGTAGCCGAAACGTCTAAAATATAGATTTTTTTTTAAACAAAAATCATATTGAGATTTTTTTAGCCGAATCCCAACCATTCCATCTTTACTTATCACCTCGACGGCTAACTATCTAATCATCATGATTTTTTTATTATTTCTAAAGTTATGCCAGTAATAATTTAAACCATCTGGACCATCAATTTTAAGTTTTTTTCATCACTAAAAATAATGCTTGGTTATTTTTTGGCTATTTTGAATATGATTTTCAGCGATCTGCAGTCGTCGCTGCAAATGAGATGTTTCTTGAGCTGTGTTTTTCGCATTACTTTACAATATTTCAAGAACTGTGATACCTTAATTCTTCGTTTCTCAATTTCCGTTAGTTGACTTCCATGCAGCATTATTTAAAAGAAATACTAATTCACAGGAACCGCCACAGCATAAAATACAATCACACGTACTCTTTCTTCAACATTTAAAAGACAACTCAGGCGGTAATAATCCATTAGTACACCTGACAATAGGAAATTAATATTGAGTTTATACTTATTCACAGCGTAAACATGTTTTTTTTTTGTTTTTTTTTTTTTAGAAAATCTGATCACCGTAAATTATTAAACTAATCAAAGGCTTTAATTTAAAGCTTCTTGGCAATCTAATAACATAAAAACAAATCACAAAAAAATATTTTGCAATGAATTCGTTATTAAATATAATAAGTACTTTGATTTTATAAGTTAATTTTATAATTTTTCACAGGAATATATATATATATATATATATATGTGTGTGTGTGTGTCCGCCAGACGTTTTGTTATTTCATATATTCATCTAGGCACTCGGGGGGTTCCGATTTTAACATAAATATGCTTTAGCGGTGACTAAACTCGAAAAACCCGTTGCAAAAAAGTGTCAGATACCGTTGCAAAAGTGTCCGCTGGCGTTCGCGGATGCGCAGTGGTCATGTACCAAAAAGAAGACTATATTTTATACGGCACTTTACATAGGTTTTTCGGGTGGACCTAGGCGTTCCAAAAAGGTGTCACAAAAAAGTGTCCGCTCTGTGTTTGATGACCCCTTTGGGTTGTAACACTATAAAAAAAAAAAAAGAAAAAAAAGGTGTCCGCTAGTGTTTGCGCACGCGCAGTTCCCACGTACGGAAAAGAAGATGTTTTACAGTACATTACATAGGTTTGTCGGGTGGGCCTAAAGCATATTTATGTTCCTGAATTTAAGAAGAAGGCTCTAAACGAAATACTTTTTTGTTTAAATTTATTCACATGTATTAGATAGAACCTAAAAGAGACGAGCCTGTCTAGTTTGCTGTGTAAACTGCAGCTTTGGTGCCTCTATGTTTGATCAGGGAGGTGCTGTTGATTTTGAAAGCGCTGGACCTTCTACCTAAATCTCATCCTAATAGTTTAGCACTAACAGCTGCCTAAATTTGCACAGTTAGTATATTTTGCGTTTACAAGACTCGTTGGGTTGTTTTTACGTTTAAAGATACTTCTCATAACTACTAGATGTTATACAAAGAAATATTTCCCAAATATATATGCCAAGGGGAAACTAAATAAAAAACAACGATTCAAGTTAATTTTTACATTATATTCAGGTAAAAATACATTCTTAATTAGATTAATAATCAATCGCAAAGTAAAAATATTCTTAAAAGGCAATTAACTTACGTCGAATGAAAATAATAAACGGAAATACGTACCAAGTAAAATTGATAATTTTTTTTAGGATAATTAAGACATAAAAAGAACAATTATGAAAAATAAAAACATCAATAATAAACAATTATTGCCTCAACACAGTAATCTTAAATATTCTAGTCCAGACGAATTAAATTTATTTTAAATTTGAACACAATCCGGCTTTATCGAAAAAATTAAAGTATATTTTCTAGGGTTGAAAAAATATAACTTGTTTCAATTTATATTAATCTATTATATTACGATTTGTAAAATACATTAATATATTATTAAATGATTTATAAAATGTACTGATGTATGATATCACGATTTCTATAATGTTTTAATATTTTGCTTCATCTGCATGATGTATTTATATACACATTTTATAAAAGGTATTTTTAATATCACTATATGATTCATAGCTATAGAGTAAATCGCCATAAGTTGCTATACTCTCAATAAATTAATAAATGAAGCCTACTTGCTGAGACGACTTGTAAGTGTTGCGGGAAGGTATAGTTCTAACGCCTAACTGTGAACAGCAATTACGTTTATCCTAGTAGAAAAAAGTCCGACTCGCAGGAACTGCATCATCTTGGCGCGGTTCCGTTCTTATCTCTAGACTCATTTAAAATTATTAAAATAGAAGCTGTTATTATTTTGGGTCGACATTTCTAGAAAGCATGAAGATTAGAGAGTTAGCCGTCGAGGTGATAAGTAAAGATGGAATGGTTGGGAACCTCAATACGATTTTTGTTAAAAAATCTATATTTAGGACGTTTCAGCTACTCATTGGTAGCCTTCGTCAGCATTGAAAGTGCCTGGAGGCAGAGGAGGACCAAAGTTGACAGTTCCATCTTTACTTTCAAGAAAGGTCTTATTTACGATCTTACCTGGATAGGCCAACCCGCCCAAGGAAGGACCCCGCTAGGCAGTTGAAAAGCTATATCTTGGAAATCCATATCTCTAAGATTAAATTGTTTTTCTTATTTTTCTTAACCTGATTTATAATCAAATACATTAACCAACTATAAGCAGTTAAAAAATAACAAGGAATAAAAACAGACAAAAAGAACAGTTCGAATAAGCGAAATCAATTACTTTAAAGTTTTAAGCACTTATTTCTCCGATTGACATCGTCTAATCAAAACTTTCATCAGAACCTTTTTTGTAGAGCATTTAGTAAGCTTTCTAATGGTATTCTTCCGTTTACCAAGATTCTCAACATTTTTCGAGATATTAAGGAAGGTATAAAAAGTTACCAAAACTTTTTATGTCTGTTAATAAAATATTTTATTCTAACCCTTCCTTAACTCCAAACGTAACACAAATTTCAACATATTAGTTTTAATGAAAGTAGAACTTGCAGAAAATGTTTCAACTGAATCCCATGATTCTAAGTACCCAAACCAAAAACGGTATTCAAAAACTATTTTTCCAATTTTCTCGAAAACGGTTAAAGCTATCGCCTTGAAAATGGTTTCATTCGTTTTCCTAGCCCGAGAAGCCTATAAAACGAGTGCTTACAAGCTTATGAACTCAAAAACGTAAGCGTCACGATTTTTTCTGCGCGAATTTCGCCCCAAACGCCATCTTCCAGTGGACGGATTTTGCTGGTTAACGAGCTTGACCTTTCAAACTGGACGACGTATGTTTGTACCAAATTTCATCAAAATCGGACCATTCGTCTTCTACCTAGAGAGCGAACAGACAAATATATATATATATATATATATATATATATATATATATATATATATATATATATATGTTTATATATAAATATATATATACAAATTTGAACCACCATCATTTTTGGTCTCTAGAGGTTCTGAAACGCACAATTTTCTAGTCGGCACTTCTGGATTGCGTTATGAGATCAACCTTATAAGCGGGGTTCCTCCCTATGGGGAGGGAGGAACCGCGCTAAAATGAGTGACAAAAGAAGAAAAAGTCCGACTCGCTGGAACTGCGTCATCTTAGCGCGGTTCAGTTTTTATCCCTAGTGTCATTTGGGAAGATTGAAATATAAACCGTTATTATTTTGGTTCAACCTTTCCCCCATAAACAATGGGCCCGTTACCAAGGAGTAGCGTACCCTTATACCTAGAATGGCACCCACCACAGGTTGGCCAGCCCAACTGCTAAAAACAGTTATTTCAAATATCAAAATATTTCTATTTTTCTTGATTTATTCTACAGTAATACTAATTCTATAGATAAATTCAATTAAAAAAAAACAACAACCCATTAAAATGTAAGCTAAACAACTACAAAAACCCGGTCAAAAGAACAAAACAAACACATTTGAAGTTTTAAGCACTTATTTCTCCGATTGAAAATTCCTAATCAAAAATTTCTTTAGACTCTTTTTTGTAGAGAATTTAGTAAGTTTTCGAATGGTAAACTTCCGCTTCCCAAGATTCTCAACCGCTTTAGAGCTATTAAGGAAAATTTACAAAGTTATCAAAACGTTTCATGTCTATTAATAAAATATTTTATTCTAACCCTTCCTTAACTCCAAACGTAACCAAAATTTCAACATATTAGTTTTGATGAAAGTTGAACATGCAGAAAAGGTTTCAACTGAATACCATGATTCTAAGTACCCAAACCAAAATTTGTATTCAACAACTATTTTTCCAATTTTCTCGAAAACAGTTAAAGCTATCGCCTTGAAAATGGGTTCATTCGTTTTCCTTGGCCAAGAAGCCTGTAAAACGAGTACTTACAAGCATACAAACTCAAAAACGTAAGCGTTACGATTTTTTTTGCGCGAATTTCGCCCCATACGCCAAACGTGGGTGGATTTTGCTGGTTAACGAACTTGACCTTTCAAATTGGACGACGGATTTTTGTACTAAATTTTATCAAAATCGGACCATCAGGGAAGCCAGAAATGAGCGAACAGTCAAATATATATATATATATATATATATATATATATATATATATATATATATGTATATATATATATATATATATATATATATATATATATATATATATACAAATTTGAACCACCGTTATTTTCGGTCTCTAGGGGTTCTGAAACGCAAAATTTTCTAGTCGGCACTTCCGGATTGTTTCATGAGATCAACCTTATAAGCGGGGTTCCTCCCTACGAAGGGAGGGAGGAACCGCGCTAAAAATATCCTTCGCATAAGAGCTACACAAGTAAGCACATTCTTAAAGCAGGCTACACACGGTCAGGCTGTCCTTTTAGTCTGGCCTGAAAACCGGTCGCACAGTGGTGCCAAACGCCCGATTTTGGGAAAAAAACCTACAGGTACTTGAGTCTTTCTGCTTTTGGTATCGTTTTTAAGGTATTTTGTAGTGCTGAGTCGAATGAGACCACTGTCAATTCAAAAGAATCAGTATTTCGGAAGATAAACGGGTTTTATAGTACGAAAACCGTGAAAAAACAGCAAGTATACGTTTTAAAAAAATCGCATATTACTCAATTGGTAGAGATATGTATCCTTTCAAATGTATTTTTGAATGCTGAGTTGAATAGATTAGCAAACAATGTAATACAGTTAATTGGTCTTGACGTATTTCTCTTTATTAAAATTTTCGCTTATAACGAATACATTTTGACATTTTTACACGAGATATTAGGTAGATCTTACTGTAAAAGTTCAGTTACTTGCTATCACAAAGTGTTCAACAACTCTCTGCAGAAAATAGTTTCGGTAAACTCATTTTTCGTAAAATAATCGTATCGATTCATTTTATTAGGCTGTGCACACATACGGCCGAGTACGGCGATGAAATTTATATTAAAGCAACTTCAAAACATGTACTATTAGGTAACACTATGCGGAAAGCTCAGCTAAGTACCGCTTTTTTTTCTACTAAACTAAGAATAATTGAGTTACATTACAGATATCCTCACAACCTAAATGCACCAAGTTCATGCTACATTTTGGCAAAAAAGAAAAATCGCTTAAAAGCTACATATACTCATGAGACTTCCTGGGTAATATCAATTTTTCAGGAATAAAATAAGTGGTAAAAAATATTGTTTTACTTTTCACTAAAAACTATGAGATTTTTACTCAGTGAGAAAAGAGCCAACAAAATGATTTTTTGTGATCATACCTATTAATAAAATGGAGAAGCAATATCACAGCAGTATTCTAGAACTAATTAGGTATAAAAAAATGTTGGTTCAAACGCGATTGAACACCTTCGGTTTTGGAGGTTTTTTCCTCTCGGCACCATTGAACTGTCTTAACTGACCGACCGGCCGGAATATATATGTTACGGGTAAAGTATATAATCCAGGCTTTCTATAGAATGCTTTGGCATTCTATAGAAAGCCTGATTGGTTTAGGCAAAGTGTAGAATGTACATCGTATTACAGACATTGCCTAGGCATTCTATAGAATGCCAGTTGCTTATTTGGCAATGTATAAAATTAAGAAGGTTTTGAGTATACCTCATAAACTTTACTTAGATACTTGAAAGAAATGACAACAGGTAGAATTTGAGTGTTCAGAACCAATGTAAATCACTCAAATAAAGCGTCCTCAGCACCGATGTTCTTCAAAGTTTGCTCTATAAGGTATTTTGATGCGCTAAACACGAATCCGTTAAAAAAAATTCTCTTAACTAGGAAAGAAGTTATTAACTACTAAAGTTCACTGTTATGGAGGCTATAAAAGATGGCGTAAACAGCGTATCCTTAATGAAGAAGTATAATTAAAATTTGTACTCACCTGTCGTAGCTGACCTGTCGTAAGCTGTCGCTTTTCGGCACGCGTGCTATGCGTTTCCGCTCGCTACGCTCGCTCAAGAAGATATCAAAACCCTAGTCAATCCAACTCGAATAATTTAATAGAATTCTATTAATTTCTGCGAGTTGGATTAACTAGGGTTTTGATATCTTCTTGAGCGAGCGTAGCGAGCGGAAACGCATAGCACATATGCCCACAAGTCGTCCTAGGCATTCTTCTAATTCTCCTAGACATCATCAGTCGCGATGTTCATGGATATAAATCCGCAATCGCACCGCCGGTAGTTACTCCTACAAGCTAAAAGTCCTTTATTTCATACTTTGCCTAAAGCACAGTAGGCATTCTATAGAATGCCTAGGCAAAGTATGAAATAAGCTTTATTTCATACATTGCCGGCTGGATTTAGGCATTCTATAGAATACCTGACTATATACTTTGCCGGGGTCTCCCGTGGTCTAATGGCTAGGCGCCTTTGATTCATAAGCGGGAGATGGTGGGTTCGATTCCCAACCTCCGGCAGGAATTTTATCATCCCACGGCTCGCTGGTAAAATTCCTCGCTGCACCCTGGATGTCGGCGCTAATGACCTAGATGTAGATGCGCCGTAAAAAAAAAAAAAAAAAAAATATATATATATATATATATATATATATATATATATATATATATATATATATATATACTTTGCCGGTAACATATACACGTTCAGGGGGACTGTTCAGGTCTAACTGAAAGGCCTACCTGACCGTGTTTAAGCCTGCTTTAGCAAGACTGCTGGTTTATGCCGTAATCCTGAAAAATGCGTGATAACCTAACCAATTTGTAGAAAATATTTCATTTTATTTTATACCCTGTAAACCCCCACTCCTCTTATCAAATTTTCATAACAAATCTTTATTATTAGTTGGGAACGGTTATTGTTGAAATATAATGAAAAAGCTAAAATTAAACCGTGAAAATAAAATTTAACTAAAATTTCTGAACACTAAAAAAACTTTTCTTTTCACAGAATATGGTTTTTTTTTGTTAAAAAAAATAAATGAAAAAACGTTCGTCACGCAGGAGCTGTATAAATAAGGAAATTTCTCAGAACTTGTTTAGTGTATTCTACACTCCTGGATTATTCGTTAGACATAATCTATAGAAATATCTAATAAACATGAATTGTTTTGACCTTTTATATTTGCACTGAGCAGCTTATAAATGTGAACAATATTTTTTATATATTTGCTGGACTCCAAGAATTTGCTTTTCAGTGCTAGCAATTTTTTTGTGAATAATTATAATCTAGAGAAAAATCCTTTAAGTATTTAACATCTTTTATGTGAACTGGTTTTATTCTATTTCTGCTTTTGTGACATCCTGGACTCTTTTTTGTTGTTCTTTCTCGAAAATGAAAACCCCTAGCTTTAGAAGGACCGACAGAGAAAGAGGGGTTTCTAAAGGTTTAAGATTGAGAGGATGGATGGACGTAAAGGTACAAGGAGACAATCTTAATTAAAAATCTTGTCTTGAATAGACGGACGGTGTCAACCCTTCCTTCGTCGACAGAAATCAATTCCCTATCTAATATCACTTTCCTTACAAACGGCCAATAGATTCTACTAGTTGATTATGCCTTTCGAACAAAGTGTGTGGCGGTAAACGCAGAGCTCTTTTTTCTCTATGTGTCTGCTGCAAATTTTTAACCATTGATATACAAATAAAATGCGCGACGCCGCGTCTAAATAATTATTTATATTAGTAGAAATGAATATCGCTGGAAGTCTGTGCACCGTCAACGGTAACACATGAACTCCCAGACGAAACATGTACCTGTAAGATTTGACATGTCGTAATCCTTAACAAAATGTTTTCCACAGAACAATATTCATCTTCTTTAATAGTTTTTAACCAATCAAGAATAAACTCCTCTTTCTTTTCAATGGCTTTGGTCATTAATAAAGTAGCACTTCTTTCTCTTTTTGTGTCACTTAATTTTTATGTTGTCTTAAATGTTCTTGCTTACTTTTTCCGCCACACTGAAATTCTACAAAGTTATTAATAATATTAGAAACTATATATACGTACACACACACACGTATATGTATAAATACGATGAAGTTGCTACATTTTCGCTCCTAAATTGGTCCGACGTGTGTACTGGGCTCCATAGTCCGAAAAGAGTTGCCCTCATGAAACGTACCTTAAATCAACTGAAGCTTTTAGTTTCTTACTTAGGAATTACACATCCTCAACAATAATATTGTCGAGATGAAGATATTATCTTCATCAACTTACCAACGTTTCCTTACGTTGCTCCAGTATACTCTGATTTATCTTCAGGGTTTTCAATTAAATTCTAAAATTATACAAATGATTTAAAACCAATAACTGAATCAATAATAAGATTCCGATTTAAATGATAATGACCCTAGTTCTCTCTTAATTTTATCTTTTCTTGTAGGAGATAATCAATTTTAAAAAATTACTGCATTTTTCATGATAGACGTAATAAGTGTAACAAATGAAAACATGTTTCTTAAAGCTACAGGTAGAAATAACAGCTAGAAGTTTAAGTAAAAGCATATTTGTAAATTTTAAATAAAATTAACGTTTTCAAGAATATTTTCTTCTCGTTTTTCTTCGTCTCCAGTGGAGCCAGTAAGCAATAATGAAATGTACAGAACGGCTGAAAACAAAATTTGAAATATCGTTTAATATAGCGTTTCATTAAATTGTTATCCTCACCGGCTTATTTATGATTAATAAGTTTTACATACAGATTACTCTTTCTACCAACAAGCGAAGCAGTCTAATTTTTAAATTTTTGGAACACCAATAGTTTTTTGCCAAACTAGTATTGAACCAGCGAAATGCGTGGGGTTTTAACCTCACCGATTAACACATTAATTAATATAGTTACTAAGATTTGTGTATTGAAGTGTTCATTGTTTTTGCCATTAAGGGGAAGAATTCTTGTCCAGTGCCTTATGAATAATCCTGGGCATTCATTAGAAAATTCAAATAAGCTAAATTTGACAACCTTATTGGTAAATCGAATTATAAGAAGTCAATGTTTAGAGACTTGGGGCTGTGGCAAACGTCCTTGGTCCGTACGTTCCTTTTCCAAACATTGATTTATCTCATGTAGGGTGAAGGCTAAGTCTCTGGTGCCTGCCATTATCAATTCTTTTTTTAATTTCCAATTGAGGGTTTTTACTATTTACCGTAACAAATGCCATACCTATGTAGAGAAGTCCGTTGGGGATGAACGTCTTATAAAGAAAATTAATCTTATCTCTTTGCCTCCACTTATTTGCACCAATATGCAAACTCACGAATATAATTTTTTGATGTTTAAATAGAGTAAAAAGTTTGTTCATAATTTCATCATAAAATGTTTAACAATATACTTAGAAGAAATGGTCCTTCTGTAAAGGCGCTGATTTTGAAATCACTATTAAAGCTGTATCTTGCCCTCTTGAAAGGTACCGGTTTTTAATATTCGCTAGTTTGATGTTATTAATTGTAGATAATGTGATATAGATATGATAATTATTTGACTGCAGTAGTGACCCGAGTTGAATGAAGACTATGCTGCAAAGACTTAGCTCCTGTTGTATGTCTTGTTAATCCCAGCAATGGATTCAAAACTAGATTTTAATTAAGATTGGCTCGAGTCGGTGCCTTCTATCTTCTTCTTTTTGTTCTTATTTCAAGCTACTTTGGAGGTCAAAGGGACTTGTTATTTAACTTTATTCTATTTTTCTTATCTTTTTTTTTTTTTTTATCTTCTTCGTGCCATAGAAATCATGATGGAAACAGACAAACATTTCAACCTAAAGCGTCCTCGTGCATTTCATAGTCAGGTTATTCGCGGCTCTGCCTAATTATTCTTTATTTGTGGTATGTGGTTTTAGTATTTTTAGAGAATTCTAGGAAGTAAGGTTTGTCCGATGAACTATGTAGTTTTCTCTGATTTGGTAGATTATTAATCCCCCGTCCTAAAATTCTGAGTTAATTATAATGGACGTATAAATATTGATGTATCTGATAGGACGAGGTTTTGTCCAGGTACTTGGCTCTTCTGTAGTTAATGATTTTCTTCATATTTCAAGTCAGTTAGATTTCAAATCATTATATTTATACTGACTTATGCGATAAGAATATGAAAATGAACAAGTTCTGAGCAGTTTATGCAAGTTCAGTACTTTCGGTAACCCTTGCAACCCATTTATTTTTTTTACATTTAGAAATGTAGAATATCTGTAATTTAAGGAGGGATGCTGCAGAGTTTGTGTGTATTGCTCTTGTGAAGATTTCAGATTTTTTTTTCAGAATTTTCTGGTTAACCCGACAGGAGCTATGTAATGTCCAGTATACTGGACATTGGTTGTCAAACAATATGATTTGTGGATAAAAAAAATATTCAAAATTTTGAAATATTAAAAAAAATAGATAAAAGCAGTAATTTATTAACAATTTAAAAGAAATTAAATCGGAAAAAATAAATTTGAAAAATTATTAGTAAATATTATTGTAAAAGTTCAAATATAATAAGGCATTGTAAAAATAGATTAGAATTTTAGACAAGAAGATGTTGTCAGCGCACAGTTATAATGAAAATGAAATATTTTCATAGTCTAGTCTCAAAAAGAGATTATTTATTAAAAAAAAAACTAAACATAAAACTGATAAGACTAATTTTTTGAAAATCGTGTGAATGGGCCGATGATATTTTTGAATGGTTTGGGTGCCTTTTAGCCCATACCATTCAGAAAAAGTTACTCATTATTATGGTACTCAAAAAAACAAACATTCTGACAACATAAAAACAAAATATAACAGTAAAATATTTTTTTTTTTTTTTTTTGTTCTTGTTTTAAGGCATGTCAGCCACACGGGCGATTTATGCCTTGATTGGGGTGACAGATAGCGCCACCACCACCGACAGGACCCGACCAGGCGAGAGCACGCCCACCGATATCGCAGGCCCCTCACTAGATGAGGGTTTACAGCATATTGCAGATATTACATGACATGAGCTTGTGGCCGAGGGTCTGTTCGGTGGGACCAGGCCGACCAAACCCTCCAAGCTCATGGACCCTTTGGTCCAGAGGGCCCACGACACCGGAAGACCCACCCCCACCCGACCGGCACCATGCCGGAGCAGGGTCACCCCCATCACCCCAATCAATAATAGGTAATTTTTACATGAGGCTGATTCTATGGATTAATATGTTTTAGAATTAATTATAATGAAATGAAATGAAATGAAATTGTTGCTATTTAATTCACATGTTTCAGCAAATATATTTCTAAAATGACATCATAAAATTTACTTTTAGATTTTTCTTTTTGTACTATTTTAACTATTTAAATTTTTGAAATTAATTGGGTATTTTTTAGAAAAAGTAATAATTTATTGACTTGAATGGGACTGTTACCTAAGATTTCCTCGAAATCTGATGAGAGCCGAAGTTCATCTCTTTGTTCTTTATAAATTCGACACTCAAAGTACAGTAAAATATTTGAAATATAGATAAAAAATATTGTTACATCAATGAGGATTGACTTCCCATGTACAGTATACTGGACATGTATTTTCAAAAATTCATAAACACCTTATTACAAACTTTATTGATAAAATTGAACTTCCAACGTTTAAAAAGATCATGTACATTAAATTTGGAGCAGTTTTAAACAATAAACAATAACAATTTGGACTAAGTATGTAAGGAAAAGTTTAGAAAGCTGTTTCTAAGCTTTAGAATCCATGACTGCCCGGGGTGGAACTGAGAAGATTTTATACATAACCTTTCAAAATCGATTGGAATCCATTTATATTAGATGTCAAGTGGAAGACAAATACATAGAGCTTCAAACCAAAGTAATAGTAAACATCTATCGGCTATGAGTAGTATGATACATAGTAAAGAAGTTATGTCCAGCCGGCTGGACCATGGAACTGAAGGTGTTAAGTGTAACTTTTGACAACGATTTTCGGCAAAGGGTTGGATAAATATAGGGATATTCAAATTAGAAACGTAGAATAGAGCGTTGGTTTATTTTCGAAGGATATTTTCTTTGGAGTTGAAAAGCTTTATGGATCCCGAGAATTGTATGCTGTAAGTCCATGTTCGTCTGAGTAATTTTGTAAATGAGTCTTTTGTTAAAAAGTGTATAATTTTATCATAGGTAAAGTAATTGTAGTTCAATTCTGAGCGGTCCGTTGAGTTCTTCTTTCTTCTGGGTAATAATTCGTTTCCATGTTAGTCGTTTGCTAGGTATCATGTTTATGGATGTTTCTGAAGGGAGAAATCTTTAACGGCCACAAGTTTATTTTTTAGAATACTTTGGTTTCTTTTACTAAATACAGGGTGTCTACTACACGAAAAAGTCACGAAAACCACTAAAATGTCACGAAATTGAAAAGAGGGCACGAAAAAGTCATGAATTTTGAAACCATGTCACGAAATTTTAGATTTACCGGTGCCTAATGTAATACCAGGACTTTTGCGCATTCGTAGTTGTCGCTGTTCTTGTACGGCAATGCACTTCTATCTGCCACGCCCACCCCCTTCCCGTGTTACATTCCTTTATTGTAACATTTACACATCAATTATCTTTCTGTTTTTCATGCAGAGTTAAATATTGTGTACACTTTAATTTACTAATTTCTTTACATTGATAATGAATATCTAATTATTAATATTTTTGAGAAGTTTTAAATTCGGCTATCATCGTTCAATATTTATTAGGCTTCTAATCCTATAGCAGTTTCTAAAAATTCTACGATTTTTAGTATTATCGTTTTTTAACTTTTAAAATTAATGTGAACTACTCTCTTTAACATTTACATTTTGTACAGTTTTATTAATTGTTTTTAATGTATGTTAATTTGTAAGTTTATAGAAAACCTAGCAATCCGGTAATCCGTGTAAGGTTACAAATAATTTAAAGCTAAAAGTTGGGGCTTTTTCTTATGAAATGAAATTATATTCATTTCAATGGGCATGAAATTTGCGTTTCAAGTCATGAAAATGTCACGAAAAAGTCATGAAATTGGCTTTGACAAAAGTAGTAGACACACTGAAATAGCTTCCAGAAACCATACAGTTTCAATATAACCAGTTGAAATTAAGAACTGAAGAGAGTTCATCGATTTATTTGTGTAAGTGGCATAGAGAACTTTAGAATAAATCAAGAGTACAAAGTGCTCAGAGGAATATCAAGAGGATATTATTGAAAGTGAAATTTTCCCGAGATAAGTATCAACAAGAGAGATCATCACGCTCCCTGATCAAAGACCTGTATTCTTGGGCTCCTCACATTTACCCCTATTCCGCCCCCTCCGATTTAAGAGCTCTTCCTTTAGCTTTTATCTTTGTTAAGAAGCGGTTTTGAACTGAAAGCATTTTAAATTGCCTTCAATAGGAAATAGAAGTTTTATTTATCTATATTATGTCATATATCTGCTATGAAATCGTCCGATTATATTGTCCCTACCATTATATTACCCGTACCTATATTGTCAGACTATCGAATATACAAAAACTCGCTTTTCAGATTCGAGACTTTTGCTCTTAGATTGTGAACAATATGACTTCTAGTAAATTGTTGGAACTCTAACCCCTTTAGAACAGCCTTCAATGCCTTAAATAAAATATGGAATAAGACCATTTTCCAATATATTACTTCGTCAATGGATAGAATATGTTCGTTCTCTAGTTTAGTCTCTAGTTTGCACATATTCGATAGTTTTACATGGTAGGGACGGAAATGTTAAAATGAATTTTTAAAGTTGTATTTTATCTTGGAATGAGGACGTAAACTAGTTCTCTATGTGTCTGGAGCACCACCAAATTTCTTAAAATTCATATTATTAAAACAACATGCAAACGAAATAAAAACTAGTTATATGCAACAATTATATTTCTTTGAGAATGGTCTTTTGGGTAAACCAATGTTAAAGAAATGATGCATATGCCTTCTAAAACCCTATGACTAGTTACCAACATACAAAAAAAATAAAATTTTGTGAATGGTTTTATCTATCAGGTAGTCTCTAAATTAGTAAACCTGAAGAAGGAGGGCAAGGAAGGAACGTGTGAAACAAATATAATAATTTATTTTGCTCCCACAAGAATAACATTACGGAAAATGACTTGTTAGACATTTTGTCGGAAAATAAGAACCATGTTCGAGTAACCATGTTCCGGTGGACGGATTCTGCTGGTCAACGAACTTGACCTTTCAAATTAGACGAACGATCTTGTAAGAAATTTCATCAAAATCGGACCATTTTTGGGCCGGTGGGAGAGCGAACAGAGAAATATATATATAAAAAGTTCAAGAACCGTCATATTCGTGATCTAGTGGATCTGAAACGTGAAATTTTCGTGTCTCCATTTCCAGATTGCGTAATGATGTCATCCCCATAAGCGGGTTTCCTCCATAGAAAGGAAACCCGCTTATGAGGTTAACCCCTTGACGCAATCCAAGTGCCAACACGAAAATTTCATGTTTCAGATCCCATGTATCACGAATATAACGGTGGTTCAAATTTATATATTTATGTGTGTATATATATATATATATATATATATACATACATATACATTCGTGCATATATACAGGGTGTTAGGGTTTTAAATGGCAAAACTTCAGGAGCTTGTAGAGGACCGAAAAACTAAGGCAAAAAGTCGTTTAGAGATTTGAGCAATGCACAAATAGGTACCAACAATTGTGTTGTAGTTTTTTGAGTTTTTCTGGGAAACGAAGCAAAATCGAGAAAAATGCCGAACGACTTTTTTTCTTTCTTTTTTCATCCTGCATCGATTGCCGATGTTTTGCCGTTTATGTTGGGGACATCCTGTATATGTATATGTATATACACATGCGAATTTGTCTGTTCGCTCTCCTGCCGTTTATAAATGGTCCGGTTTTGATGAAATGCGGTTGGTTGCAGTTTCGTTGTTCGAGACCAAGTGGTGTTTACCCAACCATATAGTGTCAATCTTTAAAATAATTTAATACAGAAGGCGGCTTTGGACTAATTTTACGTATTTTTATATATAAAAGCTTTTTAATACATAATTATAAAATTAAATCCAAATTTTACCATTACATATATTTTAAACACATTTCAATTTTATTATCTTAATTACAAAGCTTATTTAAAAAAAATTGTTTACATTAATGATTTGTTGTAATTAGTTCAATTTATTTATTTATTGATAAGGCTTCGCAACTTTGGCGAATCGCCTGAATAGTTCACAGTACATAATACTTCAGCGAGTGACACATAACTACAGCGTATGTGTTACATGCTATTTTAAAGGGCATATAAAAAACTAAAAATTGACACCATCATGTTTCTACCGTAAACAGGAGTGGAGCTATATATTTTGCCGCAGCAAAATTTTGACCACTTGTTGAAAACTTTACATGGCCGTATTTTTGAAACCGTTTTGGACATTAAGCTGAAATTTGGTGTTTTTCTTATTCTTTATGAAGTTAACCCATGTATCAAATGACATAATACATATATTTTAAATATACATATGATGTCATTTGATACATGGGTTAACTTCATAAAGAATAAGAAAAACACCAAATTAATACGAATAAGACGAATTTATTAAATAAAATCAAGTGTTTGTGAAGAGGTTGGAAACCTTACATAGACGTATAAGAATAGTGTTAAAAACAGTTTCACAAGGATAAAAGACAGAATAGATGGAAAAGATACCAAATATAATACATATATTTTAAATATACATATGATATTTGGTATCTTTTCCATCTATTCTGTCTTTTATCCTTGTGAAACTGTTTTTAACACTATTCTTATACGTCTATGTAAGGTTTCCAACCTCTTCACAAACACTTGATTTTATTTAATAAATTCGTCTTATAGTTAAAAGAGTAAAAATTTTCCAACGTCGGTTTTTCTTATCTTACAAGTGCCGTATTTTAAAGTAGTCAGTTTTTTTTAAAAAAAATGTTGTCTTTTTTATGATTTTCTTTGATTACTGTCTCCAATTTATCGTGACTATTACCATTAAATTAATTATAAATTTTCTTTTAAATAAGGTTTTTCATCAAGTATTTTCTTTTTTAAAATCGTTGACGGATCTTGCTCTGGATCGTTTATTTTTATGGATATTTTAAACAGATGACTACAATCAGCTGATTCATACCATGTAGTTGCTCCTTAATATAGGTACCTTCTAGATATGCGAAACGTGTAGAGCCGTTTTAATGAATTAACTTTTCCGTTAGTTTTGGACTTTATTTATTGAGAAAATATATAATAAATGACAGTAATACACTTAATGAGGAAACAGACATATTTTTTGGCGGGTACGTAAAGTTTCATTTCTCCCTAAAACAATCATAAGAAAAACAATTTTTCGGTTCGATAGAAGGAGAGAAAGAACAGAGAAGGACCATTGCAAGAGTAGCTTTGCTATTAGATATTTCAGTAGTTATCTCCTGCAGTTGTGGCTCCCCGGCAAATTATTCAACTCCATGGGGAATGTTGCTTCGACACACCACAAACATAACTTACTTTCGAATTTCGCCTTATTTTCCGTAATTAAGCAAAGGTTTTCTTTCTTTTTAACAAAATAGATGAATAAAATAAAAAAAATTTAGGTCTGTGAACTAATATTAAAACCTCTAAAGCTGAATGATGAGCTAAACTTCCGTCTGTGAGTATAAATCCTCTATTTGTTTATTAAATTAAATTTATGCTTCAATGTAATTAATTTAGTTTTCTTAAAATTAATATTGCTGATATACTGCCGAAGTGGTGACTCCTTAGGTATAATAAGTGAAAACGAATCTATTGCTTAGTAGTGCCATGTTGTGTGTCCGGTGTGCCTATTGTAACTTTGGATCAGGGGGGGGGGGGGGGTGTAAAGCCCCACTACTGTGCACCTTAGTCGCTACCTCCTGGTCTTTATTAAACTATCGGGGTGGATTTCCTGCGTTTCGGGGTGTTCAATTTACTAAGGGAGAATTTAAGAGTTGCTGACAAAAGGATGTTTGTTTGTATTTATCTTAAGGGGGTTTATTGCCCTTAAAGAGTCTGAGTACAAAACAATTTTATCTAGAGTCGAGTTTGCAATCTCAGTTAGCAATAGTAAGATGGCCAGTAAGCTCAGCTGCATAGGAGCTTGGCGTTAAGTTTAATTGGTACTTGTTTGACCAAATATTGCAGCTGCTACAGTACAATAACTGGTCTCAGGGCCGTCTGCATTAATGAAGTGTCTGTCCAAGTGCTTGATACGTAGCTCCTTTTGATATGTTTTGTATATTCGCCTGAAATTTGGGCTTGATTTTTTTTAAGTCATATCATGACTGCTATTTAAAGTTATTGGTTGAGGTCCTGCCACCACATTAGTTTTGCCTGTAGGCTAAGCAGTAAATAGACGCACTCCCGGGGGAGGGGGTGAGCAGAGCTCCCATAAGAACCTTGTATGGTTCCATTTCTACCGTTGAAGCATTTTTACAAAGATACCAGTACTGCGTTGTTCGGCTCGGTTGGTACTCGTTCTGGCTGATGAGTTCCTTGAATTTAAGAGATAATTTTAATGATTTTAATGTACGAAATATAGTTTATATTTTCAGTCATAGTACGCGAATAGATTCCTTCCTCTCGTTGTGCGCCTATGACCTTCCATGGTTGAACATCCTTTAAAAGTTGAGAAAATAAAAATGTCATAATGTTAACCGGTAATTTATAGTACCCTTATAAATACCACGCAGAATATATGAAGGGTAAGGGGAAAGAACAAGAAATGTTCATTTTTATCGAATTTCTAATTATTAGCTCATTATACAGTTTGATAGAGGTACTAAATAACAGACACACAATCACATTGAAAATTCTACACAAATCTGAGTTACATACGATGAAAGATTTGGCATACTGGGAAAAAACAAGGAATGTCCAAGCAGAAAGAGGAAAAAACTGGGACTGTCCATATTTATCACTTATCAGCTTTATCCCCTTTTCTTTCTTATCTATCCGCCTCTTCCTTCTAAGCTAAGTTTTGTGGTTCAAAGTCTTTAGTTGCTTATGAATAGTGAGTGATTATTGTGTGTCGTATATTAAAGTTATTTCGGCTGACACAATGAAATCTGACGCGAGTGATGATGAATTTAGGATTGTTGAAGTGGTTGAGAAAAGTAAAAAGAGGAAGATAACTGGTCGTGCGACAGATGTGATGAATAAATTACGCCTTCAGTCACTAAAAACAGGAGAAGACTGCCAGTGTAAACGTCTACAATCTTTTAAAAACTCTACAGCTGAAGAAAGGAGGAATATAATTTCTTCATATAACAGTTTAGAAAGCTCCAGCGCTCAAAACGCATACCTCGCAGGTTTGATATCTGTTCTACCTGTGCAGCGTTGTAGACCAAGATCTGAAACAGATCCTAAATTCCACGATGCCTCATTTCGCTATAAAGTTAGAGTGGAGCGAGAACACGGAGCTGTGGAAGTTGATGTATGCTTTAAAGCATTTGTAGCAGTTCATGGTATTACAAAAGGGAAACTGGAGTACGTTCAGAAATACTTAAAGACTTGTGGAACCCCTCCTATTGACAGGAGAGGGAAACATTCTTCTGCACATCGCCAGTTAGGTGGGCACATAAAACAAAGATTCATGGAACATATTTCATCTTTTAAAGGCAGAAAAAGTCACTACAGCCTACATGACACAAGAAAGGTTTACTTAAGCGAAGAATTAAACATTTCAAAAATGTATGCTATGTACCAAGAAAAGTTTCCTGATTATAAAGTTTCATACGATTCGTATCGAAAAATATTCAATTCTCAATTCAATACTTCATTTGGTTACCCTCGTGCTGATACCTGTAGCACCTGTGATGAATTCACCGCACGGATAAAATCCCTGGACCCTGTAAAGGATGCATCACTGATCAGGAAACTCACAACGGAAAATGTACAGCACAAGACACGCGCCCAAGTGTTTTATGACAGAAAAAAATCGTCTCGTCAGGAATCAAAAAAATCAGTGTCCATGGAAGCGATAGCTTTGGATTTCCAAAAAAATATCTCCCTCCCCAACATTCCAACTAATGACGTTTATTACAAACACCAGCTGTCCATGTTAACGTTTAATGTGCATCAACTTTCTAATGGGAATTCAGTGTTCTTTACCTATCCAGAATTCATAGGAAGAAAAGGCGCTGATGAGGTTTGTTCCTTTCTTTTTAAATTTATTTTCGATTACCTCCATGAAGGTGTTAAGTACTTACATATTTTTTGTGATTCAGCAGGAGGGCAAAATAAAAATTATACTGTTATAAGGTTTTTGTACTACCTAGTTCATGTGGTACAACGGTTTGACTCCATCAACGTTACTTTCCCTATTAGAGGCCATTCATATCTTGAATATGATAAAAATATGGGCCTAGTAAACCAAAAAGCAAGAATGGAGTTGCCAGAAGATTGGGAGGAAAACCTAAGAGCGACCAGAAGAAAACCAAAGCCATTCATTGTAGTCAAGGTAAAACAAAAAAAATATTCTTCAATGGACTAATTTCTTTAAAGAACAATATGTTAGAAAATGTCCGTTCCCGATACAAAAAGTTAGAGAGATAATAATTTTAAAAGGTAAGCCAGCTCACATCTTCCACCGGGATATATACTATGGAAATTGGAAGAATGACTGTATTTCTGCCAAACGAAGAGTGCCAAAGAAAGGAAAACAGAAGCTAAGGCTGGGTGAGTTTGTGCTGCCTTCTAGAGCGTACAAGAAACAGCTGAAACTGTCAAAGGCTAAATATGATGATGTACAAGTTTTAAAAAAATTTTGTCATCCAGACAACCATCGTTTCTATACAACATTGCCCCATAAATTGTAGAAGTAAATAGGAGATTCAAATCTGCAAAATGCTGGACATTCCTTGTTCTTTTCTCCTAGTAATATTACTTTTGTGGCAAAAATGTCATTAAAAGCTCTATTTTGAGTTATTTATAGTCGATTTTTTTTTTACATGCACAATAGGACTTATACTTTCTGATTTCTATATATAAATAAAATAAAATAGGTTGCTGTATATATTTTGGCAATTTTAAATACAAAAATAGCTTTTTCTCGGAAAGTAGATTTTGTGACATTCCTTGTTCTTTCCCCTTACCCTTCATATGAAGAAAAAAAAAAAGTTGTATTACTTAGTTACTTATTTGTAACTGGTTGATGAGTTGAACTTGGCCTACAGGAACTGCGACAGATATGACAGAGCACCCTAGGTTGCTATGACACTGTAGAGCAGACTCTAAATGATGGAAGAGGAATTATTATTTAGAAGAGAGGCTAGTAAGTAACTTCGGGACGAGGCTCATCAATGAAGAATTCCTAGCATTAAAATATATCCGCATTTTTAGCGTACTTCTTCCTTCCCTGCGAATTGGAGGAAACCATCTTATGACGGATACCCTATGACGCAATACGCGAGTGCGGATGATAATTCTTGTGATTTCCCAAAACGAAACATCACTTCCACAAGATTTGGTTTTGTTTATATGAAATTGTAACTTTTTTATCTCAATTTAGGTTTAATCTACTTTTGGAGCGAGGAAGACTGAATAATAAGAAGGTTGCAGAATATTCTTGGAGGAATGCGATATTGCTCCTGAATAATAAAAAAATTAAGTTAACACATTGTATAGTAATTTTTCTTTCTTGTTGCTCTTTGGAGTTTTGTTATTTATCATCTGAGCCCTATCTTGCTTGCTTAATTTATGATATTTTATAATAATAGATAGGATATAATGTGTTTCCACGTCTAAAATATCATAACAACGCAAAACCCGGATACAGTATCCCCAATGGTAGAAATAACAAGTAATGCCCGAGGTTTAGTGGCATAATTTCATTTGTACATATTACGCAGTGAACTTCAACTTGTTATGATATGGACCGATTTCGCTGATAACGAAATCGTCCAATCGTTTGATATAGGGATTCTATATAACTGTGTACAATATGGAATACGGCATTTGCTGTAAAACACTTATTACCGGACTGCATAAAACAGTCCCAAGAACAAAACTGTCCTTCCTCCACTCGTTCGTCCATCCTGTAGCTGTGAAGTTGAAGGGGGCTCGCTATTAGCAGCGATCACGCAGCAGGCTGACTTTAGATTTTATGATATCTGGGCTGCGATTCATTTCCCCCCTAAAATAGCAAATCCTTTTACATATATTTTCTAAAGTCTTCGAAAGTTGAATATATACAGTAGCTACTTAGCTTAGTACAGATGCCAGCATTGAGACCTTATACGTTTTTAAGCATTATCCTTCTTCAAAAAAATAAATAAAATATAATCCCTGCTTCATTTAGATATAGTGCAACACTGGTGACCATAACATACGATGCACTGCGTCTATTCTAAGCTTTTCAATACAACAGACAACGGTAAGCCGTTTATGAAAATTCGCTAAGATGACGGAGTTCCTTAGTTGAACTTTTTAAATTATTAATTTATGTTTCACTGCATTAAAACTTTTCGCTACGCGTCATTTTTTATTACCATCAGTTTTAATAAGGGTGAGTTACAGCTTTCGCTAAAAGCATATGCATATTTTAAGTCCGTGGCCCAGTTTCAAACTAATTTTCCTACAAGTCGGTAATGAACCTAAGAACATAACAACTTTCTTAGATCATTGCACGATCCAACTATTATGGTAAAGAAAAGATTTATGTTCTAATTATGTTTCACTAGGAATGTACTATTGTAATATTTACTAGGTGCTAAAACAACGCTATGATTAACAATGGTGATAACAGCGAAGTAGTTGCTGAAGGTTGGTCAAAACTTGAAGGAGTTCGTCTCCTCCTAGAGTACAACTGATTAATTTTGTTATTAGGTAATTCCAGAACTTGAATCGTTGGTATCTATGTAAATCATTTTTAGTTGAATGCAAAACATAGAGGAAAAATAATTAATACAAAAACATATTGGAAATAGCGTACAAATCAAGTTAATAAAGTGGGCGAGTAAAATAAGAAAAATTATTATTATACCTATTATCGTTATAGTGGGATCGTATAAAACAAAAAACAAAAAAAAAACACTTTTTAACTTTATGAAGATGATGATGCTCCACCCATATGCGAATAGCATCATTTTCAAATTTATAAGATGTTGCAATAAACGATGCCACTCAAAAACTCATCTTAACTCACGTAAACTCAGTTCAATTTTTTCGAGTAGGCGATTTAGTTGTAAAGATAAAATCGGAAATAAATTAACAAAAAAAAAATACATATTCTAAAATGAAAATAATCATTCCAATAAAAAAAAAATAAATATATATGTAATAAAAACTAATGTGAAATCGTTCTAGGAACCTGTGAGATTATTTTAAGAAGATGAAATTTATTATTTATAATTGTGTAATCATTTGCACCCGGCTGTTGGTGACTTCTATATTTTATTGAAAATGTTAATATTTTTTAAATATGTCAGTTCTGTATCTATATACTAGCTGCCTTCACAAAGTAAATCGGTCAAGTCATGTAGAATATCCAAGCTAATCCGTAACCGACAGTGAGTTGATATATGTTTAAGAGTAATGGGTTAAAATGAGTACATTTTCGTTTGTCACTCTTTTTCATCTGGTACTCATGGGTTATGCGTGTATGGCCGATTCTTAGCCTCGCAAGTACTACTTCTTTTCGGCGTGTGATGATGATCAGTTAGTAATCAGTGGGTTTTATAGGTTTTAGTTAATTGTACGTCACAGCATACCAAGGAAGTCGCTATATGCCTGGTATCATTTTGCTGGTATGTCTAGTAACGTTATTGTGAAATAGATTAAATGGTGAATGAATGAAAAATAATTCAATTAAATGCATGAGTACAAATATGATGGCAAATAGACATGTACTAATATGTAAATTTGTATCTTCAACTTATTGGATATGAACTTCAGCACGAATTAATTAAAATAGTTCATATCCTCATCAGTTTTCCTTTTTTTAATATAATTAAAATTTTAATGTACACTAATAAATATTATAGATTTTGAGACAGTTTATCTGCAGGTTCCATACTTTTCTGGCAAGTACAGGGCTGATTCCTTTTCTTTTTTCTGATGAAATGACCCCAGGCACGCGGAATGCTTATGCTGTAATACTCACAGCCATATACATGAAGCGCTTATATTTTCTTCTAGTTCGATGAATCGAAAGTATTCCTTCTCCGCAATAGATTTTTAAGAAGGTTGGCAACCTATAAATAGCATGGCGCTAATGAAATAGACGACGACGTGCCATTGAAAAAAAAAATTGTTAACGTAAGTGACTGTAGAAATGCATGCAGTAGAGAATCTCTGCCTGCACCTGATGGCTTCCCGATCCTCATGTTTAATGAATTTATCAATTTTGAATAAATAACTACTTGGATACTTTTTCCTATCCTAGAACGCTATGCCTTCAAATTCCACAGGCTGCGTGCATTCTAATAGAATTGCTAAATATGCTAAGGTCTACACTAATTTGCAAACCATATCACTTACTATGCTGAAAAGTTGAATAAAGGAAGATAAATAATGGCTTTTTAATTAAAAACACTGGTGAAGTAAAAAAATATCTTTAAATAAATTGGTTTTCCAGTGACCTTTTCGTGTCCCTTATCTAGTACACTGATTAAACAACGCTGTTTATTTTAGCATTTTTACATCCGACATTCCAAAGTATCTCTATTCCGTGTTGTAATGATAGTAAACAAATAAAACGTTCATAATGAGCGTATTTTTAATCATTGTTAAACATAATTTATATTAAAGTAAATGCAATCATTAAGCTCTCCGGAGTTCCATTACTACTATCTCAACTCCTATTGTTAAGTGATTTTGGATGGTGTCATATTTAATTGGGACGAGGTAAGCCTCGTGGTGGAGCATTCGAGTATTATGCTCAAGGACCTGAGTTTAAAACTCGGTCGCGCGTTAAAGATTTTATCTAGTAGTGTCGTTGTTTTAGGGTTGGATTTGAGTTCCCGCCTTTAACTAAAGCCTTTAAGTAATTTTTACTAGTGAGTACGTGCAAATGGAAAAATCAGGTGACCGGATCATAGTACTGACCGCACTATGTCTCTAGTGTGCCGTATGGTCAAAAATCAGATACTTCTCCAATATCTGACCTTCTGGGCCCTTGCGCCCAGTGGGTTTCTTATACACAAATCCTTGTATTTCGCAACTTATTACGAAATATAATTTTTAAGACTCATATAAGCTCGAATTTATTTATTTTTAAGGCTTCGCAACTTTGGCGACTTGCCTGTTATCTTATCATCCCACGGCTCGCTGGTAAAATTCCTCGCTGCACCCTGGATGTCGGCGCTAATGACCTAGATGTAGATGCGCCGTAAAAAAAAAAAAAAAAAAAAAAAAAAAAAAAAAAAAAAAAAAAAGAAAGCTCAGGTAATGTATAAGTTTGATACACTCAACGAATTTTATGTGAAATGTTTCACTTTTAATAGGGCATCAATTGAAAAAATAACGCGTAGCAAAAAACAAGACAATAAAATAGAAAGAAAATGAACTAAATGATGTCAAACGATAAAATGTCAAATTGTAACATGTAGACATTAAAAATAAGGCAGGAAGGCAGGAACGTGATCCCTTGTAACAATCTTCTCTTTTTCGTAAAACATCAGATAAAGTATTTCAATATTAATTTAATACAGATAGTGTTTTCATCTTATGTGAAACATAATTAATTTTTCTATAGGCTTACAGTGAATCTATGAAGTCCGAATCGAAATGTGCACCTCTCAGCAGGCTCAGAGGGATAGATAGGAGGTATCTGATTTTTGACCATACGGCACACTAGGGATAGTCTAGTCAGAACAAAATCCGGCCGCCTTATTTACCCCTTTGCAGGTTACCATTAATAAATTAATTAAAAGCTGGGTAGGCCTACGGGCCGGATCCAAACCTGGAACGACGACACTGGAAGATAAAATCATTTTGAACTCCAGTCCGCAAACATATTAGTCGAGTGCTCTACCACTGAGCTAACCTCGTCCCCATATATATAAAAAAAGTAAACAAATATTGGATTAATTGGACCCATTAAGTTCTAAAAAAGATACGAAATACCTTAAATATTAACGCGGTAAGTAAAATGAATAGGAAGTAAATTTGATGTTCTGGAATGGTCGCCTGTCTCTTTTCACTTGAATTCTTTAACGACCTCCGGCACTCATTTCTATCTAGAATAGGATTGTGTGTGGGTGTTCAAATTTTCATGGGCTCTTAGGTACATTTTTAAAGATATTTTTACCTTAGAATATACTGTAAAGCTATAAACTCTAATGGTTAAAAATAGATTTTCTGTTCTTGGACTGTAACAGAAATAAATAAATAGATTAAGAGCAATATGTTTTGTTATGCCTATAAAATCTTACTGCCTCAAAGGATTTGCTAGATGAGTTATGTTTGATAGAAGACGAATATATTTCTAATTAGAACAAATAATACATTTATTTTTTCATCCTACTAAAAATAAAATATAACTAGAGCATAGCTGAATTTAACTTGCCTAATGGGCCCATTAAATTTCATAAAAAGGGGGATTAGGCCGTGTAATAAAGACCCATTATTCATTATTTGTTTTAATAGCCTGTTCCGGGCCTTTATTACCATAGTAGCTTCTAGCGTAACCTATATATTTTTATTGTTAGTTACCGTTGTAATAATCTTAACTTAAATTTTTTATTTATTTATTTTAAATGCAATAATATTGACATTGAAATTAAAATATGTGTGTGTGGACAAGAACTTTTCATATGGACGTGTGTTACATTGAGGTTTTTGAGTAAGAAATAAATTTTCTTTAAATACAGTTTGACAGCAGTCATCTTACCGTGTTTCCGTATAATTTAGTAAGTTTTGGGTATAAACTGTTAATTTCTGACTCCCGCAGATAAGTCAGGGATGTACAACACAAACAACTTCTCTCTTATTGTTACTGCCTGGTTTTGTTCACTAACTATTTTTTAATATTAAGTGGGCTAAAAAAATAAAGAAGTAATAGTCACATTTAATTTAACGGCATTATCTCTTAGGGTGGGTTTACACTTGTTAGTTATTGCAGGAAATTTATATCAGACAGAAATTGAGACTAGTGTAAACCATGAGCAATTTATGTCTGAGATATATATTTCTATCACGAACTATAAGTTTCGACACTTCTATACCAACAGGTGTAAACACAGATTTTTACGAGAAGAATTTAATTTCAGAGATAAATATCTTGGCTACTAGCTGTATTGTCGACACTTCTATACCAACAGATGTAAACACTGATTATTTGTGCTTTTGGTGAATTTATCGCAAATTAGAACAAATCCAGAACTGTCCTATACATATCCATGACATAAAAGTCTAGCTATTTCTGTCAGTATGTAAACCTTCAAAAGAATATCTATCCGACACCTGACATATTTCCTGCGAGAAGTGTCAGATGTAAACGCACCCTTACAACTTTTTCACGGTTTCTTTTTCGCAGTTTCTCGGCAAATAAAAAAAATAAAATTAGCAGAATATTTTTGAATCGGTATATTCCCAACTGTTTTTCGACTGAGAACTGACATAAATAAATAATAGTTATATGTGTTATACTTAAACGTTTTCATTTTCTTTATGGTCGTATTATTTTAAAATTTTTATTTTTACACGTTTGTGTTTTACATGTTCGATGAATTGTATAATTTAATATATATCTCATATTATATAATTGTATAGCTGGGCATCCATAATTGGAAGTATATGTTACGAGTGTAATCGCCGTTGTTGCGGTTGCTCATGAATACGTTTTTGTTTGAAGAAAAAAAAACAGAGCTTGATATATCAAGCTTTCAAGTGAAAACTTTGCACTTCTAAAAATCGAAAAAATACCGAACTTTTTAGACAAAAATTATTTTTTTCTTTAATATCTGCGCTTCCTTAAACCCTACAAGAATTGATGTAACTTACGTTTATGATTGTGGAGCTGATTGTAGTTAGCAATCTCGCATTAAAATTGGCTTCATATGATGCCTCACGTCCAATTATCATTGAAAAGTGTACCCAAAAGATTATCAACGCTAAAAACCGTTGGCTTTGTGAGTTTAGACGAAAAATGATTCCCGTTGGGTGGATTCTGCTGTTTAACTAACTTGACCTTTCTTTTTAGACAGTAAGCATTTGTGAATCGAACTTTATCAAAATGGCGTTGGCATTACCTGACAGCGTCATGGCAATGATATTTTAAGCTGATTTCTTACTTGGCGAGTACAATGCATTACATCTATGAGCTTTTTTACCTCAAGCATGGTTTAATATTTGGAATCTCTACTTGTAATAAAATAGATTAATTTATTTTCCATTTTTTTTTTTTTTGCATTTTATTTGGAGAAATAAGGGTTATATTGATATAGGTTGGTTTGCCAGGAAGAAGGTAGGCAGAGAAAGAAGAGGAAAGAGTTCAAGGATATATTTACATTTCAATTAGCTGAATCGGGAAACTTTTAAGGAAGCTTTCACGCGAACTTTTAAGTTCAGGAAAACTGCTTTAAGGAGTCCTTATGACCCATAAAAACTAAGTTAGATATTCGTTTCCAGTTACAATATGAAATATTCTTTATTCTAATGACAGATTCACAGTAATATTCCTAAAAACAATAATAGGCTACGAAATTATTTTGGCCTAGGAAAAAAAGCTTCCTACAGTTTCTTCATCGTCAAGAATCGTTTCGTACCATTGTAGATCCCGAGTTGATTTCGCAGTAACATATATAGGCCGAGGGAACAGGATGTCATATCTGCATGATATAACAGGAAAAAACCCGCTAAATTCATTGGGCCCATCGAAAGAATAGGTCGTATAAGACTAAATAGTCAAATCGTGAAATTTTATGAATATCAAAGTAAGACAGGTGAAAGTCACGCACATAGACACATTGGGATACATTCAGAAGAACATTCTCGGTTAGAAAGTTGGTCGGAGGGAGATTTGCAGGTTGATCTAGTGATAGCTAAGTTAGAACGAATGAAACAGCTTCGGATGCGATACCTTTAAGACCACTGTCGTTTGTTGGATTTTCAATGGCCTGTTCCTAAGATGCAATAGTAGCAAAAACCAAAAGAAAGTTTGGTCAACTCTGGGAAAAGCAGAATATTTCTCCTTAGACGTATTTGTGATAAAGAAATGTTTTTGGCTATGGCCAGAAAGGAATTGAGGGAGATAGTAGCAACTGTCATCATCAGTCTGCTGATGGTGCAAAGGATAGAATGAGACACACAAGCATGTTGCATTTGAATGTGTAGCTTTGGAACGAAGGTGGTTCCTACATGGGTAGCCTTCATAAGAATGAAATCAGGAGGTCCTCTAAAGTGAGACAGTGTCTGGTGTTCTTTAGGAGTTTATTTAAGACAAGGTCTAACCATTTTTGGGACTCACAATAGAACAATGACCGATCGTTTGTGACCTTAGGACAGCTAAATTTCCTATTAAAAGGGAACATAAGGAAATTTAGGACCATCTCAGTCGGAGTAAATAGTGCTCCAAGCTTCGGAAAGATTAATTTAATTCCATTTATTTTGTAAAAATCTGTTAGTCAATATAAAAGGACACTAAACTCCAGGTTGTGATTTTTTAGTCTAATAGCCTGTCCATTAAGAGAAAGATTAAATCATAATAATTGTGTATGGAAACTGTTAATATTCCATTGTACGATGGACATTTTACAGATTATTTTTTGTTGAGAGTGTTTTAATCCCCTGAAGTACTTAATACACCGACTACTAAGCCGTGTAATGCGGTTCGTGATCATGCATAGAACAGTTGGCTGAAGTTTTAGCACTTTCCTCCGAAGGATTGAGGTTGCACTCATGACGGAATTTTTGAAAAAATTCTTCAAATCTCCATCGATCCTACCTAGTAGGCACCAAAAATGACCCCCGTTAAAATATATATATATATATATATATATATATATATATATATATATATATATATATATGTCTGTTATCACGATAGTGGCCAGAGTTTTTGTTTTTTATTCACGAAACGTGGCATATAGCGTTCAATTAGCAAACGTTTGAACGAGTTCGTTAATTACCAAAATCGGTCCTCCGGGAGGGGGGTTTACCCCGAACCCAAAAAACTAATTTGACCCTGGCAGCCGTAGTTTTTGTTATATTTCAACGAAACTCGGTATTCGTTATGTTGATTTAAAGAGAGACATACGTTGTAAAAATAAACTAAATCGGTTTATTAGGAGGGGGGGGGGGGGTTTACTCCGGACCCACATTACCAATTTGTCACTACCAGCCGTGATTTTTGTTACATTTCAATGAAACTCGGGATTCGTGGTGGCAATCAACAGAGAAAAATGGGTTGTAAAAATAAACTAAATCGGGTTATTTGGAGGGGGGGGGGGTTTACTCCGGACCTAAAGTACTAATATACTCATACCGGTCGTAATTTCTGCTGTATTGTAACGAAACGCGGTATACGTCATGGGTATCTCATGAGAAAGAATTGTTGTAAAAATTAAGTAAATCGGTCGATTGGAAAGGAGGGTTTACTTTAAACTCTGTTTCATTGGAATTAGCCGGCCTGACGTAGGTTCCCAAAGCCGCCGCGAGGAGCGCTATCCCCCACTATGGGGACAGTATCCTGTTCCAGCGTCAGATCGAAAGACGGAAAATGAAGTTTTTGTGTATTTATTATATGGTACAGTATCATATATTAACATAACTCTGGAAGCAAATTATTTACAAAATTAATAATTGAACAGTTCTCATAAGAAATGCAAATGAGCAGAACTATTCACGTTTTTATTTTATTTATATAGGTTATTTACAGCAAAGTATTCAGTAATGTAGTCTACACTACAAAAATTCTGAGGAAAGTGCTTAGTTATGCAGCTCCTGCGTGACGGACTTTATATATTTACTGTGTGCTTTAAGAAAAATGCGAAATAATGAGAGAGTGGATTCTTCCCTCCAGCAACCAACTCTATTGACATAATGAGGAATTTTCTTGATTACCGCTGTTTCAAAACTTTGTTTTATTCAATTTATTTTTTTTTTAAGCAAGTGTATTAATGGCACTAGCCTGCCTTGTGGCCAAGAATTAGATACCCGCGGGACTGATCTTCTCGACCAATAATTTTTTTATGACAGAAAGTCAAAGACCAATATGCCATTTATGTAACTCAGAACTTGAATGAATGAAATATTTACTGCCAGACTGCCAGAGAAGAAGAACTAAAACATCCCGAATGATATGCAAGAACTGCGCAATGATAGCCAGTACATCACTATACTGACTTACCTCAAGAACAAAGGACTGTACAACCTTATTTGGTGCACTTTGGCGTTCATGTAATCTAAAAACTTACCTACCTAACTACACACACTATATACTGGAACTAGAATAACCATGCTGATTTCCTGTAATAACTAGGTTCAGAGGACATTGTTCTTTGTCGCCATTAAAGTGGGACACTCATACAATAAATAAATAAATAATCTTCTGATGGTATTTTAATTTATCCAAGTTAATCATAATAAAACCGATGTACTTGAATTAGTTGTTAGCAACGTAGATACACAGATACAATTATAAATTGTTCTAAATGACGTAAAAAGGACTTCAATAATATTAGGTTAGCATGACAAGGAGCTATCTGTTTTTGGGTGAAGGGTTTTGCTATTTGTAGGATCGAACATGGATTGTTGTATAGTATTCATGGGGAGACTAATGTGTTCCCATCAGTTTGCCCATTTATCCAGTTTACCACTTTCCTAATCGTTACATTTGTCTATCCACTTTCCGTTTTGTCAACCCTTTAGTATAAAGTGGTATTCGATTTATACCATTTCCAATAGCATTCATTATAACTTAATTTGAAATACCAATAGAAAAATAAAACGCTCTACTATTCAGCAAGCCAAAGACCTAACTAGGACGACTGCAAAATGTCTAAACGTCTGACTCGAAGGAACTGCTTCTTCTGAGCGCGTTTCCATTATTATATATAGTGTAATTTTTAAAGCATTGAATAGAAAAGTAAATGTTCTTTTTTGCTCTTTCGTAAAAATGTAAACATACCAAATAATAAATGTATAATAAAATCTGAGAAGCAAGTGTTTAGGCGCCACAACAGAGAACTAACAGTATCCTAACCGGAAATTACTCCTTCCTCCTTCTCAAAGTTCGCTCGAGAAAAACACTATTACAAATATGGTTCTTATTTTCATACCATTTTTTACTAAAACACTCATTTTACTATTATATGCAATTTTAATAAACAATTAAAAACTGAGAAAAACATAGTCAATAGAATGAGATCGTCCCATCGAAAATTAATTTAAAACCGTTTTTGAAGGAAATTTAATAAGCTTTCGAATAGTTGCTTTCCACGTACCACGATTGCACAACCGTTGTTGAGATATTTAAGAAAATATACGAAAATTCTAAAACTGTTCATGACTGTTAATTAAATATTTTCCCACTCAAAACGTAACCGAAATTTAAATATCTTTGTTTATAAGAATACCAAACATCTTTAAAAAGTTTCAACTGAATTCATCGTTTCCATGTTCCCGAACTGAAAATTAGTTACACAGATTACATAATGCATCAAATAGGAAAACGAAAACGCCAGATCTCCGCCCCAATTATTTATTATTTTTTCAACTTACGGAGTATTTTCCGGATATCTAGAACTTTACTGGAGGAGATTCACTCTTAGACTGTCTAGGGTCTACGAGTGAATTGCCTAAGTCCTTAAATGTGCTTTGACATTTAATGTACATTTAAATTGCTAATTTAAAAACATTTTTTTTAATACCCAAAAACAGATTTTTTTATATATTCTTCAGACAGTTCTATTAGTGTATAAATATAATTCCGTGTTGGTTTATGAAGACATTAGCTTCATTTCAGCCTAAAAGATTGTTAAGATTGTTATAAAGGTGATTTTTGTATTCATACAAGATCAACTTTCTGTAAATTTGAAAGTTATTTATTTATATTATTTGGCTAATTTAATCTTATTTACTCCTAAATCAAGCATTAATTTTGAATCTCAAAGCCAATGTTTGGAACCAAACATTCGTTTAATGATAACCATTTAAATAATTATATGAATTATTTTTCATAAATTCGTTGATGTACAAGATGCGAAATAAGGAAAATTGTAAATTGCCTTTTAATATTATTTCTTTAAATAATATTACCAATAAAGCCGGTGGTCTTTGTATATTGTAATATATCAACATTAAACTTCTAAATGAAATAGTAACTCGATTCGCTTCCAAGTGCTCTAATATAATAATAGAGGTAGAGGGAATATGTTATTATTATTCTATATCAATTAACTTACTGGCGTTTAAAATGTTATTAATTAATGCCTAAACCAATAATTAGGAAGAGAGATTATTTTATTACCACAAATATGTTTAGATGTATACTCATGCGCACTCACACACACCTGCGTACAGGCATACGCTTATTTAACAGAATTCTGATTCCTATGAATTATTAGTTGGACATAAGGAACATATATTATTATATTTATTAATTGAGATTATATGTCATTGGTTGTTTGATAATATATGAGAATACTATGCGGTAAACAACGAAAGATTATATTATAAGATTATATGATATAGTAATCCTACAGGATTGTGCTGTCGAGCGTTCAGGATAATTTATGGGAATATAAACCAAGTATTTAAATTAAACCTAGTATCTAAGTACTACCTAAATGGAGATCATTTGAGAGTTGGGAATGCTTCTGATGCTGCTATAAAAAAATGTAACGGTTTGTCGCTATTTCAGTATATTGATGTGAAGTGATGATAGTGGTGATGCTTGAATCGATTTGTTTTAATTATTTTTTCATTAAATGACTTATAGGAGGACCATTAATTAACGCACACCTCGCAAAATTTAAAATGTGAGCAGAAAGTCAATTAGTTTTTTTAAACAGTTTTTATAAATATCAATCAAATCATAAGTCAATTGCGAATGGCCTATCCTAAGCCGACAAAGAACGAATCCTCGTCTGCTGTATGAATCTCATGCACGTATTGTTTCTTTAATCTTCCTTAGCTTATTATTTCTTATCCTATACCGTGTTTACTCCCATTTTTGAGTAATTATTGTCTTATCCTCTGTCCTTAAGCACTGGTACGTCGAGCAGTAAATCTCTAGAAGATGTCCTGCTCCAAGTTTTGTTTGTAAGTCCGCTTCAGTACTAGAATCAATGTCTTCGTGGCCTGGTAGCCAGTACATATTTAAGAGTTTAATATAGGCTTGCCCAGTATAGTATTGAAAAAAAGAAGTGCAAAATGACTCTTTGTTTTGTTGTTGTTAGATTAATCCAGTTCAACTTTAATTTTGTTAGAAAACTATTTTCAAATTTATTCGAATCAAATAATTAATTTTTTATTTTTATTTATTTATTTGTGAGCGTCCGCAACGGCGGTGATTCGCCGAATGCAATTGTTACGTGTACTTATACATACAGTTGTTACATATCGGTTTTCTGCACCTACATTGGACCCGTATTTCTCCCGATCCGATCCGATTAAATCCGATTTTGTTTGACCGACAGCGGACAACTTGAGTGCCTACATTGGTCCCGACCCTTCCCGTACAGCTCGTATTCATATTTTAAAATTATTTCTGAGAAAGGTAGCTAGAAAATTATAAATATTGGATGTTTATAAACATCTTCCCACGTAATTTAATAAACAAGGGAAGCGAAAAACAGAAATGTGAATTGACAAAGTTGTTCTAAATTGTATTATCTAAAAAAAAAAAAAAAATGCATTGAAATCGATTAAGATGTAGAGGATATAGACTTTTTTGTAACACAATACGTTGTTTGGTGCCATTTTGCGTCGTCTGTCCGAAATACGTCTAGAAACAAACCAGTTTGAACGACCAAGAATCGGTGGCCATCGGATCGGGTCGGGTCGGGACCAATGTAGGCACCTCCATTGAGATGCATGTGTTTATTTTTCTTCCGTCAGTCGGTGGTTATCGGATCGAATCGGGACCAATGTAGGTGCCTCCTTATACATACAATTCTTATACTAATATTTAATATTTAATTATAATAAAACCAATTTTATATAGTTTTATTACGTAAATGGTCTTATATTTTGTCCAAATGTGGGCTACCTTCATTCTGTAAGTCGTCCATGTCATGTGGATGGTCCAAGTAGTCCCTGTCCTTGCAGTCTGTGTTTGATTGTTAGTTGCATGTTACAAATGCTGCATACGGCCTTTTCTCGTCTCGTCATTAAATGAGAATAAGTACGTAATGAATGACCAATTCTGAGCCTCGTAATCACGACTTCTTCAGTCCTTGTCAGTCGATTACTCGGTGGCCAGGCATTCACGGTCTCGTATTTTGTTGTCGGTAGTATGTGTCCGATTTCAGCTTGAATAAAAAGTCTAAATTCGAAATAGGGCTGGGGATAGATTTCCCCATTTCGGGTGAGCTGAAACCGGGTCGTTTGAAGAACAATTAATAGGCAGTAAGTTGGGAGAGGAACAAAAGTTATATTGGAGCTATTTCCCGAGCGGTAGGCCGAACCCAATATAGAAGTGGCAAGTTAGAAGGGTTTATCACGTGACCTGCTCCATTAATGGCAAACAGAGAGTTTTGCCAAGAATCCATTCACGGAGGAAATACACCATCCCTCCATTAACTCCAGCTCTCTCACAATCTCAAGGGTATTGTATTTGCATATTTAGGAGATATTTCCTATATTGCGGAAGATTATAAATTTATTTAGGCAGGCTCAATATTTATTTTTATAGATTAGATAGAAGATCGTATGTACGTATTTCATTATTCTGACGAGTTTTTTTAGAATGATAGCAGTAGAAATTTAAATAGAAAGAAAGTTGACGTCAATGATTTTCTCGAACGCAGAAAAAATGGAAAAGCAAGAATCTCAAAACGTTCCGGAACGCAGAGCAGAAATAATTCAAAAAGAACATCAGGCTATTTGGAAAAATATTGCATTTGAGGAAAAATTATTTCAAATGAAAATTCACGATGTATTTAACCCTGGATTGACACTGCCATTGCCATCTACGTTAATAACACCGTGGTGTAAATTTTACCCCATACTTTGAAAATATATAAAATAAATAAATTTCAGTTTTTTTTTCTTTTGCTTTTTTATACAAGAGCAACTTATAGAGGAGGGACATCAAGAAGTAAATTCAAACAGGAATAAATCTGCCGAATATTAATTAAAATTCACAAAATAGCTAGGTAATCCTAAAACTCTATATTGTTCATACACCAAATAATAAGGGTTAACCCTGGATTGACACCGTGGTAGACAATAGATTGTTAACTCCAGATAAGAAAAACAGAGATGTTGGAATATTTTGCTTATTTAACTATAATTAGACGTGGCTCATATGGACTACTATACCGAGTTCTAGGCCATTAGCGCCGACATCCATGGTCCAGTATGGAATTATCTCAATGAGCCGAGTGGAAAATATCTGAGCTGTAGGTTGGACTCGAACCCCTATCTCCCGCATGAGAATGCCAAGAGTTAGCCACATGACCACGGGGAGACCCTACTTTTAATAAAAAGATAGTTTTACAAGGATGAATGACAAAATAACTGGAAAAAGACCAAATATAATACACATAAAATTAAATGTAATGAAGATTCATCGCAATTGTTAAAAGAAAAATAATTGAACAGCTCGTTAAAAATGTGGATGACCAAGATACTGAATTGAAAAGATGTACCAGAGGAAGTTTAGAAGAGATCTGGGCGAAATATCTTGCTCCTAGTAAAACATTTACAGCCCTTTGAAATAAAACAAGATTCCGTTATTTGTACATTTTTTTATCTATCATTATTCAGAATGTACAACAATGAAAAATATATTGTCGTGTCTCACAAGGCAGAGTGAATACAATCTGGATGAACTACTCCTGGAGCTGGTCTCTAGGCCAGATTTGTAAATATTAACATAAAATCAGATAACATATCCTTTCATATTAATTTAAAAAATCAAGAACATGTAACTTTTTTTTTTAGTTCGTTTGATACTTCACTTCAATGTTATACCTTCTTTGTTTGAAAACTATACTTTAGAATCTATATCTGTCTTCAGGAAACTAGAGTAAGTCTTTGCCTTTGCTATTCCGTTCTAATAAACGCAACCCTTCTTCACATCCTGTCTTCATCTCGTGATCCCAGCGAAGAGAAGGTCCTCTTTTTCTTTTACCTTCCTGGAGACAACACTACACTATCTTCTTTGTCCAGGAGACGTTCATCTGTCGTAGAATGTGCTGTCAGCGGCTTCCTTCTTTTATTAAAGTATGTTTAAAAATAGTTTTATACGGAGATTAAACAAAATAAATTTTACTCCAGTTGACTAAGGTCATTCTGAATGATTTTAATTAAGTCAATCATTCAAACAGCTGACTTCTTACAGCAGATTCTAATAAATACATTCAGTAATTATGGCGTCCTTCTTTGCCAAAGGTTATTTTCTATAAACTGGATGAAATGTAAAAATAATTTAGCTCCTGAAGGGGGATCCATTGTACGCAAAATTAGTAAAGAATTGTTTTAATAATGGGCCTTTTGCTTACTCTTTTGTTGGTATAATTTATGTAATCTATTCGTCTTTTTGGTTATGGAGGAAACCCATAAGTCTTAAGGCTTAGGTTTGTCGAGTTTGATTCCTTCCGACGGGGGGGGGGGGGGGGTACAAAAGATAGAAACCTTTATATAACCCGTCCTAAAAGAAATTGAACTCTCCTCGAACGTTGCACATCATTAAGTCGTTATTGTTAAGGATAACTCTGTTGAGGCGTTGTAACTTTACTAATGACTTCTGAACTCCCATTAACTCCATTCAAGATTATTGTATTGTTTCTTAAAATAAATTAGGTTTTCATGACAACTGCAAAGCTAAGTTTACGGATTCTATACAAAATGCGTGTGCCGATTGGTGAAGCGCAATGCAACAAGATGTGTCTTACATCAAAGAGGTCTCTAAATAGCGAGCTTTGACTATTACTCCATAGGAATGGAATAGTAGTGTGTTGTACTTCGTAGTCATAGTACTTTAACATTAATTTTAATCTGAAGACTATACTGGTTTCACTGCTTAATGAATTTAGTCGTAATAAAGGTTTATGGTCTATTTCCCTCGTGATATGGCCCGTGCAAACCCGCACGACTTCTAGGAATTGCTGTTCAACCCCTTAAACTGGTTATTCATGGCACTCGTGATGTAGTTGGCGATGATCATGAATTGAGCTAGAGTGCGCTGTAAACATAGAAAGCTACATCTGTTTTATGAAATGTAGTTAAAAAATATCAAAATATTTAATAGTTAAATTAACTTAACTTACGGGAGGCTCGGTGGTTGTGAGTGTTAAGGAGTGAGCACTTAGCACTTCGAACCAGGGGTCGTGGGTTCGATTCCCACTATGGGGTGGTGGCTTTTATTTAGAAAAAACAAAAGGCATCAGCCCTGTCCTGGCTAGAAAAAGGTGGTAACCTATAGATAACCTGTCCTAAAATTCTTAGTTAATAATAATGGACGTTAAAATTTAAATAAATAAACTTTGCTTAGTAAATTGTATGCAAAGCAGGTCAAACACCTTCACTGTTTTATTCCTTTTTTTTAACAAAACGTTTTCGAGGTCAGCACCTCATCCTCAGTGTCTTCCTATAGCTCAGCGAGGTTCACTCGGGCCTTCTTCCGACTACACTCACCGAGTGAACCTTGCTGAGCTATAGGAGGACACTGAGGATGAGGTTCTGACCTCGAAAACGTTTTGTTAAAATAAAGGAATAAAACAGTGAAGGTGGTTGACCTGCTTTGCATCCTATTTACTATGATGAACCTTCACCAGCCAACCAACCACAATTGTAGGAAACTTTGCTTACGTGCATACGGTAGTATGTGTGTGTTTATAAGGATTATTATAATTATTTTTATTAATTAATATATATTTTATTTCGTGAATTTGATTTTCCCCTTGATAGATTGATTTTTATTATATTCTTTATTTTCAGTTTTTACATTAATATTTTGTGTAGTTATATTCAACAAATCAAAAACGGCCTTCCGTTTTATGTTCTTGCGGAACATTAAATGACTTTTCTGGAAGAACCATTTTTAACGAAATTTTTCCACATGACCACAATAGTTACGAACACCGTGCACAATAGAATCGAGCTTCTTGAAAATCATCAATAATTTTTAATTTGTATTTGTTGATTAGGTCAGTTTGTATTATTTTAAGTACACTTATACATAAAAATATTTGTAAATAAATAATCCTTCTTCCTCATTTAACATCTCGGAAGGTTTGAGGAAAATGAATTCCTCCCTTTAAACTCGCTTCTAATTAAATTTGACTTGTCTTTAATTGGGATGAATTCTTTGTTTTATCTACGGATTTATTTTCTCGTTTTCCATTAGTCCAAAATTATTTTAATTGAATTCATTTTCCTCTTGTAATAGAGTTAAATTTTTATTCGTATTAATATTGATTAAATCATTATTTTTTTTTTCCTTTTTTTAATTATTATAGATTCTCTGTAGAGATACTAATAAATCAATAATTATATGGATATTATTTACAAACAACATTTATCGGACTTGATCACACAAATATTTATGAAAATTCACAGATTAACAGAAACGCGATGTTACAATGTTATGGATTCTGGGTCAGAAAAACATACGACTGAGTATTGTAAAACTATTTCCCTTTTATATAAATATTTTAATACCACTTTTTGACTGGTGACCTATAGACCCGTCATAAAATTCTGAGTTAATTATAATAGACGTTAAAAGTTTAAATAAATAAATAATGCCATTTAAGTGCATATAAAACATACTACATACGAGAGACACTCAAGGTTCCAAAAGATTCTTAATGACATTTTTTTAAATGTTAAATTATTTAGAAACGTTTAAGTTGAACCACGGATTTACAAAATAGTGTAAAAGTATGATAAAAGATGGGGAAGAATAGACATTTTTTATATCATGTTTTATCGGGAATTTATAATGCATTTAGGACTTTCATATTTTAGAGAGTACATTTTGATTATAAAACAACTCACTAAATAAGCGAAAACGTTGACATTTTTCCAATGTTCCAAACTCCAACAAAAATACTTTACACATTTGAAACAGTTTTTAAAAAACACTAATGCACTCTAACTTATAAAAAACGTTTACTGATTAAAAATCGGACTATTTGGACCGCGTTTTTAATTGTGAACTAAAACGTAGATGAGGTACAAATTGAGAACCTACAGGGCTTGATGTTAATTGGTAACGAAGGCCAAATGGACTTTCATTGATTGATGTACACATTCCCAAGATGGAGGCGGATAATTACCAAGGTGCATGTGTTCCAGGAAATGGTATTAATGATGCTTCATGAATGGACCGGTCTGGGTCAGCTGATTTCAATTAAATGGCAGCCGTGTTATAATGGAGATTCGCTCCTCATTGGAAATGTATTGATCGTGTGTGCATACTACTATTCACACACTTACCAACACCAATACGCACTTACGGTCGCATGCAGGAACTCCTTTATCTTCGTGCGTTTACGGTTCGTTTATATCCCTGGTGTTAGTTCAAAAGCTCTGAAAAATAACTGTATATTTTATTTCTTGATAAAACCACGTTGCGAAACTAATTTCCTGTTACATAAATATCAGTATACCTACTTCGATGAAAACAGCATTTGTAAGCGCTAAAATGGCCAAAATTTCATATCGGAAAAAACTCATCCCCTCTGCTTGACTTACTTTCGTTCTAAACAAAGCAATGTAACCATCAAAAGCACAAAAAAATACCACCTTATTTCTCATTCAACCTGCCTAATTTTATTCCTAACGTTTAAAGCTAAAAGGAATTAAAACAAAATAACCAATAAAGAACCGAGGAAACATATTCACACACATATTCGTATGCATACATACATATCTTAAGGTAATATCCCCGTCCAAACCAAACACCTTATGGGTGTTTAGGTCACTCTTTATTTTTGCACTTCTTATGTTGGTTTTGGACGCCCGTGATATATATAGCGTTTGGACGGTGTTATAGACTTATAATTTTTATTTCCTATTTTTATTTTTTTTATTTATTTTATTTTTTTTTTTTTTAATTCACTATAAAATAGTGAAGTCCTGCTGTACTCTTGGTCTGCTTGATACCTCCTCTTCCAGTTGGACATGGAAATCGATCTTAATTATCATCCCTGATAATTAAGATCGATTTAAACGTCCGAGAGCAATTAGAGATATAAAATAATAATATTTTAACAGGCAACTCTTCCATTACAATTTTCATGTTTTTTAACATAAAATCAGAATCGGCGAAAAAATATCCTTCCTTCATTTGAAAAAATGAATTTCAAGTCTAAATAGCCCACTTTCGGCGCCAAACGGAGGTTGATTTGACTGTCAATCTTTAGAACATACCCCAAGCTCCCAAAAAGACAAAATTATTTTTTTTAAAAAGAGCTATCCTCCGTACTTTTCCGTGTATGATGTACGGGGTTTGATATATTAACCAACATAAACGCATATATTCAAAAACGCCCTGAAACATATATAAATAAAATATTTTATTATATGTAATACAAGTTAATAAGTAATTCTGTTTCATGATGACCATGAACTCTTTCGTAGGCCTCAAAACAAAGAACCTTCGTTTTTTTGCGTTCAGTGAAATCAATGCCCTATTAGCAATATTTTCGAATACTTTAGATCAGGATTTCTCAAACATTCATATAACTATGAAGATAAAATAATCACCAATTTTACGTCGCCCTCTACCAAACACTTGTGAAGAAGCGTTGCATAAAATAAATAAATGAATAAATAGGCTGCAGTTATACAAATATGGAAAATATGAAATTTCAATTTTGTTAGGAACGTCGTCTATAGATCATTGAGATTTTATATTTAAAAACAGGACTCTTAGTTTAAGTTGTGAGAAGATGTACTTCTTACATTTGCGGCAGAAAAGCTTTAATTAGTTGATACATTAATAAATCAATTATCTTTGAGGAATATTGAAAAGGGTAATTAAGATACGATCCTAAGGGAAACAAAAACATTCCCCAAGCCATAGTGCTTTGGTCGTTTATTTACAATATAAATGAGAGGAAAGCAACCTAAAGGGAGTTCGGACGTGCCCGACAAGAGTCGTTTACAGAAGAAACATAAACAAGATCGTCCTTCGTGACATTTCGCCTTGGGGAATGGAAGGGGAAAAGACAGAGAGAATGGAACGGAAAGAAGGCAGAGAAAAGAAGGGGGGGGATTGCTTTATTTATATTTGCCATTGGAATTCAATGTAAATTTGGTATTTAAGACTACGGAGATTTTTTTACTCAGCTCAAAAATGGTAACGAATAAGTAAAAAAGGGTCTCCCCGTGGCCTAGTGGCTAACGCCTTAGATTCTCATGGGAGATTCCCCTCCAGCGGCAGGAATGTTTCTTATCCCACGTCAAGTTGAGAGGATTCCTTGCCGCACCATGGATATCGGCGCTAATTGCCCAGTTGACGGTGCGCCGTTAAAAAAAGAAAAAAAAATCGTTTAGAGCCTTCTGCTCAAATTCAGGAATATAAATATGCTTTAGCCAACGGCCATAGCCACGTTGAGTGCACCGGTTCCCGTTGATCACCGAAGTTAAGCCACGTCGGGCCTGGTCAGTACCTGAATGGGTGACCGACCACGTGCTGTTGGCATTAAAAAAGTGCGGCAACCTATAGATAGCCCGGCGTTAATAGCCCAAATGTTGATACGCCGTTAAACCTTAAAAAAAATGCTTTAGGTCCACCCGGCAAACCCATGTAATGTACTGTATAACATACAGTCTTATTTTTCGTACATGGCAAGCGCCTACGTCAGCGTACACTTTTTTGACGTGTTCTTTTTTTTCACTTTAGTCTTTGCTAAAGCATATTTATGCTAAACAATAGGCAAAGAAATTGAATCATTTTAAGCGTTAAAACCTTAAAGTCCCCCCCAAGTCACACAATTCATTTTTCTTGTCTTTTTCCACTTTCAATGATCCAATTTTACAAATTATGGGCATGAAGGATGCATTTAAGTTTAGTTATTGATCGTGTTGGATCCATTTGGTTGATTCCACCCTCCTTCTTCCGAATTGCGTCTATATTTATTATTAAAACGTTTATGATAATAATATACGTAATCTATTTACTCAAATCGACCATTAAATACCATGTTGTCAAATCTCATGGAGACCTATTTCAGTTCGAGTAAAATGACAGAGCGCACTACTACATATAAATTTATACAAGTACATATATATACACACGCACACACACACATGCTCTTGTACAATTATAATGTTTTATAGTGAAGTAATTGCAACATATTTTGCGAACTATTGAACTAAGAGATCCTTCTAAAATGGGCTGTAAATGTTGAATAAAGGAAGCATTTGGTGCAGTAAGGTAATAAAGATATGTCATCGTCTAAATCCATTCTTCCAATATGTAATAGCTGAAGGCTTTTTCAGGTGGAGACAATTGTGGGCGTCTTTATCCTTAGTTCTAGCTAAGCGATTGAATCAAATGTAATATGTACAACTTCGAAAAAAATGTTTTTTTTTTTTATTTTTTTTTCTTTTGAAACAAATAGTGAGTTTGTTTTTCGCAGATATAATTACATATTTGATGTTTAATTTATTAGCTTTTATTTATCTTAAAAATACGTATTTTTTATTCACTTTTTTTTTATTTTATCAATGAATTATTTCTGGCATTTATGTTTTTACTTTAGGTAATTTTATTTGTTTTTTAAGCAGTATCATATTACTTAAATTTTGGTCATATATATATATATATATATATATATATATATATATATATATATATATGTATATATATACATTTACACATACATATACATACATGTACATACATACACGCATAAACGCATACACACACACACATAAACATACATACGAGTACATACATACAGAAACATATATAACTTTATTTGTAATTGAGTTAGCAAGGATTTTTAATGTTTTTTTATTATTTTAGTTTCAATCCTACAAATACTCATGAGACTTCCTGGGTAATATCATTTGTTCAGGAATAAAATAAGTGGTATAAAATATTGTTTTACTTTTCACTAAAAGCTGTGAGATTTGTACTTATTGAGGAAACGGTCAACAAAAAAGGTTTTTGTGATCATACCTTTTAATAAAATAGAAAAGCAATATTAGAGCATTATTGCACAACTAATCAGGTTTAAAAAAAGTTAGTTCAAACGCGATTGAACGCCTTCGGTTTTGGAGGTTTTTCCCTCTGAGCGCCACTGTACGGGGCGGACTGACAGGCCTGCCTGACCGTTTGTAGCCTACTTTATGTCAATCGCGTCTATAGTCTATTAATTATTGAGCACTAACAGATAGATTGATGATTATTTCACATATGAGGAATGACAGATACGACATACGACTAATGATTACCTTTGAATAGTTTAATCGTGATTAATCCAAATAATATTTTATCCTAAGATTGATTATTCCAATTATTATTGTTAATCATTTAGATGATTTCTGTCCTAGTCCGATAAATTTTATTTATTGATATTAGTGAAGTTATTTGTCTAATTGAAATGATCTTTTTAAGCGGAAAATATATTATGATGAATATAAAATTATAAAGTTTATGTAAATGTTGGCTTCTAACGACCTCTTGTATAAGCTTCCTCTTACGTAAAGGAGAAAGCGTGATGTTATTGAAGGAAAAATAAAATGCTGAAATGCGCTTTAAAAATAAACGATAATTTAAAAAGGTTAAAGACTTTTTTTAAAGGTTGGCTTATCCTACGTATTTTCCATTCCTTTGCATTCTATCTTTAGAATGTTTCATAAAGAGCAGTCGAAAATTAACAAACATTAAAAGATATTCGTTTTTTTCCCTAACAGATAAATTTCGGCGGATTTCTTTTGAAAATAGAGTACACAAAAATAAACATTAAAAAATACTGATATTTCTGATTCTAAAATATTCAGAAAAATTTCCACGAATTTAACTTCAAAATATGACAAAATAAAATATTTCGCACTATTTATGGGAGAGAAAACACAATTTATTCAGATGAAGACGCCCATTTACAATTCTTCAAACACAACTTTTTTTTTAAGAGTAGTGATTTTCGAAAAGATGTCGCTAACCAGAAGTTTTTATTAATTTCCACTTTTTGAATTGATATTGTGGGTTGCAAAAAAATAATTGTGAACCTAATGAATTAATATGCAAAACCTATAACGAACTTTGGTGGATTGTTTTTTCTGTAATCAACATTTTATTCCCTGGATATGAAAGTCCTGAAGCATTTTAAAAATATATATTTATACATGTAATTTTAGTTTCCTACTTGCCTATTCCAATCAAAAGTCCTTCGTAAAATTGTAAATGCACCTTTCTATGTATCCAACAAAACCCTTCACAATGACCGCACCCGATTCCAAATGTTCCACTCCAAATTGTCTTACCATCTTAATCCTGAAGGTCTATCCTTATCATCCCAACCCCATCCAGACAATCCTCACAAGCGGCTGAAGAGACAGTGGCCCCGAGACAATTTAATCATCTGATCTTATCGTGAACATTTACTGAGACATCTCTGGAAGTGCCAACAGTGGTTGTCTTCTTCCATATTTTGTATTTTTTTTTCTTTTCTTTTATTTTACTTTTACTGTTTTTGTCAAATTGTACATCATACCTGCATGAACAAACTTGATTATTGTACTGCTAATAATTGTACAGATTTAAAATAAATAAATGGAAAAAAAAACTTATTGCCGTTTTGCAAAGCCGCGAATCAGATTTAACGATTCTTCTCGTTTTTGAATATCGTTATAAACCTTTTGATGCCTTAGAAAGGTCTCTAGCATGAATTCCGAAGGAGTTATGGGCAAAAGAGGAACAAAAAAAGTTTGATTTTTTTCTGGTTGTTTATTAAATAAAAATAATGTTTTCAGTTTACGCATACCTCTACTGTTATATCTGTTCCTCGGAAGATATTTCCGCGCAATTTCGCATGCCCCCCTCTCAATATTCACTCAAAACGGATGCGTCCTCACATTTTGGAATGGCTCCTCGTGCCACAAACCAACGTCCTCTAAACCCGTCATCCCATTCTCCATATATTTCAACGAACATTTTTCGTGATTACTTTCGTATCTGACAGTTGGTTTCACTATTGAAGATTTTTTCTGTTGAAAGTCCAATATACTGTAAATCTCATTTGAGTATTGTAAAGGTAGATACATAAAACCGCATGTTTTCCATGCTACATTTTCCTATATATTGTTTAATGTATGGTTGGAGTTTGTTATTCATAGAAATTTATGATATTTGCTAAAGTTGACGCGCCAAACTTATGCCTTTAACAACAGCTTTTGACGTCAGTCATAAAAGTTTGATGTATCAAAGATTAGCTTCATCCAATATAGATTGATGTTGATTAAACTTCTCCTCGATGATTACTTACTACTTGCTGGCTATTAATAAAGTTACGTTTTTCCCTCAGATGAAACAAAACTATAGGCGAATATTATTAATATTTAAAAACCACTGCATTTGAAGAAACGATTCAGTTTTATTCTGTTTATATAATACATTGAAAGTAAAATCAACCAGGGAAACCCTCAACTTTAAGCAGACTAACTGGCAAATGTATAGAGAAATTTTAAATTGCAACATACCCGTTAATCCAATAATAAATAATCCCACCGATCTAAACTTCCACATAAATGCTTTTATCGATAATATTAAACTTGCTCTCCGAAAATCCACTCCAATAATCACATCCCCTTCCGAAGGGGTACAAGAATTGCCCTACCATCTTAAAATACTCATCCACATTAAAAACAAAGTTAAAAAGAAATTCCGTCTTCCCTACAACCCTGCATTCCGGCGCATCATAAATTGGTTAGAAGACTTCACTCGTAAGCGATTGAACGTCTGGAGAAACCAAAACTGGCAGAAATTCCTATCCACGCTTAATCCTAGAGACAATTGTCTTTGGAAAGTTCATAAACGATTTACCTCCTCCTCTATTTCTATCCCTCCCCTAAAGAGTAACAATAGATTTGTTTATGATAATAAAGACAAAGCAGCTGTACTTGCGAAACACTTCCATGAAATACATCTCCTCACACAAAATTCAGGATCTCGATACCACGAAAACACAGTACGGAGAAAAGTAAATAAATATCTGAAATGCCCAACTAATGAAAACTTTCCCTCTGTTTCACCCAGGGAAGTTGCGTCTCTTATCAAGAAATTGAACACAAGGAAATCCCCTGGACCAGACAATATTTCCCCAATCAGTATCAAAAACCTTCCCAGGAAAGCAATTATTTGTTTAACAAAAATATTCAACTGTATTTTCAGGCTTAAACACTTTCCGGAAACATGGAAAACAGCTAAACTCATCGCCCTACCTAAACCTAAAAAAGATCCCTCTCTCCCTACCAACTACAGACCTATTAGTTTATTAAACATTATATCAAAAATATTCGAAAAAATAATATTAACAAGACTGCACAAACACCTCAATGAACGAAGATACTTGATTGACGAACAATTTGGATTCCGAGAAAAACACTCCACAGTAGCACAACTAGCCAGACTAACTGACCACATTACAAAACACTTCAACGAAAAGAAACACACAGGCTTAACACTACTAGACATCGAGAAAGCATTTGACACAGTTTGGCACTTAGGACTAATTTACAAACTCATAAACATTGGCACACCATCCTATCTCATCCACACAATACACTCATTTATCTCCAATAGATCCTTCTTTGTTTCAATAAAGTCATATACCTCTAATAAACAACCAATTCCTGCCGGCGTTCCTCAAGGTTCCTGTCTTAGCCCCACCCTCTTCAATATATACATCAACGACATACCTCAATCTAAAGACACAAATCTCTCTCTGTTTGCCGACGACACAGCCATATACACTAGCTCATTCAGGATAGACACCATAACAAACAGACTACAAAATACCTACAAGAAAATCAACAAATTCTGCAAAAAATGGAAAATTAAAATTAATCTCGCTAAAACAGACGCCATTATCTTCACAAAAAGACGCCCAAATATCCCAAGCAAACTCTATCTTGTAAACCACAGTATTTCATGGACAGAGCACATTAAGTATTTAGGAGTGACTTTAGATAGAGGCCTAACATTCACAAAACACATAAACAATAAAACCGAAGCTGCTAAAAATCTACTTTATAAAATTTATCCTTATTTTAATAGAAATTCAAAACTAAATCCGCAAAATAAAATGATTATCTACAAGAGTGTCATCCGCCCAGTCCTTTGTTATGCCTGCCCAGTATGGAGCTGCACATCAACTACAAACTACAAAAAACTACAAATTATACAAAACTGCTGCCTCCGAATAATCAACAATTATCCAAGATACACAAAGATCACACACATGCACGAAGAACTAGAAATAGCTACAATATCAGACTACATATACAAACTTACTGACAAGTTTTTTGGACAAGTAACACATTCCATTAATCCACACATAGCAAACATAGGTGACTACGACAAAAAATCACTAACTAGATACGTACACAGACGAACTAAACACATTTTACTTGACAGGCACAATGTAATGTAATTCAACTTAGTATTTAAAATGTTCTGGGTTTTTTTGAAATTTTTCCCAAAAAATTACAAAACTATAAAAATCAAATAATTTGATATAAATTAGCAAGAACATGTTTATTGTACATGTTATAAACACTTATGTATGATACTATGTAAATATTGTAAATAAAGCTTTATTATTATTATATAAATAACCTATATAAATAAAATATATTTCTTATGAGAACTGTTCAAATATTAATTTTGTAAATAATTTGCTTCCAGAGTTATGTTAATACATGATACTGTACTACATAATAAATACACAAAAACTTCATTTTCCGTCTTTTGATCTGACGCAGGAACAGGATACAGTCCCCCTTGTGGGAGACCCCGCTCCTCGCAGCGGCTTTGGGAATCTACCTCTGACGGGGTAATTCTAATGAAACAGAGTTTAAAGTAAACCCTCCTTTCCAATAGACCGATTTAATTCATTTTTACAACGCCGTTAGACCCTCGTAGATTTAATTTGTCTTATTCTTTGCTAGGAGTTAGTATGTGGTTGATAGTCGTATTCATGGGCGTATATAAGGGGGGGGGCTGAGGGGGCTACAAGCCCTCCCCCCCGAAATTTTGATTTCATCGGTAAAAATGTGTCATTAAACCCTTAATTATAAATTAAATAAGATCACTTAGTTTATAAAAAAATATCTTATTTTGGATGTAATAGCGTTTTAGTTGGTTAAATATATTTCAAAGTTCTAAATTGTTAGTAATCCATTATTGTATATATACCATACATACGTCGTATTTGTGATGCAGTTGGCACAAATTGGTCCGTTTTGTGTCGTCATTAAATGGCGATGTGCCAGCAGCGAATGCCCGATACCCAATCTGGTAATGACTACTATATATTCAAAATTTGTTATTGAAAAGTAGAGTGGAACTCAGAGTTTAAATTTATAAACTTAAAATAGAGATTAAGCTGTGTATAAGTAGACGCTTCAGTTTTCTTTATTACACCTCTTCGCCCTAGCTGGACGCAGTGTTTTTACTTTTTTATTTTACGTTGTTTCAGTATTTATGGGCCTTTCGGGTGATCTTTAGTCTTCATTATAGTTCCCAAAGGAAAGCTCGTTAGTTTGCATTCTTATTAACAAACATTAGCCTAGTCTTTCTAGTTTCCTGCATCATTTATTTTTTACTTTAAAGTCGTTGAAGTTGAATGAATCTATTTTCATATTCTAAACAGAGTATAAAATAAATAGAGAAGTAAATTGATTTTATTCATTAGCAAGTTTTTATTCAGAGCCTCCCACAAAGTACGGATAGCAATTAGTTTAAAATAGTTATTAAGACGTAATCTTAAGCATTACATGATTTTTCATCTAGCAATATATTGAATTCTAGTATTATAAAAATTGTGGCTTAAGACCGTCAGCACTAAAATTACTAAAAATATTTGTCCGAAAAAATATTTTAAACTAAATTGATAAAGAGCTTTGGAAACCTAATTTCTAATTGATTGTAGAAATCTCTTCAAAGAAGAATTTTCAGTATTTTTTTATTACTTATTATAACTATTCTAGAATTCATTTATTTATTATCTGTTGGTAGAAAACCCGCTTACGAAATGGGGTCACGTGTTTTAAGTACTATTTCCAAGTCTATCGTTCTGGAAATTCTGCTACAAGGATAATGACTATAGAAAAAAACTAAATGTTATAGTAGTGTTTCGTTTTTGAGAACGATGTCCATTTTTCTGGCATTCTCTTCATTTCCTACCAGCCATTTACAGTAAACATCGTATTATTACACGTATACTATCACCACTACACAAAACACTAACGGTAATGTAACTTATGTATGAGGACCTAGACGAGGCAATATTAAACTTTATCAATATACCAAGAAGTTCTGAAGCAGGCAAGAAAGCAAAATTAGCAACGAGACGATCAATTGTAGACGTTAACGACATTACTAGACAAGACGTACATAATTTTAGCGAAGTTACTCCCTATCTCCATAGGGAGAACCCTCTTATTAGGTTGACCTCATGACGCAATCCGGAAGTGCCGACTAGAAACTTTCACTTTTCAGACCCTATAGATCACGAAAATATAGGTGGCCCAAATTTGTATATATTTGTATATATATATATATATATATATATATATATATATATATATTTATATATATGCTTGTCTGTTCGCGCTCTAGCAAGCTCAAAAATGGTCCGATTTTAACGAAATTTGGTACAAAAATCTGTCGTATAATTTGGAAGGTCAAGTTCGTTAATCAGCAGAATCCGCCCACTAGAAAATAGTGTTTGGGGCGAAATTCGCGCAACAAAAATCGTAACGCTTACGTTTTTGAGTTTATATGCTTGCAGGTACTTGTTTTATAGGTTTCTTAACATAAGAAAACTAATGAAACCATTTTTAAGGCGATATCTGTAACCGTTCCTGAGAAAAGTGGAATCAATGTTTTTGTAAGTCATTATATTTTTGTGAGTACTTAGAATCGCGGGATTCAATTGAAATATTTTCTACAACTTGGAAATTAATCCAAACTAAGATATTTAAATTTTGGTTATATTTGGAGTTAAGGAAGTATGCGAAAAAAATTATTTTATTAATAGACATGAAAAGTTTTCAGATCTTCATACATTTTTCGTAAATATCTCGATTACGGTTGGGAAATCGTGCTAAGTGGAAGGTGACCATTCGAATGCTTACTAAATTCTCTACAAAAAAGTTCCTGAAGCAATATTCGATGGGGCAACGTCAATCAGAGATATAAGCGCTTAAAACGTAAAAAGTGTTTGTTTTGTTGTTTTGAAAGGGTTTTTCTCTTTGCTTAACTCACTTTTTAATTGGTTGTTTCTTGTTTTAAATTGCATTTATCAGTAAAATTAGTATTGTAGTAAAATAAGCTAAGAAACGGTGAAAGGTTTTGGTAAGTTTGGAGTGGCTGTGGTAATCAAGATGGCAGTGGCTAATCATGATGACGTAGTTTGTTTTGAATTCTCCGGTATATATAACCTTCCTCATAGCCTCTAACTGTAGTTATCGTTATTTCATAGAAACATTTAACCCACGTCAGAATGGAATTTTATTCGCCATGAAGAACATATTTACAGCTAGTAAAACAAGATACTTAAAATGACAACGAATTTTTGGTTGTTTAGAATAGAGCCTTCTCAGCAGTAGTCGAAGACTAAGTACGTTTTCAGCACATAATTGTATTGACTTATACAGATTAAGAATTATACGCTTCTGTGTAAGTTGGCTACTGTCAGTTTCCTGTGATTTGTAATGCTAATTTATTCCATTTCTTCGAGATGTACGTAACCGCGCTAAGATGTTGCAGTTCCTGCGAGTCGGACTTTTATTTATAAAAACACATAATAAACAAGTGGCAAACTGACTGGACGTAATCACGGGACAAGTTACGAGAGATTAAGCCGAATGTAGAAGCCTGAGTTCCATTCTTGGGAATGTAAGACAAGAAGAAGTTGTACTTACTAGACTACGTATTGGGCAACCATATTTGACTCGTTCCTATTTCATGAAGAAACAGGTCAAACCAAACTGTAGACCATGCAACGCACCACTAACTATGAAACATCTACTTACAGACTGCAGGACAAAAGAAAACATTGACTTGCCAAATAATTTACAGGAATTGTTCATACAAGACAGTTCACTAAAATTTCTGTAAGTTAAAATAAATTTCATATTTTCTAATAAGCCATACTTTATTTGGCATTAGAATGCCTACATTATTTTTTTATTTTTTATTCTATTCATTTTTTTTTTTTTTTTTTTTTTGCCTGTGCTAAAATTTACTGTTTGTACATTATCTGTATACCCAATAATGTACTGTTTTTCTTTTCATTTGTATGTCAAGTTTATATGGTTCTGTATAATTGATAGCTTTGAGCGCACATTGAATAACAGCACATCACCACGCTGTGTACGCATAATAAATACATAAACATACTTTCTTGTTTGTAAAATGTGGATTATAAAATCCCACCATTATTACAAAATAAATTAAAGACAGTTAGAAAACTATGTTATTTTCTCACTACCATAACGGAAATTGGATTTTCTTCTATTTCCATTTCAGGGAGAAAGGGCTGTTGTAACAAAGACATTTTTAACCTAGAGAGACGGAAGCTCTAGATTATTTCTCTGTAAGGGGATGAGGAAGGGGAGAGGATGTTGGTGTTGGAGTGGGAGGAATGGCCAAAAAGCGTAGAGAAGCATTTAACCTCTCTTCCGTATCCGAGCTCCACGGTGTAGTCTTGCTTTTAGGTCAAAGGAGAAGCAAGTGCTTCTCTACTCGAAACAAACATCCCTTAACGCCGTATCCTCAGAGGGGTTTTCTTGGTTTTTCTTTTACTTGGGTGGACCTCGGCTATCTACCAGTGGAACCACAATGAACATTTTCAACAGCATCCTGTTCTTGTTCTAATACTGGGATTATGTCACAACCCTTCATCTGCCACACGACCATAATGTTATCATCCTATTGTCTAAAATAAGACCTACAATACTGGTTTTTTTTTTTGGTTTTTTTTTTTCGGAGTGTCAATAACTGAGCTATTAACGCCAGATTATCTGCAGTTTACTCTTTTGTAATGCCAACGGCATGTAATCGATCGCCCATTCTAGTACTGGTGACGCCCGACGTTGCTCAAGTTCGATGATCATGGGAACCGATGTTTTCACAACATATGGTCGTAGGCAAATATTATATTTTTTTTTTTAACCCTGAAAATAATATATATATATACATATATATATATATATATACATATATATATATATACATATACATATACACACACACATATACTTATAAATATTTACATACATATATATATATATATATATATATATATATATATATATATATATATATATATATATAAATCCTAGAATCCAGTACAATTAAACACACAAGCTCCACAGAACAGAACATTACAGTACAGAAACATCATGTAATGTATGTTACATGTTGTTTCTGTACTGTCATGTATATAGGTATATAGTAAAGTTTGTATATAATTTCCCTCTCAAGAAATATCAATAAATAAAGACCTTTTATTCATTTATTGTAATAGATTTTATATTTATTGCATATACCCATTAATTTACATTATTCTTTTACCTCCCACATACTCAGCTCAAATTCCGCTAAAATCAGTTTCTGGTCACGTGTGTAATGACATCACTTTCGTTATGTTTTTGTGTCACCCGTGACGCACAAATTGAAGGCTTTCAGCCGTACGACATTTTCATGTCAATGCTGTTTAACGTTTCTGTCGAGTAATTTTTTTTTATAATCTACTTATTCATTTGGTGTGTACGCTAGCTGAATACCCGTTCTTCGTCACGGCAGATAAGTAGTTATTTTATTGTGTTAAATCATCTATCATCACAATTAAGGCTACTACATAATTTTGAGCAGTTTATTATAGCACGGTTCCCGTCATACTATAAGTTATTCATCAATTGATAAGTAATCAAAGTATAATGTTTCTTGACTCTGGGGCGCTCCGGACGAGTATCAACAATCAGATAATGTAGAGATAATCCGTTATTTATAGGTTAACAGTGACAGGAGTTTAATCAGTACAGGTTGAAATTTCGTTATCAAGAAGTCATTTGGAAACACCCATTATATTTGCGAGCATTCCAAGAAGTGTTCCGACTGGGTATGCTGATGGGTAAGGAGGCTGCGCAAGGGTTCGGGACCCCAAAGCAGAACCTTTTAAATCATTCTGCAACGGAGTTTGAGAAACCCAAAAATTTTCTGCAGCCCCATGCGGTTCAAGTTGCGTGTAATATGAACCGCGAGCGAGATAATCGGAAATAAATAAGTGCTTGTAATATAATTAAAGTAAATTTAATAATACAATAGTAATTTAACATTTCAAACATGATAGTGTAAGAATAATTCAATAAACAACAATAACATTATCTTTAGCAGTAGCATTTCCCCATCGGCGGTTTCGAGTACGCATTCTTTCAATGATCGATTTTATGATCGCATATCGATAGTTTTCAAACAATCGTATCGGGTTTGAATACGCCTACTGTTGTTATAATATTGTATCGCTTTGGTAATTCGGTTATTCTATGGATTGCCTAGTTTCTCACGATCGATACACCGAACATCGACTTAGCAGTGCAACCTTCTTTTGTTTAGATAATGCAGGACGTTTGTAGCCTTGGTTATAGTTTGTGGAATGGAGAATTTTTCTGCAAAAAATAATTTTATTGACTTTTTCTGCAGCCACTATTTAAAAAACAACGGGTCAGTCAGGCTGATCTTTCTGCAGCCCTTGTCTTTCTGCGACAATGTTGCACTGTCGCCCGTAGTTCTGCTATGGGGGTTCGGGATATCATTACCTCAGATGCACCATACTCAGCATCCAGCTGATTAAATAATGAATATACCTAGTGGTTGAAGTTAGCCTTTTCTCGATTTAAGTTACTCGCGTGAATAGACATCATGTACGGGGAATGAACCCTAAAAAACGAGCCCAAAATGTCATTCCTCAAACTGCTTTGGGAATGAGAACTTCGGACAATGTGCAGTGTACGGTCTCGACGCGACTTTAAGTACATTTATAATCCGGTACATATTCGATTTATTGTTGCAACGCAAATTCCTCAGTACATTTGTAAATTATTGTTTATAGGGCGGTTCCTCCCTCCCTCTATACGGAGGAAACCCGCCGTTTACTTCATGACGCATTCTGGAAGTGCCGACTAGAAAATGTTATGTTTCAGAACACATAGAGTTCGAAAATAACGGTGGTTCAAATTTGTGCGCGAAAAGCGAAAAAAACTCCATTTTTTTTAAAAGAAGTTGAATCATTCGAAAAGTCTATGCTATTGTGATTTTTTGATTGTACACTAATAAGAGATGAACAATATTTGTAATAATATGATATAGCCGGTGAGTATATTGGCGGATAGAGCGAGAGGCCGAAAGCTATCGGACCTACTGCTGCTAATCTGAGACTCTCCCCGACCCTTCCCCAATTAACGAGATAATCCTATTAATTAGAAGTGGAAGTGGCTCCTAACCCGGCCTGACAGCTAAGAAATTGAGAACGGAGATAAAAGATCTCTTTAACCATGGCTGACACGTATCTCCGCCATGTAGTTCTCTCAGCAATCTACACAGATAAGTAGAGTGATAAAACTACCTTGAAAGTATTTACTCCTCCTTTTTACTGAAAAAAATACGCTCATAGAGTAATTCTAGTGTATAGGATGTATTTTTTTTTCAAGGGCCAGGACTCCCCAACAATAAATGAAGGAATGATTGTAGGTTTTATTAAAAGCTTAGTTATAATACTAAAAATTAAATAAAAGTGATAAATAAATTTATAAAAATATGTATTTATATACACACATATATTAAAAAAAAAAAGCTCTTCGTTTAGAGCCTGCTGCTCAAATTCAGGAACATAAATATGCACCCGACAAACCTATGTAATGTGGTGTATAATATATAGTCTTCTTTTTTGTGCATGGCCACCGCACATGCGCGAACGCCAGCGGACACCTTCTTGTGACACCTTTGTACCGCTAGGTCCACCCGATAAACCTGTGTAATGTACTCTGTAATATACAGTCATCTTTTTCGTACATGGCCACTGCTCATGCACAACGCCAGCGAACCCTTTTTGTGACACATACAGTCTTCTTTTTCGTACATGGCCACCTCACTGCGCATGCGGGAACGCCCGCGGACACTTTTTTGTAACTTTTTTTTTCAGTTTAGTCACCGGTAAAGCATAAGTATGCTTAAAAAAAAATAACAACTTGTAGTTTTTGCATCGAGACTCTGACCGTTAAACACATACTAACTGCAGACAGCGCAATAACCTGACTATAGCCTGCGAAGGCCGCGACTTAGTGACAGAAAGTAGCCCACACATTAGTACACTACTCAGAACTCTAAAAAACAACCAGTTATACTCCAAAATGTAACATTAAATTTTATCCGCTTGAATATATATATATATATATATATATATATATATATATATATATATATATATATTTACACACACACACACACACACACACACACATATTTTTTTATCAGGTATAAATTCATATTCATATTTATAAATTAACTATTCCCACCTCTGCTCCCGACTAATTTACTATATGCTTGCCTTAAACTAAATAGTTGGTCCTCTGAAGCAAATATCTATTATTTTAAGTGTTGTCAAACGCTATGAGGTCATTAGTCAGAGGAGTAAAGAAGCAAATAAATAAGAGGCAAATATCCAACAAGCCAATTATTTATTTTCGAATTAATGTAAATTCTATGAACTCTTGAATTATTGATATTTCATAAATTTAGAAATAACATCAGACTATTACAGTACTAATTTTAATGGAATGCAGATTTGACACGAGACTGTTGTGTATGAAGAATAAATAATCATTGTAATACGAAGGGATATCAATTGTATTTAAGGTCAGACGGTTTGACCTCTGACCTGAGGGAATAGATATGGAGGCACGTTACATTCTGGGTTATTCTGTGCCTAACTGACAGTAGACCCGGCTCGCCGTCTATATGGCAAAGCAAGACAGAGAAATAATCTAGAGGGATGATGAAAAAAAAACGGGTTTCAAAGAGGACAACCAGGCCGATAAATAATTGAGAATGATCTTGATTTTAGGGAGAGAAAGTGAGTGAGGGAGAGAGAGGGGGAGAGGGAGAGAGACATATGATCAGGAAGCTACGTAAGAGAGTGAAATGAGAGCGAGAGAGAGTGAAGAGAGGGGAAAGGGAGGCCTTGAATGTAAAAGAGGGATGAAAGAGACTGAGAGTAGGGGGAGAGTGGGTAGATAAAGGAAGAGCGAAGTGGGATAAAGAGAGGGAAGGGATAACGAACGATAGATAGAGAGAAAGAGTGCGAAATGAGAGGGGAGGGAGAGAGAGAAGAGAGGGAGGGAGAGAGAGAAGAGAGGGAGGGAGAGAGAGAAGAGAGGGAGGGAGAGAGAGAGAGAGAGAGAGAGAGAGAGAGACATATGATGAGGAAGCTACGTAAGAGAGTGAAATGAGAGCGAGAGAGAGTGAAGAGAGGGGAAAGGGAGGCCTTGAATGTAAAAGAGGCATGAAAGAGACTGAGAGTAGGGGGAGAGTGGGTAGATAAAGGAAGAGCGAAGTGGGATAAAGAGAGGGAAGGGATAATGAACGATAGATAGAGAGAAAGAGTGCGAAATGAGAGGGGAGGGAGAGAGAGAAGAGAGGGAGGGAGAGAGAGAGAGAGAGAGAGAGAGAGAGAGAGAGAGAGAGAGAGAGAGAGAGAGAGAGAGAGTGAGTGAGACATATGATGAGGAAGCTACGTAAGAGAGTGAAATGAGAGCGAGAGAGAGTGAAGAGAGGGGAAAGGGAGGCCTTGAATGTAAAAGAGGGATGAAAGGGACTGAGAGTAGGGGGAGAGTGGGTAGATAAAGGAAGAGCGAAGTGGGATAAAGAGAGGGAAGGGATAATGAACGATAGATAGAGAGAAAGAGTGCGAAATGAGAGGGGAGGGAGAGAGAGAAGAGAGGGAGGGAGAGAGAGAGAGAGAGAGAGAGAGAGAGAGAGAATTGGTAGAATATAATGTGGCCTAGTTTTGCTGCAGTCTATATATTATGCAGTAGGATATTCTAGTTCGATGTATAATCATTATGGAGACCTACTTCCACCCAAGTGCAAGGATAAAATCAACTCCACCCCAACATCCTATTATCGGAAATGGTTTTCTTCACTACTAGTTATCAATTTTATCGATTATTTATTTATTTTTTAGTGTTCTAAGAATTCTAAAAAAAATTGTCTAGCTCACTGTTAGCAGCAATTCTAGTCAATTTTCTCCAACAGGTTTTGCAGCCTTGATGTTATATTTTAAGAGAATAGGCTGTCTTTTTTTATTCTAACTGCTGATTTTTAGTAATTGCCGGCTTGAATATTTCACGTTTCAGAGCCCATAAATGACTAAACTACGGTGGTTCAAATTTGTGTGTTTGCGCGCACGTGCGAAATTCGCGCAAAACAATTTGTAACGTTTATGTTTTGTTGTTTATCGGCTTGTAGGTAAATTTTGAAGATTACTTAGTGCAGGATAACGAATTAAACCATTTTTATTTCGGTTACTTAGAAAAGATGGAATCCTTTGAAACATTTGTTTTTTTAGAATTGGCGAATAAGGCGGAAGGTCAATAAACCTTCGCCACACACTTTCACTCTTTTTATTTCTCTTCCCTACATGTTTAGATGAGGCCCTCCTAGTGGAAGGTTCTCCCCCTCATGTTGAGGCCGAATTTATGTTTTAAGTATATTCCCCTGAAGAGGCGTCAAAATGGTGCGAAACATGTAGGGAAGAGAAATAAAAAGAGTGAAAGTGTGTGGCGTAGTTTTATTTACCTTTCGCTATATATTAATGCTAAGGGTCATTTAAGGTTTCATTATTTTTTTTTACAGTTTTGATGTGTTTTTTGTGTGTAATACGTTTGTATTGGTCAAAATAAAATTGTTTTATTTTGTCTAGATGTTTGATATTGATGCAAACTGGGATATTTAAATGTTGGTTACGTTCAGAGTTAAAAAAGTTTTAGGCAAAATTATTTTCCTGTATATCTCAAAAATTGTGTTAAGTGGAGAGTAACCATTCGAAATCATACATGGAACGATCAGGTTGCGAAACAAGTGCTTAAAACCCCAAAAGTGTTGGTTTCTTTGCTTTGAACGTTTTTTTTTTTTTTATTTGTCTACTTAGTGTTTTATTGTTTCGTATTTTTTTTATAATTGATTTAAGTAGTAAAATGAATTTGCTAATGAAGCAAGAACGAATGTCTGGTTGTTTGTACTACACGTTTCCGAGCAGAAGTCGAAGAGGCCGAGTGAGTAATTACCGTTACTTTAAATTCCAAGTACATAATAGCGCCGACAATTTTCTTTTCTTTAAGATTTTTAGTAGGTTTTTAAGTATTTTTCAAAATATTAAGTAAACTTATTCAAAACATTCAAAATTACACCAGGGATAAGAAGATATGAAAACGCGCCTAGATGACGCAGTTCCTGTAAGTCGAACTTTTATATTTATAATATAATACTGAAAGAACTATTTCCCATACAAATTATTTAGTTTTGGATAATAACAATTTCTTTTTACAATAAATTAAAAAATCTAAATGTACTAAATTCGTCTTCGATGAGAAAATGATGTATTTTTTGTTCCTAAGTTTTTATTCATTGTATTTTCTTTTTTCTCACTGGTGTGATAGGGTTTATATAAAATCGTGTTGTTTTATTTTGTGTTTAACCCAGTGGAACAAATCTACTGGTTAGCTCAAAGACCTTCGGTAAATCACTAAACTGAATAATCGAGCTAAATGTATAAACCGTGTTTCATTCATAAATGCAAATATTAAAGAAAGTAATAAATAACTTTTTTATTTTAAAGAAATTTCGAATTCATTCTTTTTAATTGATTTGCATAAACGAAAGAATATATGAATTGTAAGATATTATTGGTTTTTTTCATTATTTTGTGCTTTTAAGCTTATGGAAAGGAAGTCTGGAGGAGGTTTGGAGGTATATTTTGCATCTCGATTTTAATTTCTATAAGATATATAGATACGGTTTTTATTCCTTGACGATCAACTGCTGGGCCGCATCCTTCAAGTTGTTTAGTAGTAGTAGTAGTATGCTAGATTTTTTGGGTTAACTACTAAAAAGTTATTATGTCCCCTAATGGTACTGGTGTATCCTCAATTTTGTTTGTAAACTTTTTTTTTTTTTTGGAGGTATTGGCTTTGCTAAAAAACTTAAATCTATAAACATAGCCTGAGTCGATAAGAAACTGATCTACTATCTATGTATGCACAGTATTTATAACTTATTGTAAATAGCCAGCTGTTTTAATAAGTTGAGGGTTTTGTCTGTTGCTTGGGTAGAGTCTTGCAAAGCCAATTTTATGTTTTGAAGGATTCCAAAATCATCGAGCATTGACTGGACAATCTAGCACTGGGGTCTTTTTTACTTTACCCACGCCAGTTACTTTTATTAATAAAACAGTTATTTATCGTATCATTAGGTTAATAGTTATGAAGAACAGATGTTTAAACTAAGAATTAGTTTTAGGCAGAACTCCATACTATTGTAATGCTCTATACGCTACTTCTTCCGATTTCAACACACGACTCAGTTTAATCGAATTCATTATTTGAAACTTCAACACAGAACAACAAACACAACTTCAACGTGTCTTATAATATATAACCTCTTTCATGTGTAAACTTTATGTAGCCTAGCAACACCTGTTACAATATTGTAACAAAATATTATGACGTTATTCTAAAAAGTAACTGGCGTGGGTAAAGTAAAAAAGACCCTTGCACTGTTCTATAAGATGGATCATTGATTATGGAATTTTACACGTTTCACATTGAGGGTCCTTCGTAATTAGGTGAATATGGTTGAGGTTTGTGTGCCCTGAGCATATTCAGATTGTAACCAATACTTCCCTCCGAGTACCTCTGTAGTAACTATGATGTTTTCTTGAGGAGTCTTTTATTTTCTTTAATTCGTTAGAGAGCGCCACTTCCTTTCACATTGAATCCCAAATGTTATGGACTTTACTATTTAGCAACTTCCTTACATGATTTCCTTCATAGACCTTGTGTTCAGGGCCTCCCATATGTGCTAGTTCCTTTGCTGTTTTAAAGGCCACCTCATTTCCTCTGATTCCTGAATGTGCAGATATCAATAACAATTTAACGGTCTTCTTCTTCAGATAGTTTAGGATCTGGAGATGGTTAAAAATTTGTTATATTTAACTGTTGTTTTTTTTTTTTTTTTTTTTTTTTTTTTTTTTTTTTTTTTTTTTTTTTTTTTTTTTACGATACAGGTTGGTAAACTTCAATAATTTCACCAAATTGTCCATCTACAAGTCCCGTTGCTGATGCATCCCGTTGCCTATCAGGAATTTTGGAGTCTATCAATTTCTATAATTTTATTACAAATAAATATACACTTTCTTGCGGAATACAATATGGTTCAATTCTCTAATTTCCTGCTTTTCCAAATGGTTCATGAGTTGAATATCACATGTTAGGTATGTGAATATATTAAAAATTGTTTTCAAAAGGAATCTTTAATAATCAATGACTCTGTAGTGGTATTTACATACGATCAATTTAAAACACCGTGGAAAGTCCTCAAACTTCGCGGTACCAACATTTCTCGATATCTTGATAAAGGCTAGAATTTTAAGCAATAACATATAAAAGCTTCAGTCTTCCTATGCGTCGGCATAAATATAACAAATTTTTATCTAAAAAATGCAGTAGTATATACGAACCGCAATTTTCGCTTTCTTAATAATTAAATAACGATTTTTAGCGCGGATATTCCCTATCTCCATAGGGAGGTTGACCTCACGACGCAATCCGGAAGTGCCGACTAGAAACTTTCACGTTTCATGCCCTATAGATCACGAAAATATAGGTGGCTAAAATTTGTATATATATATATATATATATATATATATATATATATATATATATATATATATATATTTATTTTTATACTAGCTGTTACCCGGCGCGCCATGCTACACCTACTTTCTGCATATAGAAAAGCCTAAATAAATTAGAAAACAAATAAGTATTATTAAAATCTAATAACACGACTCTGTAACTGTTATGAACCCGTGACCTCCCAACTGTGAGTCCTAGATGACTTTGACCTAACCTATAACACCCCCCGTATCAAGACATACATGTATACCAAGTTTCGTAAAAATTGGTCTATAGTGTGGATTTGCATAAGGGACAAACATACAGACAGACAGCTGGTAGACGTTTTTGACTTAGCCTACGACACTCCCCAAATTAAGATCTACATGTGCACCGAGTTTAGTCAAAATCGGACGAACGGTGTGGATTTGTATAAGGGACAAACATACAGACAGACAGCTGGTAGACGTTTTTGACTTAGCCTACGACACTCCCCAGATTAAGATCTACATGTGTAACGAGTTTAGTCAAAATCGGACGAACGGTGTGGATTTGTATAAGGGACAAACATAAAGACAGACAGCTATAAGACGTTTTTGACCTAGTCTACGGCACTCTCCAGATTAAGATCTACATGTGTACCGAGTTTAGTCGAAATCGGACGAACGGTGTGGATTTGTATAAGGGACAAACATACAGACAGACAGCTGGTAGACGTTTTTGACTTAGCCTACGACACTCCTCAGATTAAGATCTACATGTGTACCGAGTTTAGTCAAAATTGGACGATCGGTGTGGATTTGTATAAGGGACAAACATACAGACAGACAGCTGGTAGATTTTTTTGACCTAGCCTAGGAGATTTCTCGTATCAAGACCTACCATTATTCCAAGTTTGGTCAAAATCGGTCAAACGGTGTAGATTTGTATATGGAACAAACAAACAGACACGTGATTTTTATATATATATAGATATGTGCTTGTCTGTTAACGCACGATTTTGATGAAATTTGGTACAAAATTCGGTCTTCTAATTTGAAAGGTCAAGTTCGTTAACCAGCAGAATTCGCCCACGGGAAGATAGTGTTTGGGGCGAAATTCGCGCAAAAAAATCGTAACGCTTACGTTTGTGGGTTTATATGCTTGCAGGTACTTGTTTTATAAGTTTCTTAACATAGGAATACGAATGAAACCATTTTTAAGGCGATATCTGTAACCGTTTTTGAGAAAAGTGGAATCAATGTTTTTGTAATTCCTTATTTTTTTTTGAGTACATAGAATCGCGGGATTCAATTGAAATATGTTTTACATGTTGGAAATTAATCCCAACTAAGATTTTTAAATTTCGGTTATATTTGGAGTTAAGGAAGTACGGAAATAAATATTTTATTAATAGACATGAAACGTTTTCGGATCTTCATACATTTTTTCGTAAATATCTCGATAACGGTTGGGAAATCGTAGTAAGTGGAACGTGACCATTCGAATGCTTACTAAATTCTCTACAAAAAAGGTTCTGAAGCAATATTCGATGGGGCAAAGTCAATGAGGGATATAAGCGCTTAAAACTTAAAAAGTGTTTGTTTTGTTGTTTTGAACGGGTTTTTCTCTTTGTTTATCTCACTTTTTAATTGGTTGTTTCTTGTTTTAAATTGCATTTATCAGTAAAATTAGTATTGTAGTAAAATAAGCTATTGAAAGGTATTGGTAATAACTTTGGAGTGGCTGTGGTAATCAAGATGGCTGTGGCTAATCATGATGACGTATGCGTTCTTTGTTTTGAATTCTCCTATCTATATAACCTTCCTCATAGCCTCCAACTGAAGTTATCGTTATTTCTTATTTTATAAAAAGATTTAACCCACGACATATTGGAATTTTATTCGCCATGAAGCACATATTTACAGTTGATTATAAAAGTAAAACGAATTTGTTAGTAAAACAAGATACTTAAAATGTTTGGTTGTTTAGAATAGAGCCTTCTCAGCAGTAGTCGAAGAGTAAGTACGTATTCAGTACATAATTGTATTGACTTATACAGATTAAGAATTATCCGCTTCTGTGTATGTTGGCTACTGTCAGTTTCCTGTGATTTGTGATGCTAATCTATTCCATTTCTTCGAGATGTTTGTAACCGCGCTAAGATGACGCAGTTCCTGCGAGTCGGACTTTTTTTACGTGGCCCTGACTTATCTAACCTACAAAATTAGTTTAGTGGTTTATATTTTATATGGTTTAGTGATTTATAAAAAATATGATTTGTATTTTATAGTTAAAATAACAAAACAAAAAACGCGTTTATTAATATTTCATCACTAAAGATAACATTAGTCCTACTTTAAATTATAATTGTTTTAGTTTAACAAAATAATCATAATAATTTGTAATAACCAATTAGTATATACAATAGTATAGTATGATATAGTAGCTAAAATATGGGGAACAAAACACACACACATCCCAAAAAACTACACTTATCCCCTGAAACTCACAGGCTTCTCAAAATCGAATTAAAATGAGGTGTCAATAAACTAATAGTTGAATGCCCAACCCCATACCCTAATACCAAACCCCATTATAGGTATTCGTGTGTTAGTGTTGTGTGGCCAATTTTGAGTCGAGCAACTACTATGTCTACGCGTCTGTTCTCACGTTAGTGTGTTGTCCACTACACCAATATTATTCATGGACCCGATTCCCCTGGAAACTCTAGAGTTTGAGTCGAGCAACTACTATGTCTTCGCGTCTGTTCTCACGTTAGTGTGTTGTCCGCTACACCAATATTATTCATGGACCCGATTCCCCTGGAAACTCTAGAGTTTGAGTCGAGCAACTACTATGTCTTCGCGTCTGTTCTCACGTTAGTGTGTTGTCCACTACACCAATATTATTCATGGACCCGATTCCCCTGGAAACTCTAGAGTTTGAGTCGAGCAACTACTATGTCTTCGCGTCTGTTCTCACGTTAGTGTGTTGTCCGCTACACCAATATTATTCATGGACCCGATTCCCCTGGAAACTCTAGAGTTTGAGTCGAGCAACTACTATGTCTTCGCGTCTGTTCTCACGTTAGTGTGTTGTCCACTACACCAATATTATTCATGGACCCGATTCCCCTGGAAACTCTAGAGTTTGAGTCATAATACGCTTCTTTACAGGGTGTCTACTGCACGAAAAATCACGAAAATCACGAAAATGTCACGAAATGAAAAATAGGGCACGAAAATAACGAAAAAGTCACGAATTTGGAAACCATGTCACGAATTTTTTCTATTCAAAGATTTCACATCAAAGAGCTAAATTCAGCAAAGTTTCTAGAATTAATCTTTTTCCACTAAAACTGTGTACAATCAGGTGGACTGAAAACTCGCAGGTATTAGATAGGGCTCCAGTATATAGAGGCTTCGAAAGGGGTCGAGCTAACATTAATTCCCCCACAAGATTTTTTTTTCTAATATCCTTAGGTATGGTGTGAGTATGCTGAAACCAATTTTTCGAACTCGAAAGCCGGGGGAGATCTTTTGGCAGGCGAAAAACAGCGAACTTTTAGCAATTTTTGTTTTTCAGTTTTTCTTCATTAATTTAACAACCGTTGATTTTGGATAAAAAAAAAACTTTAAATAGAGAGTAAAGAACATTAATTTCTGCTTCAAATGAACTGGTCAAAGTCCAAATTTGGCCACGTAAAATTGCCGCAATCGCTAGAAAAAAGTGCAACATTTTCGCCTGCCAAAAGTTCTCCCCCCACCCCGGCTTTCGAGGTGAAACAATTTCTTTCAGAAAAAAAAAATCTTGTGGGGGAATTAATGTTAGCTCAAACCCCTCTATCTATTGCTATATGCATAGAAAATGCTATTCATGATCCTCCAGTTGGTAGGAATTCCACAGTTGTGCAGAACCATGTTCGAGTAACCATGTTCCGGTGGACGGATTCTGCTGGACATCGAACTTGACCTTTCAAATTAGACGAACGATCTTGTAAGAAATTTCATCAAAATCGAACCATTTTTGGTCCGGTGGGAGAGCGAACAGAGAAATATATATATAAAAAGTTCAACAACCGTCATATTCGTGATCCAGGGGATCTGAAACGTGAAATTTTCGTGTCTCCATTTCCTGATTGCGTAATGATGTCAACCCCATAAGCGGTTTTCCTCCATAGAAAGGAAAGCCGCTTATGAGGTTAACCCCTTGACGCAATCCAAGTGCCAACACGAAAATTTCATGTTTCAGATCCCATGTATCACGAATATAACGGTGGTTCAAATTTATATATTTATGTGTGTATATATATACACACACACACATATATATATATATACACACACATATATATATATATATATATATATATATATATATATACATATACATATACATATACATACATATACATTCATGCATATATACAGGGTGTTCCGGTTTTAAATGGCAAAACTTCAGGAGCTTGTAGAGGACCGAAAAACTAAGGCAAAAAGTCCTTTAGAGATTTGAGCAATGCACAAATAGGTACCAACAATTGTGTTGTAGTTTTTTGAGTTTTTCTGGGAAACGAAGCAAAATCGAGAAAATGCCGAACGACTTTTTTTCTTTCTTTTTTCATCCTGCATCGATTGCCGATGTTTTGCCGTTTATGTTGGGGACACCCTGTATATGTATATGTATATACACATACATGCGAATTTGTCTGTTCGCTCTCCTGCCGTTTTTAAATGGTCCGGTTTTGATGAAATGCGGTTGGTTGCAGTTTCGTTATTCGAGACCAAGTGGTGTTTACCCAACCATATAGTGTCAATCTTTAAAATAATTTAATACTGAAGGCGGCTTTGGACTAATTTTACGTATTTTTATATATAAAAGCTTTTTAATACATAATTATAAAATTAAATCCAAACTTTACCATTGCATATATTTTAAACACATTTCAATTTTATTATCTTAATTACAAAGCTTATTTAAAAAAATTGTTTACATTAATAATTTGTTGTAATTAGTTCAATTTATTTATTTATTGATAAGGCTTCGCAACTTTGGCGAATCGCCTGAATAGTTCACAGTACATAATACTTCAGCGAGTGACACATAACTACAGCGTATGTGTTACATGATATTTTAAAGGGCATATAAAAAACTAAAAATTGACACCATCATGTTTCTACCGTAAACAGGAGTGGAGCTATATATTTTGCCGCAGCAAAATTTTGACCACTTGTTGTAAACTTTACATGGCCTTATTTTTAAAACCGTTTTAGACATTAAGCTGAAATTTGATGTTTTTCTTATTCTTTATGAAGCTAACCCATGTATCAAATGACATCATATGTAGAGATGGCAAGGAAAAAATGTCAAAGAAGTGTGTTGATTGAGACAAAATGACTCCAACGTCTTCTTCGTTTGAGTCTGACATAGTAAGCTCACGCGGCTAAGCCAAGGCCTTAAAAACAAACACATACAGCACTTAATAAACATTCCACTTTTACTGCGTCATAGGCGCAAGTGATTTACAACTAGCCCTTTGCCGGGTCCCCCGCGTGCGGACAGAAGTTTTGTTTTAGTTGCAAACTGGTTTCAGACGCAACTGGTTTGCAACGGGAGTTACAGAACAGTCGCATTGTGTGTGCTGGGCCTTAATTGACTAAATTATGTACATTGTTAATAAATATTTAGTTAGTAATTTATTTAGAAATGTTGAATTCTTCTTCCATTATTTAATATTTTTGAGTAGTCATTCTAGAGTCATCGTGCCTTCACTTTTAAAATTAATGTAACTATCCTCTTTAACATATCGTCCCTGCCATGTCAAGCTAACGAATATGCAAATCGGAGCAAAGTAGGAACGAACATATTTTATACATTGACGAAATAATATATTCAATAATGGTCTTATTCGATACTTTATTTAAGACATTAAAGGCTATTTATCCTATACAGGGGTTAGAGTTGTCACAATTCGCGACCATATTGCCCGCAATCCATGAGCAAAGTCCCGAATCTAAAAACGAGATTTTGCATATTCGATAGTTTGACATGGTAGGGACGATATGATGTACATTTTATACAGTTTTCTTAATTGCTTTAAATGTATGTAAAATTGTGAGTTTATAGATATCGAGGTAATCCGTTTAAGTTACAAATAATTTTAAGCTAAAACGGCTTTCTCTTTTTGAGTGAAATTATTTTCTTTTTAATGGGCACGAAATTGGCTTTCAGGAAAGTAGTAGACACCATGCTTTAGGATGAAACTTGGAATACGATTCTTTAGGATGAAACTTGGAATACGCTTCTTTAGGATGAAACTTGGAATACGATTCTTTAGAATGAAACTTGGAATTGTATTAATGTATAAATTGGTTTCAAATTTGGAATTGTCATTGCACAGATGATTCAATCCCAACGTTATAAAACCGATTGGATGAAAGGCATATTCGCGCATTTACTAGGGACTTTTTTGTGGGGTCCATGTTTGTAAGACATGAACAAAAAAATGTTTTGTTTTTTAAAAAAAAAAAAAAAAAAAAAGATTGATTCCATCCCGATTAAAATGATTATGAAATGTGAGGAGAAGGATATTAACGGTGAAGGTAGAAGGTGAAATGTTACGTAGACATAGCGTGGGAGGAAAGTAATTCTATAAAATACCCGGAGTGGGAGTAAGATGACGTAAGATTAGTAAAATCAAGTTTTCAATAATGAATAGTGAGAACAATAAAGTATTTGTACCGATTTTCACAAAGGAGAATCTACGATCACGGAAATCATTTCTTGAAACCATTTAACATAACTGATGTCTACAATAGACGAACTAATACAAATTTCCTCTCATGTTCTTTATTACTTTTAGACTAACGATAGATAGGAATGTTTTATTAATAAGAAAAAACGTCCTGAATCAGAAAAAAAGTCTATTCAAAGATCACAAGTAGGATCTAAATAATGAACTTCGTTCTATCAATTCGATGATTTTATAAATAAATAGAGTAATGAAGTCAATAAGAATGTCAATTTCCTGACACTTTTCATCTTATATCATTATAATTACTTTTATATGATAGTGACTACTATATGTGTTTTTGTATGACAGAAGGTGAAAACGTTTCAATAATAATCTTTGAATTTGAAAGCAATTATAAATTACAGCCCTAACCCTCGAGTACCTTCTGCAGACAGGGCCACGTCTAGGCTGATATGTTTAATCATGGTTACTCATGAGGTGATATACAAGGGCCCCTAAGGGGCATTTTTATAGAAAAATGAGTTAGATACAGGCAATAGGTTCTGAACACCGTAATCTTGTGGATGGTAAAGAGACCCAAGTGATTTCAATGTCAGTTAGCTAGCTTGTCACACCTAGCTTGTGTTCTCTTGAGTATTGTCACCTTTTAATATTAAGTACAGAAGGAAATTAAAGGGTCTACGTGCTGATCATAAACCAGATGATATATGTACCTATCATGTATCATCGATAATAAACAGCTAAGGACCTGAGGATTCGCCTAGTATGATCGAAACTATATATATATATATCAACTATCTCCTAAACTTCTTCAGAGAAACAAAATTGGCATATTACACCATCAAGTAATAGAGGACTTACCTCCGCTCGTGTAATTATGTTTTGAAGCAGCCCATCAACAAGTTTAGGTTGTAAACATTTATGAATATTGATTCTTTGTTACTTCTGCTTCTAATGCGAAAGAATCATTAAATTAGTAGATGAAAGTTTGTTAGTGTAAGTGAACCAAATGAAGATTCAAGGAAAATAAATAACCCACGAAAGAAGAACATTGTCCATAGAGGCCATTCCACCAATTATTTAGAGGTATACCTTTTTTTTAACTGCTTTAGTGTAAAAATGTATTTCTAGCAAGGTCCTCAAAGGGGGTAGAACATCAATAAGTGTATATTTTTTTTTAGATAATTAGAAATACGTTTTCCCTCTGTAAGGCAATTATTATCTGTGTGACAAAATGCTTTTTATTCGCTACCTTCTCAATTATACGGTAAAAATCGAAAATAAAATTTATTCTTGTATTAGAGGAAAGTGGTATGGTTTGGATTCTAAAGCTAGTGACGGAACATAGTCATTAAACTAAAATTACCTATTACGAGTGTATAATATGAAAAGTAAAAAGTATATAAACGGCATTAAATTTAAATTACCGCTGCGAATATAAAATTTCTTCCACGCCTCATGAATGAAAGCGTGAACATTAGCACTTGGACCCTAATAATTTGTTGGTTCGATTCTCCCTTGAAAGCGGGCAATTACCCCTCCCCAGAGATTAGAAAACCTTTATTTAGATAAGGCTGGATTAAAAAGATTTAAAAAAAAAATATCCACAAGGGATTAATAAAAAGTAATTAGCCTAACTTATTTCTTAACTGTACGATTTAGACTAAATTTTAGGCAATTAAGTACCTTCCCTCGAAGAATTAATTAGAGAAATCTGTTAAATGTTGGATTTTTAGTACCACAAACTACTTTACGAAATTACTAGTCTTTTATAAAGAAATGTATGAATAATATTATGTGGACGGTAGCGCTTTCAGTAACTTGTTATTTGCTTGAATCTCACGCATCGACATTTAGTCATGACTTTTAGGCTTGGCTAATAAAGCTAATTAATGAAGGACTAATTTGGATAATTATTCTTCTTTTCGAAAATTTTTATTTATTAATTACCGCAATTTATTGACAGAAAAAGTGCATTCCTGTATACTCAGAATGGAATAGGTTCAAATTTTTACTGATGGCGTTTAACATCAAATGATTTTAGTGTGTGTCCTCCTTCCCTGCACACGTAGAAAACCCTCTTAGGTTGTCGATCGAATGATGCAGAGGAGCTGATGATGTCCACGGTTCAGGCGCCTTAGGTCGCGAAAATATCAGTAGTTCAAATTTGCTCATACATATATAATTTATATTGGTCTGTTAGAGCTCAAACAGCACAATTTTGATGAAATAGAATACTTAAATACTCTTGTTCTCGAACAAATGATTAAGATCGTTTGTGCAAAAATACTAGTGTGATTTTAAAAGTCAAGTTAGTTACCCTGCAGAATCCGTCGACCGGAACATGCTTATTGGGCTGAAATTTGAACGAAAAAAATTGTAATGCTTACAATTGTATTGTAAATACTTTTACGTGAGAAATCTAATGAAACAATTTACAAGACCATATCTATAACTGTTGTCGAAGAAAACTGGAAAAAACTAGATTTGTCTTGGAATTTTCGGATATATTCTCGTATATCTCGAAAACGGTAGGGAAATCGTGGTGGATGTAAAACCTTTACTCGTAAGCTTATTAAAATTCCTGCCATTTTTGAGCTTGCTATAAGTTCTTATAGTGCGACCTCGTTCGAAGAAATTGAGACTAATGGAATAGTTCCCGCTTAGGATACTGTCTGTTTCCTGTCGTGGCGCTTGTGATCCTGCTTAGCTTTGATATTTAATTTTACGTTTTTTCATGGGCTTACATTTTTCACTTACAATTTAGAAATGTTATTGTTAAACTTTTTCTATTCTAAGCTTTCCTAATGACTCGAGAGATAAAAACGGAACCACTTTATAATGACGAAGTTCTTGAGAGTCGGACATTTTTGGTATAAGAGAATAGAGGAAGACCTGAGATTTTAAAGAATCAATTAGGTATAGACAGTAAATAATAATAACAAACTATACGTAAAATATTTTATACGCACAAGATATGCTAAAAATGGTGTGGACGGAAAAATACACTCCCTCGCCCTAGGGATACTATGGTGAGGAAATAATAATAATAATAAAAAAAAGACCAAAATAAGTAAAATGCATACTTCAAAAATTACCGATTTCTTTCTTTCCTCTCGATTTGAATCTCTCCCCTAAAACTTCGTGCACGGCAGAAGTTATGCCAGCAATTTTGTGGATTCTCTCCACAAACTTTGAGTCATGAAACTTTGATAAGTCGAGATTTTAGGGTTACTTCCAAAACTCTTCAATTACAAAATGATTCTTCTATAAAACAGGCCTTTTTACGTCTTTCTTTATTGGTTCCAAAGAAAGTGGGACACCTGTGATTTCAGCTTTTTATTTCTTTTTGTAGGTCTAAAGTGCCACAAAGGAAGATGACTTTCCATGTTTTGATAAACATCTTTTTAAAGTGACTTCAAGTCTCTTTTGAAGAAACTTTGTTGAACTAACAAAGCTGTCTTCCCTCAGGACACTAAAGGCTGTACACATTAAAGGAAATATTTATAAGCCTAATAACAGCTTCCTACAATCCATGGAATTAAATTTTTCTCGTTTTTAAAATATAGTTGCGTATAATTCAAATTATAGTAATTAAATTAATTGTAGTACTGTTCAATTTATGTAATTTGTGAAAGAAGTTTTAATCGTGCACAAGCGGTCCACATTGGGACCGACACGACATTTTGTGTTTCAAAAAAGGATACAGCCTCAAAATCCAAACCGATTTCAATGAATTTTTTTAATGAAAGTTAATAAAATTTAAAAGAAGTCCCCCCTACCTACTTTTACAATTGAACATAAAATATTTTATTTTTTATCTAACTTAATATCAGCATTGATGTCGTTGAAATTAAACATTTAAATCCTCATTAGACTTAGAAAAAATCAAAATCTATTTTCAAATCATTCAAAAATCATATTATTTCAATTAATCTCATTGTTGTATTAAGATAAATTTACGGTTTATCAATATGTGTCAGTTATTTTCCAAGTCTAATCTGGATTTGAATGTTTAATTTCAACAATATCAGTGCTGATATTAAGTTAGATGAAAAATAAAATATTATTTTATGTTCAATTGTAAAAGTACAAGAATAATTTATAGGTAATTTAATAAACAGCGGAAATAAAAAACAAAGTTTCCAGACAAAGTTGTTCTAAATTTTATTAGCTTTCATTTAATACAAACTTCATTAAAATCGGTTAAGATTTAGAGGCCGTAGCCTTTTTTGAAACACGAAATTTCGTTTGGCCACACTGTGCGGCGGTCCGAGAGACCGCTCATTATAATTTTATTCAAAAAGGATGTGGAACAAAAGATTGTTGTTGACGTTGTTGTTGACGTCACCTCACCAGATTTGTTTTCTTATTTTTTTGTATTAGTCCTAAGTTCGATAGGATGAATACAGAAAGTGAAGAACGTGATAAGATATCGAAACTATGCCGTTGAGAATATTTTTAGGCCTCATATTTCATAATGATAAAAAATGCGAAAGAAGTTAAGCCCTTCATCCTTGAGCATTAGGCGTTTTTGTTTTAAGCTAACTAAGGATAGCACCGATGTAATTTCAAACTGAGGATTTTATGGAAAGGTGAAAACACGGTTTCGACAAAGTGAAATGTTACAATGATGAATGTTATAATTGTTGAATTACTGATATAATTGCTTCTTAAATAGATTTTTTTATTTTATATATCGTATTCATATTTTTTATTTATGTACAAACTTAACCATTTAAGGTGGGTAGTGAACTCATGAACCATTTACCATTTCCTCTTGGTTTAAAACGGTTTCGACTAAGGCCACTATCGTGCTCATAATATGCTCTCCTGTGTTTTCTTCATTGATCTGACATATACATAATATTTTCTGTGCTCCATTTGATTAAGGAATTAGCTTTAGTTTTTAATAATTATATTATTTTAAATTTTGTTTCAGATGAGAGATGAGTACTGATTGGCGTCGCCTGGTGGGCTGGTTGCTGTGCCTGGTCGGCTGTTTGGCCCTCCTCCGTTTGGCCACCCTCGGACCTCCAGTAGATCTCCAGCCAACACCTCCGTCGCCACTAACCACCTTACCTCTGGCCCTTCCCTCGGCGGCAGATCTCAAACTACACTTCCCGAGGACATCGAGGCGTCTACCGCAGGTAATGTAGTCTTATATTAGGACATTTTTATTTATTTATTTTTTATTTTTTAACTGTTTATTTGATATAAAAACAAAACATGATATATACATTGTGTACCTACAGACCACAAGGATAGATTTACAATTGAAAACAAATTAACTTTAATGTCAATGACAATAACTTTAATGCATGAAATGTATCTTCTTCATTTCCTTGCTCTATTACATTGTGAGAGTAAATATAAAATTCATTATTTGGAAGGAAAATAGTTAATAATAAGAAGTACTATTTATATATATATATATATATATATATATATATACAATAGGATATACAGTTAGGGATTAATGAGTAAATGTTTATGGACATTTTTATCGTGTCTCCTCCCTCTCTTGATATTCTCTGGAAAATCTTAAAGATGCAGATTGTCAGAGCTATTGGTCTATAATTTTTAGTTGATGATGCGTCTTTATTGAGCTTTTGGATTGGTATAATTATTGCTTCATTCCATACTGGTTGAGAATTGCTAGTTTCGAGAACACTACTATATAGTTAAGCAAAATTTTATAAAAAAAATACTATCATTTCCCAGTATAGTATACTTCATATGGGAAAGTACTTGTGGTTTAATTCATGCACTTTCAGGTGTTCGTTTAATGTTGAATTTTGGTCTTATAAGGAGTGCACAATTTTCTAAATGAATTTTGATTTTCTTCCCTTAGTAAATTTATCAATCATTTTAATCCTACAACCTAATCCCTATCCAGCACCAATTATTTTTCCTCTCCACCAAAACGCCCTAACAGCAAGTGGCTCCTAGATATAATTTTATTTTTTTAGAGTGATATCGGTGGTTATTTTTTTTTCTCGGGATATCACTACCCAAGTCTTATCCTAATTTCCCTCTTAGTCGCAGGGTGTGGTTGGATGGTGTAAGGTATTCTTCAGGTCATCCTAAGAATCATTCCTAACAAGGAAGGTATGCGGCTGACAAATGGGAACACATGAGAAGTGAGCAAACTGCATAATACAATTAAATGAAATATAATTATATAAAAATCCAATAAAAAGAAAAACGGTGACGGGTCTTTGGGATGTGAGTCTCTCGCTTCTCGAAAAAAAAATTTAAATTGTTGACATAATATATTATTCAGTAATTACGAGATTATTAACACAATGTTATATTCCTGACAACCATAAGCGCTAAATTACTGAATTGTTTTTTCTTGGTCTATTGGGTGCTAAGTGTTTTTTTTTATTGATGCATCTGATTCTACTTTTATTACTGCTGAAAATTTGTCGATTTTTTTTATTTATTTTACGGCCATTATTATTTATTTTTTTATTCCAATTAGCGTTTTAGGCATTGCATCCTGGAGTTCTTCTAAAAATCAGGCTATAGCTGGGGTTATTATGATAAGCAAGTAATCACTACCGTGTGGATCTGGGTTCAATTGCCATCGATGCGGAGCATAAATAAAAGAAAAGTAAAAATGAATTTTATTTATGTATATATACGTTTAGCTGAAAAATAACTATAATTGATGCGTATGCAAATTATAGAATGGAATGGTAGATTTTATGGGTACTTAGAAGGATCTAGTTTCCTGAACCTTCATTTTTAACCTTTAATTTAACCCCTGGTGTGTATAAAGTGTCTGATAGACATGACGAAATTTCACATACTAGATGCTCACTGCTGCCAACATACTTCTCTGAAATTACCGTCATGTCTATCACACACTTTATATACACCAGGGGTTATATTACGTCATCTTGATTGCAGACTATTTACCCATTACAATGATTTAATAGTCTAAACCTCCATTCATAACTTACCTCTTCTACACATCAGCGAATTTATGTATACATTCAAGTAAATATTGTAGTGTACTTTAATTCTAATAATAAAAAAAATGCAAGAAACGAATGTAAAAAGGATGACTGAAAAAGCAGTTCAAATTGTAATGATATAACGATTATTCTGTCTGCAGAGGCTGCTGGTATAATTCATGGTTATTATAGTTATTAGATGCCTAGAGATGTTAGTCTAGGCAGGCTCGGTGCACGCGATCACCAAGCCAGCTGTCAGGATTTACATTTGGAGAAACCACTAGTTGAACAACACCTCAACAAAATGAAGGCTTCCATCGACCCATAAAAACTACGATACCACTCTATAATTTGCATGCTTTTCGATTCGACTTATTTTTTCTCTGGCAATATACTTATAATAAACTAAAGCCTTTTCTTTTTATAAAAATAGGCAGAAGGCTAAATTATATAATAAAACACGTTTACATACTATTTTTAATAAAATTTCCCTACCTGTTTCATTAATATAAGATGCGCAAATTAAATGCGTTTTTATAATAGAATGCAGAACGTCAGGGAGGTGGAGTGAGTATTTTTCGTTTAGGGCTGGCTACTCTCAAAATATTTCAAGAAACATGAAAACAAATTATTAACTGTTTATGCTCCAAGCTTTCCAAATCACACTAGGGATAAATACAAAAAGGCGCTAAGATAACGCAGCTCCTGCGATTCGTACTTTTTTTTGCCATCTTTTCTGGCAACAACTCAGACAAATTGCTGTGGTGCTACGAAGTGACGAACACAGTTCTGTAAGAAAAATCTTGAAATGAATATATATATATATATATATATATATATATATATATATATATATATATATATATATAAATCCCCCGTCATAGGTCGGAAGGGCCCAGAGGGGCGGATACTGTAGATGTATCTGATTCTTGACCATACGGCAAATTAGGGAGATACTGTGGTCAGTACTACGCTCCCCCTTTCCAGGTACCCATTAATTAATTAAAAGCTGGATGAGCCTAGGGGCGATCTGGGACCACAAATACAATGTTCTCAGAAATTTAAATGTCCAAAGGAATTAGGGAATCTTTTTTTGCAGGGACTTTTTAAATGTTTATTAAAATTATGCCATTGAATTATAAATAAATTTGAAAAAATCCTTACAAAAATAAAAACAATTGTAATAATGAGTATCTGATACCTAGGGGGCGTTTTACTCCTACGCGCTTAAAGAGGCGGTGAAGGTGAAGGGTTGAATTTGGAGATCACTTTGACAATAGATGGAGCTAAGGGTTGGAGGCGGCCTTTGAAGCAAGAACTCTAAATGTCAGATTGCATCAGGCTGGGAATTCGTATTTTATTGTATATCTATATGCGAATCCACCTTCTACTTTGATCAGAAAATGAAACATTTACTCTTTTTCGAATGACTAAATTAAAAACAACAATAGTTGAACGCGAAACGAGGTTCAGGTATATGATTACACTCACGATAAATTGGGCCAATTTAACTATATGACATGTCCTAGCCGAATGCACTTAAAACAAATATTATTAAGTCCCAAAAAAAATCTAGGTTGTTGACCAATTTTATGTAGTTAACCGGCACATTTTTTTTTTTTTTTTTTTTTTTTTTTTTTTTTTTTTTTTTTTTTGTAATTTTAATTAAATAAATGTCTCTTTCAGGAATAAATACAGAGTTGAATTTGTGTTATTTTAGACTTTTATTTTGTTTTAAGGTCATTTAAATTAAATAATTGTATTTTCGTTAACAGATCATAGCGCTTACAAGAACTTATTATAGGTTCCTGGACGTGGAATTCGATGAAAACCATTTTAAAAGCTATATCTTTTACCATTTTTGTGGAACCTACAATTGTGGTTTGTGGTGTTTCAAGAAATACTAAAAACATTACTCAGCCACACACACAAAAAAAAAAAAAAAAAAAAAAAATATTACTACATGCTTTTGGGGTCAGAAAAACCCCTGCAGTTTAAATAGCATATTCATATATTTAAAGGGCTGTAACTTCGTTCCAAGTGGAACAATCGAGTTCGTTTAGGCACTAAAATATAGTACACAGGAAATAGTTGTATATTTTGGTTATCGACTTTAATAATAATATTATAGTGTAAAATATTCTAAATTATGAGTTTGCGGGGTTGAGACTTAAAGAAAAAGTGCAGGAGTTTTTCTGATCCTGGATTCGGATTTATCTAACTTTAAACCATGTAGTAAGCATGGTCTGCTCTCTGGGTCCGATCTTTTTTTTTTTTTGTGAGACTATGTTATTATTTTAACTTACAGGCAGTTTTGGATCTCATCTAATAGTACCAATTACATATTTGTGTTTATGTTTGGATGTATATGTAAAAATTATAAAGGGCGGATGCCCATCAATAAATACGAGTAAAATAATATTCCTCAACTGCGGACTATGAGAAAATTCATATTTTGCTTGACAACCAATTCATGCCACTCGACATAGACCAATGGTACCAAGAATGGTAACGATTTACTTTCCTTAAAAATAATTATATTACATAACTCAGTTATGTGATGGAAGAAATACTTACCTACTTGAAATTCCTACAAAATTCTCATGTTGAAACCTCTGCTATCATCTGGTTCAAATTAATTAATTATTCAAATAGTATTTGAAAAGTTGCTAGCTTTATTCGAAAGTGAGCCTTTGCCCTAGAAAGACATCACCTATGCCGTGGCCTGGAGCTCTTCATGCACCTGAATTACTCAGCATTATACCAGCCTAGGTATAATGGCTTCCCCTGTATTATGTAGCTCTAGAGAGAATATTTTCCATTCCGCCCTACTAAATCTCATACGCCTCTACCTCCGTCGGTGTAAATGTTTATTTATTAAATAAATCTTTCCACAACAGAATAACCTTAAGTGATTTAAATTATAAACTGAGGAAACTTGCCTCTATAAGCATTTCTTTAAATACTTAATTCATAGAGGCTATCTAAACAAAATGATTTTAATTATTCAAATGCCCGAATTATATTTATTTATTTTTATTATATGCAATAAATTCTCCAAGTACCTGTGAGTTAAACTGTAAAATCTTGATGATTTGCAACAGTGGAAGATTAAAGACATTCCGACTCTAGAAGCTAGCAGATTTACCAACTTGATAAGTTCTAACACTCGTCCAATATATCTTTGATGGCTTGGAAACTCCACAAACAGTTCAAACTAAAGCCGGAAGCATTAAATACGAACAGAATTATGACTAATAGTCCAGCATACACTGCTGGAACCAGATCAAAGTCAAATTCAATCGTAATTGGAGAAGAATGCTTCCTATTTACCCCAGCATTGTTGATATAGGCTAACTTTAAGTCGCAAGTGGATTGCTATCATCCGATGGATCAACTGACACAGATTGGATTAGATGGAACGAGAAGACACTCAGGGACACTGTTTCTATTCTTTTACAATTACTTTCAGGTTGAAAGTGACAATGAAGTTTGGCGGAAAATTCACAACCATAAGGGAAGCAGCAGTGGTCTCTATTAACATCAAGCGAATGTCAATTTAACAAACTGTGTTGCGGCACAACAGGGATTGATATCTGGAGAATGCCAAGACCATAAAATGCAAGGAAGGGCTATTAAATAAATCCGTATCCTAAGGTCGATTACAGTCGGTCCCTTGAGATTGTGATATCCATAGAAAAAAAGAAGACGACAGGATGGCCAAGGAAGAATGTACAATTAACAAATTAATGAACGATATAACGGTATTAAGAAAGCTACTGTGGATTCTTTAAAAAAAACTGTAGTTGGAAGAAGATGGGAATCGATTATGTCCAAACCTAACCGCAAACTTGACACGCAGTGGCCACCTTTAGGATGGCTATAGGACATGGTTACCAGCTATGTAATTTAATATGATAGGAATAACAGACTCTCAAATTGTCTTTTGTGCTCCCAGGAGGATGGAACTCCGCAGGTTTTAAAGCTGCTAACATCGTAGGGCGACGAATGTCTAACCTTGGGGGGGGGGAATGCTTGTGTTTTTACTCTTATTTCCCAGACATTTCGGTTGTAGAATTTTGTGAACCTAAAAAGAAGTTATAAGTTAAATATACCTAGAACCTAAATATAATTAAAACAAATTACATAAATTTGGGTTCGCCCATTAAAAATATAAATCAGATCTGAAGACATTTTTACGACTCTTCCTGTCTGCCTTCCTCAGATTAAATGCCATCTTCTCCCTCTTCGCCGTTCTCACGATCTGCCCCCCCCCCTTCTCTCTGCTCTCTATTTTCTGTCTGGAATTCTGAATCCCCAAATAATATGATAGCTTCGAGTATCAGAACAATGTTCATATTATACAATTTTTAGTGTGCACACTATAGAGGGAATAATCAAAGGAACATTCGGTATTTACTCTACCGGCTACTTCATATGCTGAAACTTTCAGATCCTCTTCGAAATTATGGTAATTTCCATGCGAAGAAAGATCATCGAATAAAGACTTTTCCCATCCATTTTCCCTTCACCAAACCCCAACGTAGAAGTAGATACTACACTATTTCGGCTCTAGTTCTTGCTCCGAATGTTGGGCCGCTATGTTTCAGCTGGAACGATTTCATCCTCAGGATGGTACGAGCCCGAAGACCCACTGTGAAGCAAATACTACGATACGAGGGTTTTACATGATCCGTGAAAAATAATTATTTGCTTACAGAGAAAACACGAATGTTAAACTGTATCAAGATACATTTCATGTGTAATTAGTATACTTTTTGTTGCCATGACGTATGTTTTAATGCTGCGTCTGTCAGACATAAGTTTTCTTTTTGCAGGGAAACAATAATTGTAAAAAAAACAACGTTTATTGCCGTATTATTATAGGTGAATATATTTCTGACAAATGACTTTTTTCCCCCTATTTTTTCGTAATTTTATGGCCAGAGATATTAATAAAATAAGTAAAGGGGGCCCCAAAAGCCCCTCCCCTTGGGCATCCTACGGTTAATGACAAAACAAAACATACCACTGTGTACACAACGTTATACGACTTTATCAGTAAAACACTTATTAACGGGCTGCAGAAAACGACAAAACTTGGTGCACAATTCAAATTCATACGAACACATATAACAGAAGCATATACACTGTAATATTTTTAACTTGTATTTTGACAAATAGTTAGCTTTTATATTATTTTAATTATTGTTAGGTAGTTCTATTAGAGCGGGTCCTCCCTCCCTTCATAGGGAGGAACCCCGCTTATAAGGTTGATCTCATGAAACAATCCGGAAGTGCCGACTAGAAAATTTTGCGTTTCAGAACCCCTAGAGACCGAAAATGACGGCGGTTCAAATTTTTATATATATGTATATATATATATATATATATATATATATATATATATATATGTATATATATATATATGTATATATATATATATATATACACACACACATATATATATATATATTTGTCTGTTCGCTCTGTAGGTCGAAGACGAATGGTCCGATTTTGATGAAATTTGGTACAAAAATCTTTCGTCTAATTTGAAAGGTCAGGTTTGTTAACCAGCAGAATCTGCCCACTGGAAGATGGCGTTTGGGGCAAAATTCGCGCAAAAAAAATCGTAACGCTTACGTTTTTGAGTTCATAAGCTTGTACGTACTCGTTTTATAGGCTTCTTGGGCTAGGGAATCGAATGAAACCATTTTCAAGGCGATAGCTTTAACCGTTTTCGAAAAAATTGGAAAAATAGTTTTTGAATACCGTTTTTGGTTTGGGTACTTAAAATCATGGGATTCAGTTGAAACATTTTCTGCATGTTCTACTTCCATTAAAACTAATATGTTGAAATTTTTGTTACGTTTGGAGTTAAGGAAGGGTTAGAATAAAATATTTTATTAACAGACATCAGAGTTTTGGTAACTTTGTATACTTTCTTTAATATCTCGAAAAAGGTTGAGAATCTTGGTAAACAGAAGATTACCATTACAAAGCTTACTAAATGCTCTACAAAAAAGGTTCTGATGAAAGCTTTGATTAGGCGATGTCAATCGGAGAAATAAGTGCTTAAAACTTTAAAGTAATTGATTTCGTTTATTCGAACGGTTCTTTTTGTCTGTTTTATTCCTTCTTATTTTTTAATTGCTTATAGTCGGATAATGTATTTGACAATAAAACAGATTAAGTAAAATAAGAAGATCAATTTATTAAAAATGTAGCGTTCAAAGAGAGAGATCCCAAGGCTTTCCAAATGCCTCTGAGCGGAGGCCTTTCTGGCCGACTTATGTTTGTAATTTTTTTCTTTTTCCCTTAGTTTTTTATTGCTTTTTATTTTTGTAATTTCTTATGTTGTATTTGTGAGGAAAATGTATTTGTGTGTAAAACAGGATAGGTAAAATGGGACCAATTTTCTGTTGCTAGAAATAATGAAATGTTTTGGTAACTTCGTATATTTTCATTAATATCTCGAAAACGGTTGAAAATCAAGGGAAGCGAAAGGCTACTATTCGAAAGTTCAAGACTTGTTATTTGTCCTTCTGTATCTACTAGATAGGCTTTATTCGGCATATTATTCTATATAGGCTTTATTAGGCAGGGTATTCTACTCAATCTTGGGTACTTCTTCTTGATCCTTCTGTATCCACTAGAAAGGCTTTATTAGGCATATTTTGTATTGATTTATAGAGCATTGCTTTAGAAAGAGAGCCGGATTGTAATTTCCGCTTCTGTGTATAAGTTAGCTACTGTCGGAGTCCGTGAGGCCTTAATATCACTTTTATGCGAGATGTTCGAGAGGATTTTGACAATTTTCACGAGATATATATAAAAAAAAAAGTTTATTTGTTTTCTAAGCTTTTCAAATGGCACTAGGGATATGAACGGAACCGCGCTAAGATGATGCAGTTCCTGCGAGTCGGACTTTTTTTGTTTATTTTCAATTTGTTGTATTTCATTTTAAGATTTTTTAAAATGTATTGTTACAATTGTTTAGTTTCACTTTTAAGTTTTATGTTCTTTACATTTTAAGGACATTTATCTTTCTTGCACCCGACCTTTCTTGCTTTAATACAGCAGATCGCCCATGTTATTAGACTTAGCAGACTCGAGGAATGTTGGCCGAAAGTGGCTTTTCTTTGCTTAGTGCTGGTAGTGAATTGTGATGTATTTCTACTTTTGACGTCTGCGCTGGAGGCCCAGTCCCTAGTCAGAGAGTTCCGGTCTCTGTATACCTCGCTCGCGTCTCCCTAACCCTTCTTTGTTCGGGTGTAGGAAATTTCTGGCATATATTCTTGTGAAGGGTACAGACGTTCGTTGAAATGTTCGTCGTTATTACTAAATTGTTTCGATATGTTATTGAACAATACTCCTAAAGTAATTTTTTAAACTTTAATTTACTAAATTATGTACATTGATAATAAACATTTAGTTAGTAAAATTTTTTAAATTTTCAATTCTGCTACTATTGTTTAATATTTATTAGGCTGCTAATTCTATAGAAATTCTAAAAATTTTAGTATCATCGTTTCTTAGCTTTTCAAATTAATGTAAACTATCCTCATTAATATATGATTTACTACATTTTATACAGTTTCATTAATTATTTTAAATGTATGTTAATTTTGTAAATTTATAGATATCACGGCTACCACCTTATCCAACCTTAGGTTACAAAAAATGTTAAGCTAAAATTTAAGGTTTTTCTTATTAAGTGAAATTATTTTCTTACTAATGGACATGATATTTGCATTTGAAGTCATGAAAATGTAACGAAAAAGGCACGAAATTGGCTTTCAGAAAAGTAGTAGACACACTGATATCGGCCCTTAAGGATCGATTCTTTAAAAAAGATCGATCCAGATCGCCCATGTCTACTTCTGACCAAATTCTTCATGCATTCATGTGAAATGTGAGTGGCTACTCTTCTGTTGTAATGTATGATAGTTCTTTTGTGGCGAGAAGAAAAGATGATTCAGTCAAGATCCGTTTCTTAAGAAGCGTAGAGTGGCCGGAGAGGGCAGCACAATGCAGAGATTGGCGGTGGGGGTATGGTAAAGGGGAGCCATAAGTCGAGGGGGTTTTTCAATCTCGTCTCAATCCGGAGTTGGAAATGAAGTTTGCCCCTTCACATCCAAGCGGCGCTACATTCAATTATATACTCCTATCCATCAGGCGCAGGCCACCACTCCATCTTCCAACTTCTACATAAATATGGAGATGTGGACAGGGGTCACATATTGAAGGCCACTTCTCACCTTTACGCTGTCTAGATATCGGTTATAATAATAAGAAAAACGAAAATTTGTTTATAGTATGCTTTGTTCATAAACTTGCACGCCACGAATAGCAAGATTTTGCAATAAAATGTATACAACGTCAAATACTTTCGCACATATCGCACTAGTATAGCCTTAGGATTAAGAAAGGAAGGGTGGCACAAGCTCTGAAGCTAGGTACATACAGTTTTGATGGTGGATAAAGATATATTTACCATGTCTCAACTATGACAAGTCATAACTATGACAGTGTGACTAAAACCGATTTATGTGTTGTGTCACTTTAGAAATATTAGTGCGATATTATTTTTACTATTAAACACGTCTTATTTTCTGTCGAAGTTGAGAAAAATCAGCAAGCCGCAGAAATACATTTCAGGTAAAATTTCAAGCCAACACGATGCACATTATAAAAAAATGAGAAAAAGTGGGGTCATAAAAAAATCGGAGGGCTTTGTAATAAGTACAAGCTTTAGCACCATAATGAATATATTTATTTATCATATGCAATGTAAGACAAGCCAACCATTACAGTCTTCCAGTGTCAGACGCCTTCGATTCTCACGTTATTAACCTTTCTCAATGTTTAAATAACTTGTTCTCGTCTTGTTTGATTTCTTTTCGACCAGGCTCTTGTTGTATTTTTAATTTGCTGCAGTTTGTTTTCAGAATTAGTCCATTAGAGCTGCAAGTCATTTAATGTCTTATTTTCCGTTGATTTGCATAAGTTGATGTATTTTTGGTCATGTCGAGTTGAGGTCTTACAGTTTTTGCCTGTAAATCTACTGTAGTGCTCAGTGAAATGCCTTCATGGCCACCTAGCGAGAAAATCGTGATTTGTTGTGTGAAGAAACTAATAGGCAGTGCATATTGGTTCGGTGTCCGCGTCTTTGTCTCAGGGTGTCTACTGCACGAAAAAGTCACGAAAATCACGAAATGAAAAATAGGGCACGAAAATCACGAAAAAGTCACGAATTTGGAAACCATGCCACGAAATTTTTCTATTTTAAAGATTTCCCATCAAAGAGCTAAATTCAGCCAAGTTTCTGAAATTAATATTTTCCCACTAAAACTGTGTACAATCCGGTGGAGTGAAAACTCGCAGGTATTAGTTAGGGCTCTTGCGATGATACCTGCCTTAAAGTTATGTAGGTAAAGAAAATACTATTGATGATCTTCCAGTTGGTAGGAATTCCACATTTGTGCAGAACCATGTTCGAGTTAACGAACTTACCCATCAAATTAGACGAACATTCTTCAAAATGTTGTATGAAATTTCATCTAAATTAGACCATTTTTGAGCTGGTGGGAGAGCGAATATATATATATATATATATATACACACACACACACACACAAACACACACACACACAGGGTGATTCAGGTCTAACAAGGGGAGTATACAGCGATGGGGTCACCGATCTGGACCAATTTTTTTCTGGTGATTCTACATCGAAATAGTCTACCCGTGTCCGAGCGTTCCGTCCAATGCGCCTTAGGAGCCGAGAAATAAAATAAAATAGGTTGAAAGTGCCTTATTTTTTATATCGAGTTTAGAAAATGATATCGACATAATTCTTTCACCAATTCATTTGTTTTTTTAGAGTAAATTAAAAGAAAAATATAATCGTTAAACAATAATTTATATTTCGTCAAATATATACAATAATATGCTTACGTTTTCAAGTAAACTAGTATTATAAATTTTTTACCCCAAAAATAATAGCACATTTGAAATCAGCACCCCAAGAAACCCTAATGTGGTGAATATCATTGAAAACAAAAAATAATGATTTTTCCAAGTCTGGAAAAGACTAAAAATTTGTAAGCGAAAAGTAATTAACATTTTGAAATTCAATATCTCCCCTTGAGATAATCCGATTTTTACGTGATTGAAATCTTTCAAAAGAAGAAAGACTCCTTTTTCTAACCATATAAATGACTATTGTATCATCTCAAAAGGTACTTGGAAAAAATGGTTCTCAAAATAAAAATAAAATGTAAACTTTTTTGCATATAACTTCTAACTGTTCCTGGATCCTGTTGATGAGTTCCTCCTTCGTTGTCGCGGGCTCTGTGTACACTCTACTCTTCAATGTTCCCAATACATGGAAATCTAGAGGGTTGAGATCGGGAGGTAAACGAACTGGTCCAAAGTGGCCGATACAATGATTAGGGAATTCATTGTTCAGCCATTCCGTCACCACCCGTCCATTATCAGCTGTGCAACCGACTATTTGAAACTAGAGTGAGTTGTTATTTGGTAGACGGGCTTGTGTGATAAACCACATGTAGTTTGGGAAGGATGGGACATCACCATCATCGTATCAAATTAAAGAATTTGTTAGGAATGGCTCGTTCATGCTAAAGCACCTTAATTGGTTTTGACTTAGAAATCAGAAAAAAAAATAGATTGAAATAGATTTGTTTTTAAAACTATGAGGTACCATTTTGAAGCTTATTAAATAATACAACTTTTGAGAGGGAGGCAAACCTCTAAGTCTAAAAATAGCTGATTAAGATAATATTGAATAATTTAATAAAAATCTAATATTAGAAGTTCTCATGTATATGCCTTTGAATATAGCTCTTAATTTACGTGGTATTATTTCAATAACGGGTGTTTCTTATTGGAAATTTAATGTAGATTCCAAAAATGTGGTCTTTATTTACGACGCATTGATCAGAAATTCCTAAAACTCTGTTTTTCTTTAGAAAAGTCAGTAGTTTTTAAAAAAGACAAAAGTTTGAGTAGCTCCTCTGCATGTTGAGATAGAACGCTCATTTCTGCGTCCCTGAACTAGAAATGAGATGTAGAATAAACCCCTAAAGTTATGACATCTCAATATGGCAATCACTCAATCACTGACCTATCATCCGCCAGCCGAAACCACTCGACAGAAAGATTTGAAATTTCGCATGGACACTCTTCTTTAGCATGTATACACTCGCTAAGAAAGGATTTTTGATAGTTATTCAATATTTAAGTATTTTTTTGAGGGGTTTGAAGTTTTATTTAGTTGGTTAGAGCAAGCAAGCCTAGGCAGCATGCTTTGCCAGGATGATAAAAGAACAGCTGTTACCGTACAGTATCTATTTCATAGTATTTTTTTTTTAATTGAGGTTAATTTCAGCTATGATGGCAGTCCTAGAAATTAACTGTCCCTCAAAGAGTTTACGTTATGAGGGACAAAATCACCATCTCCGGGGTATGGAATACTAACAATTTAGAACTTGGAATAGTTTTAGACAAATAAAACGCTATTACAACTAAAATGATATGTAAAGATGGAATGGTTGGGATTCGGCTAAATAAACCTCAATATGATTTTGTTTTAAAAAATCTATATTTCGGACGTTTCGGCTACTCATTGATAGCCTTCGTCAGCTAAAATGACAAAAAAAAGAAATTAATACAGAAACAAAAAAAATTTATAATTGTGATAGATAACAGAACTATAGATACAATTAACTTATAAAAGAACATATCGTCTTAAATTCTTAGAATAAGTAGAATGAAAAAGTAAATGGGTACAATAATTGATTTTAATAGTAATTAGTAACATTAATTGATTTTACAAAGAAATAAGAAACTACATACCAATGACAAATATAGTAGCTAATAGTAACATTAATTAATTTTACAAAGAAATAAGATACTACATACCAATGGAAATGCCGAGCGGCAGAGGAAGACCAAGGTTGGCAATTAAGTAACCATTGTGAAAGTGTCTATGGAAAAAGGAATATACTGGGGTATATGTAACTGAAAACAGTAGGTGGTGGGAGAAAGGGCGGTAAGGATCAAAAGGCATGTTTATGACATTTTATGACAGGAAATGAGAAAAAGGTGTTAATGGAAGGATACACAAGGGGCATGGTAAAAATCTAGGTGGGAGGTCGGGAGAGTATTTGGAAAATATTAGCGTACATAGGAGAAATGCTTTGTTGGTCAGTTTTGTAGTTTATATTGTTTTTAGCGCGGTTCCTCCCTCCCCCATAGGGAGGAACCCCGCTTATAAGGTTGATACAATGAAACCATCCGGAAGTGCCGACAAGAAAATTTCGCGTTTCAGAACCCCTAGAGACCGAAAATAACGGTGGTTCAAATTTGAATATAGACATATATATATATATATATATATATATATATATATATATAGTTGGGTTGGTCGCCAGGGAAGTTAGACCATTACCCCCATCAAGGGGAGGCCTGCATGAGAAACATGTATTTGTAAATATTGTAAATAGTAATTTAAAAAGAAATGAATGTTACTCTTATGCAATAAAGGCTTTATTTATTTATTTATTTATATATATATATATATATATATATATATATATATATATATATATATATATATTTGTCTGTTCGCTCATTTCTGGCTTCCCTGATGGTCCGATTTTGATGAAATTTGGTACAAAAATCCCTCGTCCAATTTGAAAGGTCAAGTTCGTTAACCAGCAAAATCCGCTCACTGGAAGATGGCGTTTTGGGCGAAATTCGCGCAAAAAAAATCGTAACGCTTACGTTTTTGAGTTCATAAGCTTGTAAGTACTCTTTTTATAGGCTTCTTGGGCTAGGAAAACGAATGAGATCATTTTAAAGGCGATAGCTTTAACCTTTTTCGAGAAAATTGGAAAAATAGTTTTTGAATACCGTTTTTGGTTTGGGTACTTAGAATCACGGGATTCAGTTGAAACATTATCTGCATGTTCTACTTTCATTAAAACTAATATGTTAAAAGTTATGTTACGTTTGGAGTTAAGGAAGGGTTAGAATAAAATATTTTATGAACAGACATGAAAAGTTTTGGGAACTTCGTATACTTTCATTAATATCTCGAACACGGTTGGGAAATCGTGGTAAGTGGATAGAAACTATTTGAAAGCTTACTAAATTCTCTACAAAAATGATTCTAAAACTATTTTTGATTAGGTTATGTCAATCGGAGAAATGAGTGCTTAAAACTTCAAATACGTCTGTTTTGTTCTTATGAACGGGTTTTTTGTCGTTCTTTTTGTAATTTTTGTCTCTTTCCCTTGGTTTTTTATTGCTTTTTATTTTTGTAATTTCTTATGTTAGGAAAATGTATTTGTTTGTAAAACAGGATAGGAAAAATGAGACCAATTTTCTGTTGCTAGAATGAAATGAATAATGAAAATTTTGGGAACTTCGTATACTTTCATTAATATCTCGAAACTCCACAGTACAGCAGGGTCTTCGCGTTGTAGATCGAATATCTTCATCCCTACAGCAAAAAGAATATTGCACTTCAGCGTTCCTGGACGTTGCTCAAGCTTTCGATAAGGTGTGGCATGAGGGCCTCCTCTACAAGCTCAAAACCTTTCTTCCCAGCACCCTATACCTCATCCTACGATCCTACTTATCAAATAGGCATTTTCGGGTCCGACAAGGATCAGAGTACTCAGAATATTATCCTGTGGAAGCGGGAGTTCCCCAGGGCAGGGTTCTGGGCCCTGTGCTCTACACCCTGTATACAGCCGATGTTCCAACAAGTCCCGACACCCTTCTAGCAACCTATGCAGACGATACAGCTATCCTCGCATCTCACCCAAATCCTAACACTGCGTCGCAGAATCTTCAGTCCCACGCAGTTCCTGTCCACAAGTAATCTTCAACAACGTCCCATTACCCTCTTCTGATACAGTTCGCTACCTCGGACTACACTTGGACTCCCGACTTACCTGGAAACATCACTTAAAACTTAAAAGACAAGAACTTAACAGACGATTTGGACAACTATATAGACTGTTGAACCGCAAATCACATTTAAGTACTGAAAACAAACTGATCATTTACAAATCACTACTGCAACCCATTTGGACATACGGTTCAGAACTATGGGGAACTGCGAAAACATCGAACATCAGACGGATTCAAACATTCCAATCCAAGGTCCTAAGAACAATAGTCGATGCTCCTTTTTATGTATCCAACCTCAACCTCCATAAAGACCTCAATATCCCACTCGTTAATGATATTGTATTATCCTGATTCCAACGTTTCCATCCTAAACTTTCCGCTCATCAAAATCCTGAAGTCCTCTCCCTATCAAGTGCCACCCACCCACTCTCTCCACCAAGGCGACTCAAAAGACATTGGCCTAGAGATCTGCTGCAGTGATCAAGTGAAGTGTTAGCAATGGCTTTCTCTTTGTTCAAGTGCGACAATTTTCTGTGGCTCACCGATCTCTCTTCGACTCCAGCCACTGGTTGGAGCAGAAGGGAGCTTGTGTAGGCACCTTTCAACGTCATCTGAGCGTCTTTCTGGCGTTAATCGAGGATGAAGTTGGAAGGCCTTGAGCACAGAACCTCCATATTGTATCATTCATCATATTACTAGATGTTTTTATATACAGAATGTAATAAATAAATTAAAAAAAAAAAAAAAAAAAAAAAAAAAAAAAAATCTCGAAAACGGTTGAAAATCTTGGGAAGCGACAGGTTACTAAATGGTCTACAAAAAAGGTTCTAAAGAAAGTGTTGAATAAGCGATGTCAATCGGAGAAATAAGTGCTTAAACTAAATTGATTTCGTTTATTCGGACGGTTCTTTTTGTCTGTTTTTATTCCTATTTTTTTATTTCTTATAGTTGGATAATGTATTTGACAATAAAATAGATTAATTAAAATAAGAAAAACAATTCATTGTTAGAAATATATCAGGCTGTACCGTATGAAATGTCAGTTTTGGATTTGCCGATTTCCTTCAAATGTCTTGAAACTGTCGAGGCTCCTAATCCGAGTTCTTTGGCATATTCCCTAGTGTTTTTAATTGCTTATAGTAGTCATATGTATTTGCCAATAAAACAGGATACGTATAATTAGAATATTTTATTTTTGCGGAATCTTGGGGTTCTCAGATCCCGTATGAATATCTATTAGGCCCCCTTCGTATTTTTTCCTTAATATCTCGAAAATGGTTAGGAAATCGCGGCAAGTGAAATGTAACAGTTCGAAAGTTTATGTATATTTAAAAACTCTGTTGATAAAACCTCTATATCGTTTTTGTTTGATTCAATAATAAGAAATCCTTTTTTCGATGATTTTATGTTTTTAGGCCCATCAATAATTCCTGTGGGTTAATATGTTTTTTAAATTAAAGCTTTAAAGCCTCAACAGGAATATTTATGTAATCACCCTTCACAGTTAATTTATTAGAATCATGAGTGACCGTTTTTGTGTTACAACTAACAATCTTTGAAAACGAGGTTTGACTATCCTTGTTATTGTTATTTTCCTTCTGTTTGGCCGAAATTTTCTATTCATGGTCTAATTCTCCTTGAATTTTTTGACTAGATCAAGAACCTATTTTAAGCACTCTTAAATTCCTTAATTTAATTTAGGAAGTTTATCAAGCTTGACATAATCACTTTTGGGTTAATACGGGTGGTCTATACCGTGTCCTTTGTTTGTAAACACAAAGAGCTTTCTGAGTAACGGTAAAGGGCAGTAAAAGTATATGACTTTACCTGGGCCCAGACCCTGCATACAGAGAATTACAATACGAGACCTTCTCATTCTTTCTTTCACCAGCTACCGTGTAACACCTTAGATCTGTTTATATTGTTAGCGCGTTTCCTCCCTCCCTTCATAGGGAGGAACCCCGCTTATAAGGTTGATCTCATGAAACAATCCGGAAGTGCCGACTAGAAAATTTCAAGTTTCAGAACCCCTAGAGACCGAAAATAACGGTGGTTCAAATTTTTATTTATATATTTGTCCGTTAGCTAATTTCTGGCTTCCCTGATGGTGCGATTTTGATGAAATTTGGTACAAAAATCCGTCGTCCAATTTGAAAGGTCAAGTTCGTTAACCAGCAAAATCCGCCTACTGGAAGATGGCGTTTGAGGCAAAATTCGCGCAAAAAAAAATCGCAACGCTTATATTTTTGAGTTCATATGCTTGTAAGTACTCGTTTTGTAGGCTTCTTGGCCTAGGAAAACGAATGAAACCGTTTTTAAGGCGATAGCTTTAACTGTTTTCGAGAAAATTGGGAACATAGTTGCTGAATAACGTTTTAGCGCGGTTCCTCCCTCCCCCATAGGGAGGAACCCCGCTTATAGGGTTGATACAATGAAACAATCCGGAAGTGCCGACTAAAAAATTTCGCGTTTCAGAACCCCTAGAGACCGAAAATAACGGTGGATCAAATTTGTATATATATATATATATGTATATATTTATATATATATATATATATATATATATATATATATATATATATATATATATATATATGTCTGTTCGCTCATTTCTGGCTTCCCTAATGGTCCGATTGTGATGAAATTTGGTACAAAAATCCGTCTTCCAATATGAAAGTTCAAGTTCGTTAACCAGCAGAATCTGCCCACTGGAAGATGGCGTTTGGGGCGAAATTCGCGCAAAAAAAATCATAACGCTTACGTTTTTGAGTTCATAAGCTTGTAAGTACTCGTTTTATAGGCTTATTGGGCTAGGAAAACGAATGAAACCATTTTCAAGGCGATAGCTTTAACCGTTTTCGAGAAAATTGGAAAAATAGTTTTTGAATACCGTTTTTGGTTTGGGTACTTAGAATCATGGGATTCAGTTGAAACATTTTCTGCATGTTCGAATTTTATCAACACTAATATGTTGAAATTTTGGTTACGTTTGGAGTTAAGGAAGGGTTAGAATAAAATATTTTATTCACAGACATAAAAAATGTTGGTAACTTTGTATACTTTCCTTAATATTTTGAAAAAGGTTGAGAATCTTGCGAAACGTAAGATTACCATTAGAAAGCTTACTAAATGCTCTACAAAAATGGTTCTAATGAACGTTTTGATTAGGCGATGTCAATCGGGGAAAAAAGTGCTTAAACCTTTAAAGTAATTGATTTCGCTTATTCGAACTGTTCTTTTTGTCTTTGATTTTGGTACTTAGAATTATGGGATTCAGTTGAAACATTTTCTGCATGTTCGAATTTCATCAACAGTAATATGTTGAAATTTTGGTTATGTTTGGAGTAAAGAAAGGGTTAGAATAAAATATTTTATTCACAGACATAAAAAATGTTGGTAACTTTGTATACTTTCCTTAATATTTTGAAAAAGGTTGAGAATCTTGCGAAACGTAAGATTACCATTAGAAAGCTTACTAAATGCTCTACAAAAATGGTTCTAATGAAAGTTTTGATTAGGCGATGTCAATCGGGGAAAAAAGTGCTTAAACCTTTAAAGTAATTGATTTCGCTTATTCGAACTGTTCTTTTTGTCTTTGATTTTGGTACTTAGAATTATGGGATTCAGTTGAAACATTTTCTGCATGTTCGAATTTCATCAACACTAATATGTTGAAATTTTGGTTATGTTTGGAGTAAAGAAAGGGTTAGAATAAAATATTTTATTAACAGACAAGAAAAGTTTTGGTTACTTTGTATACTTTCGTTAATATCTCGAAAACCGTTGACAATCTTGGGAAGCAGAAAGTTACCATTCGAAAGCTTACTAAATGCTCTACAAAAAAGGTTCTAAAGAAAGTTTTAATTAGGCGATGTCAATCGGAGAAATAAGTGCTTAAAACTTTAAAGTAATTGATTTCGTTTATTCGAGCGGTTCTTTTTGACTGTTTTATTCCTTGTTATTTTTAAATTGCTTATAGTCGGATAATGTATTTGACAATAAAACAGATTAAGTAATATAAGAAGATCTATTTATTGTTAAAAATGTAGCGTTCAAAGAGAGAGATCCCAAGGCTTCCCGAATGCCTCAGAGCGGGGGCCTTTCTGCCCGACTTATGGGATAGCTGACCCATAGAGGTTAGATTGTAAATCAAGACCTTTCAAGACTGGTTTGTTTGAGATTTCATTTGGATAGGTGTTTCGCTATTGATCTAAACAAAGTAATAACTGTTTCTATTCTATGCCTTCATAAACACTAGAGATAAGAACGGAACCGCGCTAAGATGACGCAGTTCCTGCGAATCGGACTTTTGGTTTTGGTACATAAAATCATGGGATTCAGTTGAAACATTTTTTGCATGTTCAAATTTTATCAAAACTAATATCTTAAACTTTTGGTTACGTTTGGAGTTAAGGAAGGGTTAGAATAAAATATTTTTTGAACGGACATGAAAAGTTTTGGGAACTTCGTATATTTTCATTAATATCTCGAACACGGTTGGGAAATTTTCATAAGTGGATAGAAACTATTTGAAAGCTTTCTAAATTCTCTACAGAAAAGATTCTGAAAGAAGTTTTGATTAGGTGATGTCAGTCGAAGAAATAAGTGCTTAAAACTTCAAATACGTCTGTTTAGTTCTTATGAACGGGTGTTTGTCGTTCTTTTTGTAATTTTTGTCTCTTTCCCTTAGTTTTTTATTTTTGTAATTTCATATGTTAAGAAAATGTATTTGTGTGTAAAACAGTTAGGTAAAATGAAACCAATTTTCTATTGCTAGAAATAATGAAAAGTTTTGGGAACTTCCTATAATTTCTTAATATCTCGAAAACGGTTGAAAATCTTGGGAAGCGAAAGGTTACCATTCGAAAGCTTACTAAATGCTCTACAAAAAATGTTCTGACGAAAGTTTTAATTATGCGATGTCAATCGGAGAAATAAGTGCTTAAAACATTAAAGTAATTGATTTCGTTTGTTCGAACGTTTTGTTTTTTTTCGATTTTTATTCTTTGTTATTTCTTAATTGCTTATAGTTGGATAATGTATTTTACAATAAAACTGGTTAAGTATAATAACAAAACAATTTATTGTTAGAAATATAGATTTCCTAGATTCCAAGACCTTGTAACTAGCGGGACCCTTTCTAGTGTTGACCGACCCTTCCAGGTAAGATCGTAAATCAAGACCTTTCAAGACTGGTGGAACCAAAATAATAACTGCTTCTAATTTAATCTTCAGGCGATTCGCCAAAGTTTCGAAGCCTTATCAATAAATAAATATTTTAATCTTTCCAAATTAGACTAGGGATAAGAACGGAACCGCGCTAAGATGATGCAGTTCCTGCGAGTCGGACTTTTTTCTTTTTGTTTAGTTTATGTGAACACATTCCGAGATCTGTAGTCTTTTTTTGTTTCGTTGTGTAGAAAGAATTTTCGTGTCGTCGAAGTTAAAAGTGTGTTTTTGTGTAATGGCGTGTTTTGCAAGTGCAGATTTGTCTATTTCTTTATTAGTGATGGTTCGTTTATGTTGTGTAAGACGTGAGTGAATGTCATTTATGGTTTCTCCTATGTATACACCATTACAGGAAGGGGTTTGGCAAGGGACTTGGTAAACACAACGGGTGGTTTGTTCAAAAGGGATGGGATCTTTGAGTTTGGTATAGAGGGTTTTGAGTTTGTTGGTAGTTTTCAAACCAAAATTTAGGGAAGGGTAGGATTTTTTTATTGTCTTTGTAAGTTTATCAGTCCAGGTGTAAATGGTAGAGATCGGAACATTTGGGAACTGGGAGTTAGGAAAGAATTGGGAGAGACAGTGTTGGAAGGTTGGGATTTTACTTTTTTAACAAGGGATTTTATGAGGTTGGGGGGAAATTGGTTGCGTGCCAATATATCTGAGGCGATATTAATATTTTTATTGTGGAAGGAAGCATGGGATAGGGAGAGGAATCGGCGAAGGAGATTTCTGGCTACATTAATCATGAGGTGGTAAGGATGGGATGAATGAAAATTAAGTAACCGTCCCGAGTATGTGGGTTTTGTGTACCAGTCAGTAATAATAGTACCGTCAGTCTGTCTAATTAGTAAGATGTCCAAGTATGGGAGCTGTCTGTCCTGTTCTATTTCGACAGTGAATTGAAGCCTAGGGTAAAAGGAATTGAAACAGGTAAGTATGTCTGTTAGTCTGTTTGGGTTTATCATCAGCAAAAGATCATCTACGTATTTGCAGATGAATGAGATGTCATGGGGAAACTGTGGGACGAGGGAGTTGAGAAGATCGTTGAGAAGGATTGAGGATAAATCGGGTGCAAGACAATTGCCCATGGCTAGACCTTCAATTTATTTATAGAATTTCCCATCATATTTAAAAAAACCGCTGTTAACACACAGTTTTAGACTTTCTATAAACAAATCAAAGGATAGAGGGCTATGGAGTTGTAGGGTGGGCCAATGGTTTTCGATTATTCCTAGCGTTTTGGCTAGTGGGACGTTAGTGAATAAGGATATGGCATCAACAGCATCACCAATTTCTTGCAAATTCCTTCTCCCAGCCACTCCCACCTTTCCACTGATTTTTACAAAGACCTAAAACACACCAAAACTTTCTTACGGACACATGAACAACATATAATATGTACAAAATCCGACAAGGGAAACACGACCGTCAGTCATCATGGACAGAACAGAATACAACGAAAAAATGACCAACTTATTCAACGACACCAATACATACTTACCCATTCCTAAGGACATTACGAAAATACAAGAACGAAAATTCAACGAACACATTCACAAACTTTTTAACTCTAACGAAATCGACAAATCCACTAAGTCCTTCTTAATTTCCCACAATTCCCTCCCACCGCGAGCCTATGGCCTCCCCAAAATCCACAAACCTGGAAATCCCCTTCGTCCCATCATTGCCAATATAGATTCTCCCTCATCCAGTCTTAAGTAAATTTCTTCTTCCCTCATTACAAATACTTAGCCATAATAATCCCTATGATATAAAAAATTCCTTTGACCTAATTTCTAAATTATCCAACCTAACCATTCCCCACGGCCACATTTTAGTTTCTATTGATGCCACATCCTTATTCACTAACGTCCCACTAGCCAAAACGCTAGAAATAATCGAAAACCATTGGCCCATCAAATTGTTTATAGAAAGTCTAAAACTGTGTGTTAACAGTGTTTTTTTTAAATATGACGGGAAATTCTATAAACAAATTGAAGGTCTAGCCACGGGCAATTGTCTTGCCCCCGATTTATCCTCAATCCTTCTCAACGATCTTCTCAACTCCCTCGTCCCACAGTTTCCCCATGACATCTCATTCATCTGCAAATACGTAGATGATCTTTTGCTGATGATAAACCCAAACAGACTAACAGACATACTTACCTGTTTCAATTCCTTTTACCCTAGGCTTCAATTCACTGTCGAAATAGAACAGGACAGACAGCTCCCATACTTGGACATCTTACTAATTAGACAGACTGACGGTACTGTTATAACTGACTGGTACACAAAACCCACATACTCGGGACGGTTACTTAATTTTCATTCATCCCATCCTTACCACCTCAAGATTAATGTAGCCAGAAATCTCCTTCGCCGATTCCTCTCCCTATCCCATGCTTCCTTCCACAATAAAAATATTAATATCGCCTCAGATATATTGGCACGCAACCAATTTCCCCCCAACCTCATAAAATCCCTTGTTAAAAAAGTAAAATCCCAACCTTCCAAGTATTATGGAGCAATAGAAAATACATTAAGTTAAGATACATTACACATTAGTTGGCTGATATAGAAATAAGTTAATGTGTCATTTTATAAAATTAGTTAAACTAAATTAACATAAAATACAAAGCAACTACATAATTATATTTATTAAGAAGGACTGTTTTATTGTTGTTCATGTACCACAACAGACGACTTGAAAAAGGATGGGAAACCGAATTATAAACGTCGGCAAACCAGGGTAGGCTAACTAAAGACGTCTAACAAAAATACTTTATAACATTTGGTTTCTTACTTGCAAAAACACAATGGTGTCTCATTAGATTGCCATGGCATATTGCAAGTTTCGTTGCAGTATAACAAACATTTAGAATGTTAAAGGCAAATTCGTAATCTGTGTCTGGGTTAAACCACTCTATAAATGCAACAAATTTTGCCGGTTAACGAACTTGTCCAATCGTTTTTTATAAGAATGTCATAAATCAAGTTACGTGGTAAAAAAGAACAACTAATGTTGCTCAGCTATCGTGAAATATAACTGTCATTTTCTGAATGCATTGGGTGAGATCGATGAAGATTTGAAGACGTTTCACATAAATTCTTTCATTAGTGTTACTTCGATAGCATACATTCTTTCGGAAAATGCTAAAATATACCTTATATCCTCATATATCGTAAAAAATAGGTCTGACTCGCAGGAACTGTGTCATCTTAGCGCGTTTCCGTCCTTGTCCCGAGTGTAATTTTGAATAGAAACATTTAATACATTGTTTTGATATTTTGTGAACATTTAAACACACCTTTGAAAAAACTTTTCGTTGAAAAGCCACAATGCACAGAACACTGGAAGTAGCCAAGCTGAAATAACTCGCATCCGCTTTTAAAAACAAGTATTAAAACATACTTTCATTTACTATATTGTTTTAATGAAAACAATACAAATAAAAAACAATTTCAAAAAAAAAAAAAAAAAAAACGTTGGTAAACAACAATGACTAAAAATCGTTCAAAACAATGAAACCGTGTCTCCCCCTGGTCTAATGGCTAACGCCTTAGTTTCTCATGCGGGAGATGGTGGGTTCGATTCTCACTGGCGGCAGGAATTTTCTCATCTCAGAAAAGAAGGAAAAAAAGCGAAACCTGCACTCTCGGATTTCAAGCACCAATTTCTCCAAATGAAATCGCTTTATAAAAATTCGTTTTTCTGGGAAACGTACTAGAGATTCGAATAGATGCCTAGCATTTACCACGATTTCCCTATCAGCTCCGAGAAATTTAAGACAACTTGCGAAAATCCCAAGAAAAGTCTAGTTTTTCCCAGTTTGCTCAAAAATTTTTATAGATATGTTCTAAAGTGTAACTGGGGGCCAATAAGAGCTACGATATTTATCTTATGAGGGGTACTTCCCCTTATGAGGTGTAAGCAGGTTTCCTCTCTAAAAATATCGTAATAATCAAACTAACTTAGAAGTTGTTTATGTTTTTGACATTCTCCCTCCAAAAACTAAAGGTGCTGATTGGCCGCCATATAAGCAATTCGGTAACATTAAGTTACAATATATTACTAATATTGTTAATGTAGGGATTGTCGGGTTTCGGTCACTGCTATTTAATAAAACTACATTTTATCATAAAAATGGTTTTATTGTGCCGACGTTTCGGCTTGAACTTCAAGCCTTCATCAGGGCTGTAAAAAACAAGTAGGACGGATGTAATACTGAAATATACATACATATATATATATATATATATATATATATATATATATATGCCTACATACACCAATACACATACATATATACATACATATATATATGGAAAAAGACAAAACATAAAATACTAGAACATAATATATAGAAGAACAATGTGCTCTAGAAGTGTTTGGATTATTAGGAAAACAGATATAAGAATAACAGATTACATATTAGATTAGATATAAGAATAACAATATGGGCTTACCGATGGGAAGATAGAGAACTATTCCTCACAAATGCGGGATCATTTCTGACAGTTAATACAGGGAAACATAGGAAGAAAGGAGTTGGTGAGGGGGGGGGGGTTCTGGACCACCCAATGGACAGAGAATATAGAAGATGAAAGAAAGAGCGGCGAAAGCGGCGAAGTACAGTAAGGGGTCATAAAGTCATAAAATGTTGTGTTAATGGAAAGGGAGGCAGGTATAAAGGGCTATATTGCAGGCGGTATAGGGGATTAGGATGGAGTTTTTAATAAATGGAAGATGTTGGAGTAGGTAGAGGAGATGACTTCTTTGTCAATTTTGTCATTAACTGGGTTATTTTCTAGGTGTGAAAATAACCCTAGAAAATAGCCCTGATGATCTACGGTCAACGATCTCCTCTCAATAATATTGTTAATATTTTTCAGCGCGGTGTCTGATGGCGTTTTTTTTCTCAAGAGGAATAAAATGCATACAAAATGCTGGAATTCAGACAACCTTTAGGTGCTTTACTTGAGACGATGAAAAAAGTACGAAGGTAGTTGTGATATATTATTCCCCTTGCTAGGACTCTCAGAGTACGGTCTTAGGCAGTATATCCTCGACAACTTCACCACAACCTACTGCCGACCGTCTCAGATAAATATCATAATATTTTCCACCTTCTTCCTAACTTTACGGTCGTTTGTAGATTTATTTTATGGAAGCGTCCGACAGTGAAAATATTTTCAGCTCAAAACTCCTGGGAGATTCGTTTCGCTATATAGCAAATGATGTTTTAGGAAGGAGAGCTTTCGTAGCAAGATTTTAAAGATTTATTTATTTCGTAAAAACAAAAACAGTAACCAAGGTATATTTTCTGTGCTCTTCATTATCAAGGCATTAAATAATAATATCAATAAAAAATATTTAAATGCTAAGGTTTTTTTTTTTTTTTTTTTTTTTTTTTTTTTTGCGCCTCAGCGCCTTCACAACAAGATCACGGCAAAAATACATGTATATTAAATACTACCTACGCAAACAAAATTTGCTATGTCTGATTGCCCCAATATACAGTAATCACCAATTGAAAAAAAAAACACTTTTCGTATGTGTGTGTGTGTTATATTTTAAATTTCCTCGCTGGGGTTCTTATGAAGGATGGCGAACAGGTTACTCTCTACCGCTGGAAAAAGAAGCCGTCTCATCAACCTTACTTATATTTATAGTCCACAAAAATATATTTATTTTTGTATATATATAGTCCTAATGGCCACAGTAGTCAATGTACCCAAAATAAAAAAACAAATTATAAACATATACATATATATATGTATATGTGTGTATATATATATATACATATATATAAAGGTAAGTATTATGCCTATTTATTTATTATTGCCATTTTATTATCTCTGTCGCGAAGCCCTTTCTCCTTAGATATTTTAGGCAATTTTTATTTTATTTTTTATAGCACTGTTATTAAATTGTACGTATAAATTCATTAAACTAAACGTTACTAACAGCTCGAGTTAATATTAATTAAATCAACAACCAAACAATCTGGTTTAATAACTGGCTCAATATTATTTTTCTTTTTTATTAATTAATTGCCCGGGCTAATGCAGCTTTGGTAAATTAAATTAACAGCTTTTTGGTAGTCCATTCCCGTAGTTTCATTAAATTTGGCTAGGATAACTTCTAAAAAAAAATACAATTTCATTATCTTTCAACTTATTTTATTATAAATATTAATAAAATATAATAATTAATAGGTGAGAATCATGATATTAACTCCTCCTATATAGTACATTTTTGCAGATTACCTGTAATAAAAGAATGTGTTGTTTTTATAAAAGTACATTGTATTGATATTGGAACGCTGAAAATATTTTGTCTTCAATGAAAAGTGACTAACCTGACGAAAATTGAAAATGCAACCTTCTTATTATCCGACTGAGGTGGCCCTATCTATCAAAATTTACATCTTATTGTGACTTTTCTCGGTAGCATATCCCGATTGCGTTATTGAATTTCGTTTTATGTTTTCGCTGGAAGGGAGGAAACGAATTGAAATAGAACGGTAACGCGCGAGAACAGAAAAAAAATTATTCACGGGACATAATTCAAAAATAATTTGCGGAGTTCCAAGAGCATTTTATTAATAGCTTGAATACAGAAGTTCTATGTCCCCATATCGAATGGGAACATAAATTCATATGTTAATTTCCCGGAGGACAGCTGGTACATTTTCCTCTCTACAGCATTTACAAATTGGTTCCGACATACGACACTTAACACCGTGAGGAAATGTTTAATTCCGATAATATAGAAACATTTCCTATATTTCATTTGAAATGATAAATTATTAAACAAACTTTTGGTATTTAGGATTATTTTGTTTTCCCCTCTGATTTTAAATTGACTGTTTTGCCTCACATCACGATACTAATAAAATCCAATCCGATTTCGTTTTATAGAATTCCTTAAAATGGTGAAACTGTATAAACTGCTGTACAATCTGTAGTAGCAGGGTGTCTACTGCACGAAAAAATCACTAAAATGTCACGAAATGAAAAATAGGGCACGAAAATCACGAAAAAGGCACGAATTTGGAAACGATGTCACGAAATTTTTTTATTCCAAGATTTCCCATCAAAGAGCTAAATTCAGCCAAGTTTCTGAAATTAATCTTTTTCCACTGAAACTATGTTCAATCCGGTGGAGTGAAAACTCGCAGGTATTCAAGGGCTCATGCCGTGATACCTGGCTTAAAGTTATGTATAGAAAATGTTATTGATGATCCTCCAGTTGGTAGGAATTCCACAGTTGTGTAGAACCACGTTCGAGTTAACGAACTTACCTATCAAATTAGACGAACATTCATCAAAGTTTTGCATGAAATTTCATCAAAATCCGACCATTCTTGAGCCGGTGGGAGAGCGAATATATATATACACGTTTTTTTTAACGTAGTCATGTTTTTAGCGCGGTTACTCCCTATCTTCATAGGGAGGTTGACCTCACGACGCAATCCGGATTTGCCGACTAGAAACTTTTTCGTTTCAGACCCTATAGATCACGAAAATATAGGTGGCCCAAATTTGTATATATATATATATATATATATATATATATATATATATATATATATATATATATATATATGTATGTATATATTTATATATATGCTTGTCTGTTCGCGCTCTAGCAAGCTCAAAAATGGTCCGATTTTAACGAAATTTAGTACAAAAATCTGTCATCTAATTTGAAAGGTCAAGTTCGTTAACCAGCAGAATCTGCCCCCTAGAAGATAGTGTTTGGGGCGAAATTAGCGCAAAAAAAATCGTAACGCTTACTTTTTGTGTTTATATGCTTGCAGGTACTTGTTTTATAGGTTTCTTAACATAAGAAAACGAATGAAACCATTTATGGGGCGATATTTGTAACTGTTCCTGAGATAAGTGGAATCAATGTTTTTGTAAGTCATTATATTTTTGTGAGTACTTAGAATCGCGGGATTCAATTGAAATTTCTTTTACAACTTGGAAATTAATCCCAACTAAGATGTTTAAATTTTGGTTATATTTGGAGTTAAGGAAGTATGCGAAAAAAATTATTTTCTTAATAGACATGAAAAGTTTTCGGATCTTCATATATTTTTCGTAAATATCTCGATAACGATTTGGAAATCGTGCTAAGTGGAAGATTACCATTCGAATGCTTACTAAATTCTCTACAAAAAAGGTTCTGAAGCAATATTCGATGGAGCAACGTCAATCAGAGATATTTTTTATTTTTTATTTTTTAAATAATACGTTTATTTAACATCTGTACATTTTTAAGTACATTGGTTAAGTTTGCTCACAAATATGATTAATGATATATACAAAAATTGATTAATACAGCTGACAACAAAGTAAAAAAAAAATTAATAAATAAAAAATAAATAAAATAAAAAAAAAATAAATAAATAAAATAAAAAAAAAAAAAAAAAATAAATAACAAAATAATTTAAATGTAAATATATGAATTAATGGTAATCATAATAAAATAAATGAAAAATAACTAAATAATAAATAAGTAAAGACGACAAAAAAATAATAATGATAATAACACTTATGGAAGGAGCCAATCAATATTGGTACTTCCTAGTTTGGAATATATTTTTTCTCCACTAGTCATTTAGCTGGTCACGAGGCCAAATTCAGAGATATAAGCGCTTAAAACTTAAAAAGTGTTTGTTTTGTTGTTTTGAGAGGGTTTTTCTCTTTCTTTATCTCACTTTTTAATTGGTTGTTTCTTGTTTTAAATTGCATTTATCAGTAAAATTAGTATTGTAGTAAAATGAGCTAATAAATAAGAAAGGTAATAAGTTTGGAGTGGCTGTGCTAATCAAGATGGCCATGGCTAATCATGATGACGTAGTTTGTTTTGAATTCTCCTGTCTATATAACCTTCCTCATAGCCTCTAACTGAAGTTATCGTTACTAAAGCTCATATTTACAGTTGATTATAACAGTAAAACGAATTTAAAACAAGATAACTTGTTAAAACAAGATAGTAAAACAAGATACTTAAAATTACAACTATTTTTGGGTTGTTTAGAATAGAGCCTTCTCAGCAGTAGTCGAAGAGTAAGTACGTTTTCAGCACATAATTGTATTGACTTATACCGATTAAGAATTATCCGCTTCAGTGTAAGTTGGCTACTGTCACTTTCCTGTGATTTGTGATGCTAATCTATTCCATTTATTCGAGATGTACGTAACCGCGCTAAGATGACGCAGTTCCTGTGAGTCGGACTTTTTTTAATGAGTAAGAAAGAATTGCTCAAAAACTATTCAAGATAATTCAATTCGAATTATGCCATCATAAAATAGATATAATTTCCTTTAAAAAAACAGTAATTTAATTCACTATTATTATTATTAAAAGATACTTTCTGGACGTCCAATAACGCACTTCTGTTTTTATCAATGAATCAGAGTTTTTTCCTCAGCCCCCTAACGGACTACGGATTCAATACTTACACAAAAACTTCTAAGTTTAGTAAGCATTAAATCCATGGAAATGAAGTGGAGGTTTATTGGAGGATAAATTGAATGATTGGCTCCCTTTTGTAAAAAAAATGTGGAATGTAGTTTTGTTACTTACAAATACCTTGTGTGAAAAAATTAAAAATTATTCATTTTTTATTGGCCAAACTGTGGGTATCTATTGCCCAGTCCAGAATCAATAAAAGTAACTGAAAGAAACGATTAGAAAAGGTCAACCTCATAAGCGGGTTTCCTCCTTCCGTAGGGAGGAACCCCGCTTATGAGGTTACACTCTTGACGTCTTTGATTACTGACATTTCTGAGAAAAAGTTCCATTTTTTTTTTTTTTTTTTTTTTTTTTTTTGCTGTTAATACTCTACCCCCAGCGTCGGTGTCTTCATCGAGAAAGTAAGTTGTAATAAAATTTACACTTTCACTCTCGAACCGTAATGTTTGACACCACGCAAGTCAGTGGGACGGAATGCCTCGGAAAAAAAATAGTTTTTTAGGGTTTTTCACCATTGGGTTTGCATTTTTTGCATCACAGACCCTAATAATCAGAAGACAATAAGTTTAAGGTCAATGGCTAAATTTTTATTTCAGTTTTACCAAGTTTTTTTTTTCGTATTACACGACGCCATATTGAATTTCGTAATTTTTATTTTTATGTTTTTTTATAAATTTGTAATCACAGACCCTAATAATCACAAAACAGTAAGTTTAAAATCAATAGCTAAATTATTATTTCAGTTTTACCAAGATTTGTTTTTATAATACGACGCCATATTAGATCCGCCTTTTTGATTTTTTGAATTCTGATAACGGATTCGTAATCGGCGACCCCAAAAACCCCTGAATACTTAATTATACATCGTTCCCTTAACTATGCAACCATCTCGATAAGCAAGTATGACTGGCAAGTCTGGGGTCAGGTGAACTTTCAAATCTACAAGTATTTACTCGCCACGGAAGTATTTACTTTCGCTTATTCACACCAATTTAGGCGTTTGCTTGGGACATACTTGACTCCCAAGTATTTCCTTGCAAGTAATCGACTATATATTTGTCAAATACCACCCACTCAATCACTGACCTATCATCCGCCAGCCCAAGCCACTCAATTTTAAATCTTGCATGGACACTCTTCTTTCGCATGTAGATACTCGCTAAGAAAGGATTTTTTGAAAGGTATTCAATATTTAAGTTTTTTTTGAGGGGTTTAAAGTTTTATTTAGTTGGTTAGAGCAAGCAAGCCTAGGCAGCATGCTTTGCCAGGATGATAAAAGAACAGCTGTTACCGTACAGTATCTATTTCATAGTATTTTTTTTTTAATTGAGGTTAATTTCAGCTATGATGGCAGTCCTAGAAATTAACTGTCCCTCAAAGAGTTTACGTTATGAGGGACAAAATCACCATCTCCGGGGTATGGAATACTAACAATTTAGAACTTGGAATAGTTTTAGACAAATAAAACGCTATTACAACTAAAATTATATGATCTTATTTGATTTATTTTTCAGGGTTTTAAGAAACATTTTACCATAAAATCAAAATTTCGGGGGGGGGGGCTCCAGACCCCTCAGCCCCCTCTTATATACGCCCATACTGGTAACCTATAGATAACGGGTTATCGCTAGATTATCTGTTTCTTGACACTGATCCGGAGCGCCCCAGTGTCAAGAAACATTATACTTTGATTACTTATCAATTGATGTATACCATATAGTTTGACGGGATCCAAGCTATAATAAACTGCAAAAAATTATGAAGTAGCGTCAATTTTGCTGATACATTAATTAACGCATTAAAATAACTACTTACCTGCCGTGACGAAGCTCAGGTATTCGGCTAGTCGTTTTATTTATTGGTTCTTTGTTGTAGGGCAATACCCTTTAACTTTTTCAATTTTTTAAGTAAGACTGGTTCAATTGCCCCGTGTCTCATCGACACCCCTCTCCCCCTAATCTCTGATGCCGCGAAGAAGAAAATAAGACTTCCAAAAATGATTGCTTTGAAGACATCCATTATTTACATATATTTTTATTGTTTTCAATTCATATTAAAAAATAACATTTGTTGTTTGAGCACTTAACACTCCGTGCCAAGGGTCGTGGGTTCGATTCCCACTATGAGGTGGCGGCTTTTCTTTAGGAAAAAAAAGGCATCAGCCCTATCCTGGCTAGAAAAGGGTGGTAACCTATAGATAACCCGTCCTAAACTTCTTAGTTAATAATAATAGACGTTAAAATTTAAATTTATTATTATTGAGAGGTTCTCATGGAGATTTAAATATTGAAATTGAGTACACTTTAGGCCAGGGCACACGGTGAGACTGTAACTCCAGTAGCAAACCAGTTGAACGCGCAACTTCGACCTCGGCTGTGTATTTGAATGGGCAGGCGCATACGACGCAGCTCGTTTTTGAGGATTTCAAACCAGTCCCTTGAAACTGTGGGCCCGCGGTTGGAGTTTCGTTGTACGAGACCAAGTGATGGTTAGCCGGTGTTTTAACAGCCATATAGTGTCAATCTTTAAAATAATTTAAAACTGAAGGTCGCTTTTGACTAATTTTACGTATTTTGATATACACTGCCGGACAAAAAAAACGGCGCACCTTGAATTTCGCCGTTATTTCTTTTCCGGGCTGTTAAAATTTGGAAATTTTTAACTCAATTGTAGTGTACATATTCAGCTTGTAGGACACCATAAGTGAAGAAAAAAAAATCTAAAAAATACAGTAAAATGTACAGCCGTATCGCCCGCAATCCAAGAGCGAAGTCCCGAATCTAAAAACGAGATTTTGCATACTCGATAGTTTGACATGGCAGGAACGATATGATGTACATTTTATACAGGTTTATTAATTGTTTTAAATCTATGTGCCTATAGATAACCCGTCCTAAAATTCGTAGTTAATAATAAATGGGCGTTAAAATTTAAATAAATAAATCTATGTAAAATTGGGAATTTGTAGATATAACGACAATCCGTTTAAGTTACAAATAAGGGGTCTTTTTTACTTTACCCACGCCAGTTACTTTTATTACTAAAACAGTTATTTATCGTATCATTAAGTTAATAGTTATGAAGAACAGAGATGTTTAAACTAATAATTAGGCAGAACTCCATACTTTGTAATGCTTTATACGCTACTTCTTCCGATTTCAACACACGACTCAGTTTAACCGAATTCATTATTTGACAACTTCATCAAAGCACAACAAACACAACTTCAACGTGTCTTATAATCTATAACCTCTTCCATATATAAACTTTATGTAGCCTAGCAACACCTGTTACAATATTGTAACAAAATATTATCACGTTATTCTAAAAATTAACTGGCGTGGGTAAAATAAAAAAGACCCCAAATAAGTTTAAGCTAAAACTTAAGGCTTTCTCTTTTTAAGGGAAATTATTTTATTTTTAATGGGCACGAAATTTTCGAAATAAGTCACGAAAATGTCACGAAAAAGTCACGAAATTGGCTTTCAGGAAAGTAGTAGATACCCTGAGTAGGTATTAATTAAATTTTGCGATATTTTAATAAATTTTAATGTTCGATAAAATTTATGATTCTTGTAGCATATAGTATTAGTAAATGAGATGATACCCTTGGAAGGGGAAAGAAAAAAAAATAAACAAGTAAATTTATCAACAAAAAAAAATTTTAAAAAGCTAGATAAAGAAACTAATACAATTATAATAAAAAATAAATACAAATAAATAAGTAAATTATGTATTTATTTAAATTTTAACGTCCATTATTAATAACTAAGAATAGGTAAATAATTATAATAAAAAAACGTATAAAATTATAGTAAAAAATAAGTACAAATAAATAGGATAAAATAGCTAGATTTAGTATAGTATAATAGTTGTGTGTATTCTCATTTCTGTATATTCATGCTTGTGTGTATGCTTGTAAATATGTGAATGTATCTATGGATAGGAGTGAAGATATTATAAATGTAATATTGCAAACAGTAAATTGTTTTAAATAATATATTTAATACACTATTTTACATGAATTAATATTACTTTAATTTAACTCTTAGGGTAGTGATGCTCTAGCAGGTTTCCACTCTTAAGCCTTAACCAAAACCAATCCTCTAGTGCGACTAGTTCCATCCTCTTACCGAAAATAATTTAAAACGAATCCGAATAGGTCCTTTCTGTGTCAGATCTTGTAGTCCCGTCTTTAACCGGAAAGACACTCCCATCAGCCCAAAATGTCTAAAATCACGACGCGCTTTCTGCTCTAGGCAAGTAGTAATGTTGCCACTTCTTATTTAGGAGGGGGGTAGTACATTCCACATTATAATTCGGGTTTCAGTGACAATAGTTTCTTCAATGTCACTATTAATCGGGTTATTCTAAAGATACCATAGCTTAAGGAGCCCAAGATTTAAGGAGCTAAGAGATTGACATCGCACCAAGTGATGATGTGCTTTTGTTTCTTCAAGGACATAAGTAATCATAATTTAATTTACTTGAGAGGATATCGTTGACCGTTGGTGATCGAAGGTAGAAGTTGTCAGTGTTCGGTCGTTGTTTCGTAATAAAACTACATTTTATATGTGAAAATTTGTTTTATTTTTTGCCGACGTTTCGGCTTGAAATTAAAGCCTTCATCAAGGCAGTAAAACAACTAGGACAGAGTTAATACTAATTTATAAATGTACAAAAAGCTTCGAAAAACACAAAATCATTATACAGTAAATTAACGGTAGATCAAAACTGGTTTAAGACCTAGATGGGTAACATGGATACAGACATAAAATGAACAAATATATTATATAATAGGCTTACTGATGAGAACTGGTTTATCAAGGCTCGTTTGAGGGGAGAAGGAGTTTTTGACCACCCACTAATTTGAGGGTGGTAGAAGATGATCAAAGGATAGAAGGCGGTATCATAAAACTGTGGAGATGGAGATAGTTAGCCGTTGCAGAGATACGCAGACAAGGTATAGTTGGGATTCGGCTAGGAGAAAAAAACGTCAGGCTTTCAGGAAGAAATCTGTATTTGGACGTTTCGGCTGCACATTGGCAGCCTTCTTCAGCTAAAAAATACATACAAATTATAAGTAAAAAAAAACATTCAGAAATGAGCGTTGTATATACATCATTACAATGATTAGAACCAATCTTATTATTAAAAAATGAAAATGCGGTAGTTGGAAAGTAAACAGTATGTTGAAAGTAGTAAGTACAGTACAAAAACTAACATTTTTATAAAGAACATTTTTATATTGTGAGAAACTCATTCTATTCTATAGGTGAATACAATTTCTAATAATCAATATACAAATACGTACCACTAGAAAATACCTAGGGGGGAGGGAGGAAGACCTCGAGGACACTTAGGTAACCATGGTTGGATGTATGAGGGACAGCAACTACACAGGGGGTTTTTATAGTTATGACTGGGGGAGGGGGGAGGAGGCGGTAAGTCGGTGAAGATGAAAGAAGTGGATTGCTAGGTTGTAAAAGCGGGCTGTAAAAAGGTGTTAAAATTTTGGGACACACAAGTAGAAAAATTGTCTGGAGCCTGGGAACAAATTACATAGCTATGTTCGAGAATTCGGTTCGGATTTACTTTCTACTGATGGAGCTATACTCTTCTGCAAAGTCTGTGAAAAATCTATCAATCACGATAAAAAGTATTTTATTACTCAACATTTCGCAACAACGAAAGATAAATCTAGGATAAATACTGTTGGTCCTAAGATTAATTTAATTGCAACAGCAGTTACAACATGCAGCAGGCAATCTCAGTTTTCCCTGGATCTATGCAAAGCTTTCTTGGACTCAGGAATTCCGTTCTGGAAACTGGAAAATCAATCCCTGAGGACATTTCTGCAAAAGTACACTAAAGAAGAGGTTCCATCAGAATCCACGTTAAGAAAAACGTATTTAAATATCACCTTTGAAGAGACGATGCAGAGGATTCGACTCAGAGTTACAGAAAAGAAGATCTGGATCTCCATTGATGAAACTAAGGATGCAATGGGACGTTACATAGCCAATGTTATCATTGGAACCATGGAAGCAAAGCAAACTGACTTATCATGAGTATATCTTTTGACGACAGAGGAGATGGAGAGAGCAAATGGTACCACAGTGGCACAGTTGTTTACCAATTCACTAATGCTACTCTGGCCGGACGGAATACGGCATGATGATGTCCTACTTTTTGTCACAGATGCAGCACCTTACATGAAAAAAGCAGCTAAAGCCTTACGAGTTCTCTTTCCTAAAATGCTCCACCTCACTTGTCTAGCACATGGCCTCCACAGAATCGCTGAAGAAATAAGAAGTTTGTATCCTCTCGTGGATAAATTAGTTTCTAACGCCAAGAAAATCTTCCTAAAATCACCCTCTCGAATCCGGGTTTTTAAGGACATAGCACCAGAGCTGGCTTTACCTCCTCAGCCAGTTCTTACCAGATGGGGAACCTGGATCTCAGCAGTAATATATTACTGCAACAACTTGGACAAGATACGTGAGGTAGTTCATGCAGTATCAGTAGACGAAGTTAGTTCAGTTCGCGAGGTAGAAAAGTTGCTGGACCAAGAAGATCTTAGCAATGATCTGGCATTTATAAAAGCACATTATATTGTGATACCGGAAGCAATCTTGAAGTTAGAGAAAAGAGATGATTCGCTGGTATCATCTATGGGGATCTTCGAAGATGCTGTAAATCAACTGCTCCAAGCACCAGGAGAAAAAGGAAAGGGTGTCAGTGAAAAAGTCACGAAAACGTGTTCTGAGTGCTAATGTGGACATCGAAAAAATTAAGAACATTCGTAATGTTCTGAAAGGCGAAAATTCTGTTTTAACTGGCATGTGTCCTTTCGATGTAGCTTGTTTCAAATTGCGCCTATCACTTCAGTGGAAGTAGAACGATCCTTTTCCATGATTTTTTTTTTTGTGTGTTTTACGGCGTATCAACATTAGGGCTATTAACGCCGGGCTGTCTAGAGGTTGCCGCCCTTTTCTATAATGCCAACAGCACGTGGTCGGTCACCCATTCAGGTACTGGCCACGCCCGAAGCTGCTTAACTTCGGTGATCTACGGGAACCGGTGCATTCAACGTGGCTATGGCCGTTGGCCCTTTTCCATGATGAAACACATTCTTTCTGACAAGCGTCAGACTTTAAAACAGTTGATACTTTAAAAAAGCATCTTGTTGTAGCTTGTAATCAGGGAAAGTAAGAGTAAGTACAGTATTTAAAATGCACCTTTTAATTGATAATTAGGAATGAGATTCCTCTTTGCCTTCACTCCTTGTAAATACCTATTTTAATTAAAGTACTTTTATGTATTTCAAGTGCCTTTTTGTCTGCCTATTTTAACCAAAATTAAATGCCTAACTTCCGGGCTCTAATAATGAGTAAGATTCATCTTTGCCTTCACTCCTAATAAATGCCTATTTTAACAAAAGTACTGCCTATTTTCAGTATTTTAACTGCCTTTTTGCCTGCCTATTTTAACCAAAAATAAATGCCTAACTTCCGGGCTCTAGTCATAACTATAAAAAAAACCCTGTGTAGTTGCTGTCCCTCATACATCCAACCATGGTTACCCAAGTGTCCTCGAGGTCTTCCTCCCTCCCCCCTAGGCATTTTCTAGTGGCAAGTATTTCTATATTGATTATTATAAATTGTATTCACCTATAGAATAGATTGAGTTTCTCACAATATAAAAATGTTAGTTTTTGTACTGTACTTACTACTTTCAACATACTGTTTACTTTCCAACTACCGCATTTTCATTGTTTAATAATAAGATTGGTTCTAATCATTGTCATGATGTATATAATACGCACATTCCTGAATGGTTTTTTTCTTATAATTTGTATGTATTTTTTAGCTGAAAAAGGCTGCCAATGTGCAGCCGAAACGTCCAAATAGAGATTTCTTCCTGAAAGTCTGACGTTTTTTTCTCTTAGCTGAATCCCAACTATACCATTGTCTGCGTATAAAACTGTGGTGATAATGGAAGGGTGGCAGGTATGAAGGGTTTTTATTGCAGGCGGTATAGAGTTTTAGCAAGATGTTTATAATAAATGGATAACGTTGGAGTAGTTAGAGGAGATTTCTCTATCAATTTTGTCATTCACTGGTTTCTTTTCAATGTGGACATTAAATATTGATTCGGGGAGGAGGCGTTTATCAGAGTTGGATTCAGTGGAAACGATAGAGTATTGGGCAAAGCCAAAGTTATGTCCGTCTGTGATGGCATGTCTCGACAAAGCGGTCTTAATGTCTTTCTTCCTAACATTATTTTTGTGTTCTGATTCGTTTTCTCATTGGGTTTTTATGTGTCCAATGTAGGCACTATTGCAGTTTGGTGTGATGCATGGAATTCGATAGGCGACATTGGCCCTGTCTTTTTTGGGGGATTGGTTCTTTTAAAGTAGTGTATAAGTTTGCTCTATGGTGAAAGTCCTAGTTTTAGGTTGGGGAATGTATTACGTAGGGATTTTAGGACTTTTTTTGGTGAGATTTGGGATATATTGGAGGGACCTGAATTGTGGGACTGAATTCAGTTCTTATTAGCCTCCTAATGCAACTTCAAAATGTTTTTCTACCCACGAAGAAATAAAATGATACAAGTCGAAATTTGTAAAAATAGCAGAGAGATAGCATTAAAGTATGTCAAAACTGATCTTGAAAATGAGCCTAAATGTGTGAAGTCAGTAGTTTAATATTATTTATTTTGATGCCTCCATTTGGTAGACTACCGGAAAAATTGAATGAGTCTTTCGTGGGTATTAGAAGAGAATCGTTCGCGTCCATTAGTAGCTGGCTGAATCTTAAATTCACTAAAAGCAAAGGAAACAACTTAGGGTGAAACAAATAACTTATTAAGAAAGAGTGTTGATCTAATCCCATACAAGTTCTCTAAACAATCTACCATTCAGAAGAAGCATCCTAGAGTATCTGTTCTACTAAATAATGTCTAGACACTAGTATACTAATTCCTACAACATTTTCCTTCAAATTCCAAGAAAAGATTTATTCCTTGATACCCCTCTATAAGGATTTGCTCAATATACATCTAAATAAATATCTAATATGATTTTGAGACTATCGCCAAAGTTGCAGGACTTTAACAAACAAATAAATAAATATGACGGATTTATATTTATTATAGGCCGGCCAAATGTCAATATTTTCGAACGTTCCGAGGGAATGTAGTGATGTAGTTATTGAGGTTGAACTCATGAAAGAATTTTCAAAAAAACGTCTTTAAATCATCATCGGATATTTTTATGAATATGTAGATATTTTACATTCTTTATAGGAAGAAAAAAAATTAACAGACGATGAGAGTGTATATAAAATTTGAATGTAATAAATATTCTAAACTAGAGAAATTTGGCCAAGAACATAATAGCGTTTCTTTGAAAAAGTTATATTCGCGTGAGTGCCATCCATTTCAGTTTTTTAAATTTCTTAAAAAAAAAAAAAAAAAAACAAAGAACATGGTTCACAACACCAATCACTACTTTTGACAATAATATACCTCAAATAAGTAATATGTCGCAAGAAGGGCGCCTGAAAGTATTTCAGTTCTCTTCACAACAATTTTAAAGAAGAAAAACAAAGAGGTTGTGCAGGACTTAGTTTTTGCTACTAAATTTAAAATCCGAAAATTTGGGATGCAGCAAACTATTTAAAGATGTTATGAAAATCTAATATCCATATGAGTAATCTAACATTTATCTCATATTTGTTTAATGGTTCAGTTTCAATCTTTTATTATATCTATACAAATATACGTTATGTTTTACTGCTATGCAAATAAAGAAAATATTTTTACATCAAATTTCCCGGTGAGATAATGACTATATGTAATGTAATGAAATGCCCTCAGGACCCCTAAAGCACATTAGCTATAATGTTTTTGATTACTCTTCGTGAGTAGTAAACAAGAAGGCATTAAGAGTTTGCGAGCAGTAAACATCTTGTCGGACATTATTCAAGATGAATCCCCCTACTTGGAAATAGTTCATTATTTACTAATGACCTCGTTATCCCCGGAAACTGGGCTAATGTTTCCTATGTACACATGCTTTTGCTCAATAGCTCGAAAAGGGTAATTTCGCAAAAGCAATTTTTACCGCGGACTTTGCGCTAAGGAATCTGGCACGCAATAGATTTGACGATAATAACAAAGCATTATTCACGCGAGGCTATGTAAACAGCCGAATAACGATAGTTGATCATTAACAATACCCGAGGAACCCTTCTATAACTGAAGAAGAAAACTTTATTAACACAAATTAATTAATTAATAAAGTGGGCTGCCCGACTTTGTTGGATTGCTGGTTACACAGCATGCTGATCCTCCAGGTTTGGTATTGCTTTCAGATTGATGATCCTATGAGAGATAGAAGATAAAGTACGTAAAGATCCTTTACATGAAGAGTATCAAGAATTGTTTTCCTGTGGAATGCTTCCGATGACCATTTTTCTTTAGATTTTGATGGAAAAATTTGGGAGCGTAAATTATCAAGAGAACTAAATATCAGTAAGTATTTTCTATTAATGGGGAAAATACAGTTCATTAAAATCCGTTTGCACTCGATCAAATACACTTGTGCGTTTATATACATATATAGTTGTCGTGCCTGTTGGTAGAAGCCGTCGATACTGGAATCATTTGGACAACTGTGGGCGAGCGTTTTTTCGACGTAAGTGCATGGGCGTATATAAGGGGAGAATACAGCCCCCCCCCCGAAATTTTGATTTTGATTTGATAGGTAAACATTTTATAAAACCCTTAAAAATAAATTAAATAAGATCATTTAGCTCATAGAAGATATTCTATTTTGAGTGTAATAGCGTTTAAGTTGGCTAAAACTCTTCCAAGATCTAAATAGTTAGTATTCCATACACCGGAAATGGTCTCAGCCCCCCCCCCCGACATTTTCCCAGCCACCTCCGAAATTATTTCCTACATACGCCCATGCGTATGTGCGTCATTATCAATATTAGTAGAGAAAGTACTGAGTCTGGTTTGTAATCTCAGGGTATTTATACTGGGATTAAGTCAGTTGTTTATGTAGATAAGTATCGTCCAGATACTTTTTTTTTGAAAACGTATGTAACCATTTATCTCTAACCTTTAAACAACATAAATAAAAACATGAGTAAGTTACTTTATGAACTCGAGCAAGAAATAGATAGCCCTTCTAATCAAAGCCATTCGTATCTCAGATCTGTTTTTGGCCCTTCCCCTACAAGCCCTTTCCTGTAACAACCCTCTGTTTCTTGGACTCGCTTAATTACTTCCTCAAGGTACCTCAATTAAATTTATATCGCTTTCGGGTAAATTGACCTTCCAGAGTAGGTTCTTAGTTTCCTCCGTTAACAAAGTCTGAAGAAACCACTCTGAAAGTTTGAGCCGTAAACATTACGTGAACACTAGATTTTTTTTTTTTTTTTTTTTGGTGTGTGTTTAAGGGCGTATCAACATTAGGGCTATTAACGCCGGGCTGTCTACAGATTGCCGCCCTTTTCTATAATGCCAATAGCACGTGGTCGGTCACCCATTCAGGTTGCTTAACTTCGGTGATCTACGGGAACCGGTGTATTCAACTTGGCTATGGCCGTTGGCGTGAACACTAGATGTTGACAATATTTTTCTTTCAAAACGCACACATAATATGTGTGTTTATTTTCATAGAAAAGTAGTTATTTTTACGTTTAAATGCTTTAGTTTTCCTTTCATAAACATTCTTATGAAAATTTCGTAGTTATAAAGTAATTCGTTCGATTAAATAAAATATATTCCTCGAAGTAAATCTAAAAAGTATTTTTTGACATTTACTTCTTCTTCTTGTCATTTACGGCTGAAGAAGACTGCAAAAGACTAAAACACACATGAAATGTGTTTCTTCTTAGCAGATTTTTCTGGTTCCTACCACCCAATTCTCATATAATGATTTAGCTGGATTACAGAATACATTCCTTTCATTAATTCCGCTGGTAGAAAACAAAAAATTACTTACACTGACGGAATATTTAGATTTTGATCTAAATAAGGAGCCCGTTTCACGTTCATGGTTTCACAAGACGGAATTGAAATACCTGAGCCTCCATCGCTCATCTTTTCTCATTTCTCCTAATACGCTTTCGTTCTTTCTTTCTTTAAAACGTTGTCCGTTACCATTTTCTCATCCTAGGCTTCCGACCAGTCAACGGGACACTTAAAAAACTTTTTTTTCCATTTAAAATGTTTTTTTTATTTTATAAAAAATTATTGATATTATTTAAAAAAAAAAAAAAAAAAAAAAAAAAAACTATCAAGTTATAAATCTCGGTGTTGGTATAATATGTAGGGAACATGATGCTATGAGCTGATGTGTACACCTCGACTGCTAAAACACAGATAAGTGCCTTCAGAGTGACCCGAACTATGCAATGGGACCGAATAGCAGAGGAAAACTCCCATTTAATAGGCTCAAACTACATTTTTTATGAACTCTAGCGGATGCAAGAGTGACTAGACCTATCAAAAATTACGGCTATATATCGCAAAAAGCTACAGCCGTGGCTTTCAGTCCTCGGGGTATGGGAGGATTAAGAGTCCGTCCTTTTTTCTCTTATTTTGTTTACCGCCAATTTGTGCCTTGGATATGCCAATTTGTACCTAGTAGTTAGTTGGTACGATCGATGAAGATTTTTTAACAAATTTTCATTGATGCAATCTTAATTTTTCTTCTTCAGAATTAGCTAAAACGTTAAACAATCCCTTCATGTTTCAGGCAATTATCATAGGAGTTCGTAAATGCGGCACACGTGCTCTACTGGAAATGCTCTATCTACATCCCGGTGTGCAGAAAGCAGCAGGCGAAGTGCACTTCTTCGACAGAGATGAGAACTACAGAAAAGGACTTGAATGGTATAGGAAGAAGATGCCTCACTCTTTCAAGGGCCAAGTCACCATAGAGAAGAGTCCCAGTTATTTTGTAACACCAGAAGTAAGTTCTTTAAATTATATTGCTTGATCTAATATTATCCAGACTACAGCAAAATATCCAGGAATCGAAATCCTAAAGTCCTCTCCCTAGCCTGTGGCACCCATCCACTGCCTCCACCGAGGCAGGGCAGGGACCGACGAGTGAAGTGTTAGTGATGGCTTTCTCTTCCTTCAAGCTTGACGATGCACAGTTGGAAAAAATCCACTTTTAGGGCGACAAAATTATTTTTTTGTGTTTTTCAATATTTTTGAGATCACTGAGTTAGGGAAAAATATTTAAAAAAATCGTTGAGCCATAGTTTTTAGTATTTCAAACAAACAAATGTTGTAGCCACAAAAATGTTTTGACAGAATAGATAAAAATTGGGAAAACATTTTGTAAATCTATGGAACATTTAAGTAGTACCTTTTTGCATCTATTATTTACATAAACATAATACATGTATTCATTAAAAATAATTCATAGGCTATAATTCGAAAATAAATAACAAAAATAGACTAACGACTTGAAGAAAAAAAGTCCGACTCGCAGGAACTGCATCATCTTTGCGCGGTTCCGTTCTTATATCTAGACTCATTTAAAATGATTAAAATAGAAGCTGTTATTATTTTGGGTCCACATTTCTAGAAAGCATGAAGATTAGATAGTTAGCCGTCGAGGTGATAAGTAAAGATGGAATGGTTGGGATTCGGCTAAAGAAACCTCAATACGATTTTTGTTAAAAAATCTATATTTAGGACGTTTTGGCTACTCATTGGTAGCCTTGTTCAGCAATGAAAGTGCCGGGAGGCAGAGGAGGACCAAAGTTGACCATCTTTACTTTCAAGAAAGGTCTTATTTACGATCTTACCTGCATGGGTTCCCGCCCTAGGAAGGACCCCGCTAGGCATTTGAAAAACTATATCTTGGAAATCCATATCTCTAAGATTAAATTGTTTTTCTTATTTTTCTTAACCTGATTTATTATCAAATACATTATCCAACTATAAGCAGTCAAAAAATAACAAGGAATAAAAACAGACAAAAAGAACAGTTCGAATCAGCGAAATCAATTACTTTAAAGTTTTAAGCACTTATTTCTCCGATTGACATCGTCTAATCAAAACTTTCATCAGAACCTTTTTTGTAGAGCATTTAGTAAGCTTTCTAATGGTATTCTTCCGTTTACCAAGATTCTCAACCTTTTTCGAGATATTAAGGAAAGTATACAAAGTTCCCAAAACTTTTCATGTCTGTTAATAAAATATTTTATTCTAACCCTTCCTTAACTCCAAACGTAACATAACTTTCAACATATTAGTTTTAATGAAAGTAGAACATGCAGATAATGTTTCAACTGAATCCCGTGATTCTAAGTACCCAAAACAAAAACGGTATTCAAAAACTATTGTTCCAATTTTCTCGAAAACGGTTAAAGCTATCGCCTTGAAAATGGTTTCATTCGTTTTCCTAGCCCAAGAAGCCTATAAAAAGAGTACTTACAAGCTTATGAACTCAAAAACGTAAGCGTTACGATTTTTTCTGCGCGAATTTCACCCCAAACGCCATCTTCCAGTCGGCGGATTTTGCTGGTTAACGAACTTGACCTTTCAAATTGGACGACTGATTTTTGTACCAAATTTCATCAAAATCGGACCATCAGGGAAGCCAGAAATGAGCGAACAGACAAATATATATATATATATATATATATATATATATATATATATATAAATAAATATATATATATATATATATATATATATATATACAAATTTGAACCACCGTTATTTTCGGTCTCTAGGGGTTCTGAAACGCGAAATTTTCTTGTCGGCACTTCCGGATTGTTTCATTGTATCAACCTTATAAGCGGGGTTCCTCCCTATGGGGGAGGGAGGAACCGCGCTAAAAGTAATTGTACTGACTTTTTTTTTTTTTCTTTTTTTTTTAAATAATAACAAATATATACAATTATATTATGCATTAAAAATGAAATATCCATCAATCATCGTCTGATTCAATACTGCTACATCCTTCAGCATTTTGTTTTGACGAGTCAGTATCGTCTGCCTCATTTTCTACTGACAGTTCTTGAAGTGGATCATGTGGTAAACTACACTTACATTGGCTAATTACATGTACATGGGTAACATGAAATTTAAGTAAACACGTATAGTTTCTGTTCAAAAAGTGGAAAAGTAATTACAAGAACAAAACTGCAATAAACACTGGGAAAAATGTTCCCTTTCTTAGAGTCCGATTGATATTCCCTTCCGTCGCCTGTTGATGATCCAAGAAAGTAAATATTTACATTTTACCTTAATCCTACTAATACTAGACAGTATTTAGTAAGTGATTTGTAAAATATTTTTTTGAATTTTGTCCACCTAAAAGGTGATTTTCGCCCACTTTCTTTCGCCGCGGATTCTTCAGCTTCTATCTGACTGCCTAAACTAAATTTAAATTTGTATTAAAAGGGGGAAGAAGGGGGAGCTGAAAGTCTCAAGACAGTAAAGTAGAAGCTTAAGGCTTATCGAAAAAAAATATTTGGAAGTGGAACTTTCTGGAACTTTTTTTTAAACCTTACTCAAACTTGAGTAATCAACAAAATATGAACAATCTAGTAATAAGTTCATTAATATTTTTTTTTCTTTGACATGTCTTTCTGTTATTAGATATATATTATGCATTTATAAAGAACATACCACTAGTTAATAAATCCATTGTGAAAAGAATTTATAAAATTTGCACACAATTTTTACAACACACCTTACAAAGACCGTAGTTGGAACAAGACTAAGCAGAGGAAGAGCAAGTGACTAGCAATGGTTGTCTTATTGTCTTAAACGGGTTTGGGTTAAACTAGCTAAAAAAATTGTTCTGTTTTCAATAAATAGAAGACTTGAGCACGTCTTGACACGTAAATTGACTTTCTACGACGACATCACATTTTCGACTTTAGTCGCCCTAAAGTAGTCGTTTTGCCCAGTGTGCGATGTGTGGTTCACCGAACTCTCTCGACTTCAGTCATCGTCACAGAATAAGGAAGCTTGGTTAGGCCCCTTTCAACCTAATTTTGACGTCCTCCTATAAATTAATCGAGGATGAAATTGCGAAGCCTTGAGCTCAAACCCCCATTATCAGAAATTAATACTCATTAAAAACAAAATTATGAATTAAGAAAGATTTTATGTTTAATCTTTCCAGGGATTTTGCTATTTCGAGGGAGACCGTGTATAGAGAACCCTCTCAAACACAATCCATGATCCACCATTCATGACTCCAAATTAAATATCCCAACAAAAAATGTAGTTTGGTCACCCAATTAAAACTTGACTATGAATTTTCCCGATGGGAACAAATTAACACATCATTGCAAGAATACTATTGACCACATCAAAGTGGCCATATTTTGGGTTTTGGGACTAGCCTCATAAGCGAGATTGAAAAATACAGGAAACATGCTACTATTAACCATTCTTTAATTATTTTGGTTAAGCTCAAATAAATAGTATACATTTTCAGAGCAACGTCATTTATTTATTTTACCGACATTTATCTTGTAGTGATTTCCTATGCCCCACAAGATAAGCCTCTGATAAGATAAGAAATAATGCACGCGGCATATGTAAGGTAAATCAGTAAGTTTCTATGAAAATGGATATTGCTTTGAACTCTTCGCCAAAAAAAAAGAATGGATTGGATCATTTAATGAAGATCGGATGCGCCAATAGCAGTTTTATTGGATGGTTTGACGCGAAGTAGTAGTAAACGGAAACTATATCAAGACAGAGAATGAACATACCTCCTTATAAGGCTGATTCTTGATTGCGTTTGTTTATTTTTACTAAATGGATGGACTTGCTTTGGGAGTAAGTACGTAAGGCGTTATAAATTTTTATTGCAACTCAGCGTTTTATTATCGGAAAAGCGACTTCCTCCTTTTAGCGCGGTTCCTCCCTCCCCCATAGGGAGGAACCACGCTTATAAGGTTGATACAATGAAACAATCCGGAAGTGCCGACTAGAAAATTTCGCGTTTCAGAACCCATAGAGACCGAAAATAACGGTGGTTCAAATTTGTATATATATATATATATATATATATATATATATATATATTTGTCTGTTCGCTCATTTCTGGCTTCCCTAATGGTCCGATTGTGATGAAATTTGGTACAAAAATCCGTCTTCCAATTTGAAAGGTCAAGTTCGTTAACCAGCAGAATCCGCCCACTGGAAGATGGCGTTTGGGGCGAAATTGGCGCAAAAAAAATCGTAACGCTTACGTTTTTGAGTTCATAAGCTTGTAAGTACTCGTTTTATATGCTTCTTGGGCTAGGGAAACGAATGAAATCATTTTCAAGGCGATAGCTTTAACCGTTTTTGAGAAAATTGGAAAAATAGTTTTTGAATACCGTTTTTGGTTTGGGTACTTAGAATCATGGGATTCAGTTCAAACATTTCCTGCATGTTCTACTTTCATTAAAACTAATATGTTGAAATTTTTGTTACGTTTGGAATTAAGGAAGGGTTAGAATAAAATATTTTATTAACAGACATAAAACATTTTGGTAACTTTGTATACTTTCCTTAATTTTTTTTTTTTTTTTTTTTTTTTTTTTTTTACGGCGCATCTACTTTCCTTAATCTTTCGAAAAAGGTTGAGAATCTTGCGAAACGTAAGATTACCATTAGAAAGCTTACTAAATGCTCTACAAAAATGGTTCTAATGAAAGTTTTGATTAGGCGATGTCAATCGGAGAAATAAGTCCTTAAACCTTTAAAGTAATTGATTTCGCTTATTCGAACTGTTCCTTTTGTCTTTGATTTTGGTGCTTAGAATTATGGGATTCAGTTGAAACATTTTCTGCATGTTCGAATTTCATCAACACTAATATGTTGAAATTTTGGTTATGTTTGGAGTAAAGAAAGGGTTAGAATAAAATATTTTTTTAACAGACAAGAAAAGTTTTGGTAACTTTGTATACTTTCGTTAGTATCTCTAAAACCGTTGACAATCTTGGGAAGCCGTTACCATTCGAAAGCTTACTAAATGCTCTACAAAAAAGGTTCTAAAGAAAGTTTAAATTAGGCGAAGTCAATCGGAGAAATAAGTGCTTGAAACTTTAAAGTAATTGATTTCGCTTATTCGAAGTGTTCTTTTTGTCTATTTTATTCCTTGTTATTTTTAAATTGCTTATTGTCGGATAATGTATTTGACAATAAAACAGATTAAGTAAAATAAGAAGATCAATTTATTGTTAAAAATGTAGCGTTCAAAGAGAGAGATCCCAAGGCTTTCCAAATGCCTCTGTGCGGAGGCCTTTCTGCCCGACTTATGGGATAGCTGACCCATACAGGTAAGATTGTAAATCAAGACCTTTCAAGACTGGTTAGTTTGAGATTTCATTTGGATAGGTGTTTCGCTATTGATCTAAACAAAGTAATAACTGTTTCTATTCTATGCCTTCAAAAACACTAAAGATAAGAACGGAACCGCGCTAAGATGACGCAGTTCCTGCGAATCGGACTTTTTTTTCTTTTTTTAGCACTTTCCTCCGAAGGAAAGTAGCTATTGAGGTTGCACTCATGACGGAATTTTTGAAAAATTTCTTCAAATCTCCATCGATCCTACCTAGTAGGCACCGAAAATTACCCCCGTTAAAATTTATATATATATATATATATATATATATATATATATATATATATATATATATATATATGTGTGTGTGTGTGTTAACACGATAGCGGCCAGAGTTTTTGTTTTTTCTTCACGAAACATGGTATAAAGCGTTCAATTAGCAAACGATTGAACGAGCTCGTTAACCACCAAAATCGGTCCACCGGGAGGGGGGGGGGGGTTTACCCCGAACCCAAAACACTAATTTGACCCTGCCAGCCATAGTTTTTGTTATATTTCAACGAAACTCGGTATTCGTTATGTTGATCTAAAGAGAGACATACGTTGTAAAAATAAACTAAATCGGTTTATTAGGAGAGGGGGTTTACTCCGGACCCACATTACCAATTTGCCACTACCAGCCGTAATTTTTGTTACATTTCAACGAAACTCGGTATTCGTGGTGGTAATCAACAGAGAAAAATGGGTTATAAAAATAAGCTAAATCGGGTTATTTGGAGGGAGGGGGGTTTGGTCCGGACCTAAAGTACTAATATACTCATACCGGTCGTAATTTCTGCTTTATTGCAACGAAACGCGGTAAACGTCATGGGTATCTCGTGAGAAAGAATTGTTTTAAAAATTAAGTAAATCACTCAATTGGAAAGGAGGGTTTACTTTAAACTCTGTTTCATTGGAATTAGCCGGCCAGACGTAGGTTCCCAAAAGCGCCGCGAGGAGCGCTATCTTCCACTATGGGGACTGTATCCTGTTCCTGCGTCAGATCAAAAGACGGAAAATGAAATTTTTGTGTATTTATTAAGTAGTACAGTATCATATATTAACATAACTCTGGAAGAAAATTATTTACAAAATTAATAATTGAACAGTTCTCATAAGAAATGCAAATGAGCAGAACTATTCACGTTTTTATTTTATTTATGTAGGTTATTTACAGCAAATTATTCAGTAATGTAGTCTACACTACAAATATTCTGAGGAACGTGCTTAGTTATGCAGCTCCTGCGTGACAGCCTTTATTTTTACTTTACATCCCAAGTTCATTCGTCTATGTGTCACCCATTTTAGGGATAACAGGTAAAAGTTGGTGGAGGAATCAGCTGACTTCACTGATTACCGAACTGTAGCTTGCGTGTTGAAATACTTGACCTTTACAGCCTCTGTTCTTATTACGAAGTTCTGTTCAAACTTCTAAATGTCTGACAGTGTTATTCTTAGGGCACCTGCCCATACTACAGCTTTTCATATTGTAGGTTTGTTTGGTCTTTATAGGGGGAATGTTTTCTAAGCCCTCGACAAGTAATGCATTTCTCTACTCTCGATGTAGGTGCCTCATCCAAATATGCTACGGGACATCTAATTGGAGGGCTGAGGAACTTCATTCAAACCCCAGCATTGCGAGAAAATATTTGTAAAAATTAAAAATTTGGCGAATAAGTATTAAATTTTATGATTCAGTTCATGAATTTGATTTTATATGTTGATGTTATTCAGGTTCCCGAGAGGATCCGAGCGATGAATGCGAGCGTGAAGCTGTTACTAATTGTGCGTGAGCCAGTGACCCGTGCAGTGTCTGACTACACACAGCTACGGAGCCATGCGACCACCTCGCCTCCATCACCGCCCTTCGAGCAGTTGGCAGTTCGACCTGACGGAAGTATCAACGCTGGTTACAAGCCTTTAGCTCTCTCGCTCTATCATAACTTTATGCATCGATGGTTGGAGGTAAGTTGTGTCGAATAGAACAACATAATGCTTCAAAGGACATTGTACTAGATGTTAGGGGGGGGGGGGGGCATCATCACCACGTTAAAAATAACAATAAGGGCCACCCCTTCAAAGTTGTTTATTTGCGGATAGCGCTTTCAAGACAAACTAAATATCTTCAGAGTTAAGAAAGATCTCCTAGCACTCATGACAATAGATTGACTCTTATTGTTGTTTTCAACCTGTAAACTAGTGCCTTATAACCTAAATTTATATCAATATTTATCGTGAGGCTTCCCGGGGGTCTTGTGGATTAGATTCTCATGCGGGAGATGGGGATTCGAGTCCCACCTGCAGCAGGAGTTTTACGGTCGATAGAGAAAATTCCCAGCTGCCCTGTGATGTTTGCGCTAATGGCCCAGATGTCGGTGTGCCCTAACGAAAAAAAAAAAGAAAACACGAAAACTATAAACAATGAGTGCAAAGAATCAAGAAAGAAGAATTATCAATATCAATATTTATTAAAATTTCATTATAAGTTTCGCACTATTAGATACCTCTTCAGGAGATTAAAAAAATTCCAAATGACAACTCGAGCAAAAGTGATATTTCAGGTGCTCCAATGCACAGGAAGCAAATGGTACCCAACTTTTAAATTACTCGTTTCTCCTCCTCGCTCATTCTTAAGGAAAACTCTAGTACAAACACGTTTCTCATTTACTCTACTTGAATTACTGTGATATTGATTTTACTTTTAAAAGTAACAAATAAATAACAACGTTTTGAGTGTTTCCTAAATTGACTTAAATATCTCGGAAAGAGGTTAAGAAATAGCCTAGGTAAGTGGCAGGCAACCACTGTTTATAATTTTTGACATTGAGTTCTTCTTTTTTCTTCATCATTTATATTGTCACAGTTTAATCACCTGAGTTGTGATAAACAATCAATTCGTCGTGAGTTCAATTCCCACTAGGGTAGATGGTTTTTCTTTAAAAAAAAAAACAAAAAGGCAACTCTTCTTTTCTATTCCTGGTTAGAAATGGATACTAACCTGTAGAAAAACCACCCCAAAAATCATTTTTTTATGTTAACATGGAAGTTAAAATTTAAATAAACTAAAACAAAACAATTACTTTGAATATTTAAACCAAATATTAAATTGTTTTTTTGTACATGTTTGATTATTTTGAGCCCTGGCGAATGTCAAAACTTATAGAAATCAGATATTAATTCATTTCTTTTAAGGTAACAAGTCGCATCTGTAGAAAATCATTTCTGGCCAGCTCTGTTAGACTCTTGATTTCATGCTCTTGGTCCATAGAGTTATTTAATAGACAGTTTAAGTATTCAAATCATCAGATTGTACAATGGGGAGACTGAAATAATCAATACAATTTAAATAATTAAATAGTGACTAATGAGTTTATACACACTAAACAAGTAATGAATTTTACTATTGAAATAATAAAACATACGTACATTATATAATATTTGTTTTACAGGTCTTTCCTCGACAACAACTTCTAGTCGTGAATGGTGACAGACTGATTGAGGACCCTGTTTCTGAGTTGGAAAAGATTGAATCCTTTCTAGGCCTCGAACACAAGATAGGAAGGCATAACTTTTATTTCAATCGGACTAAAGGCTTCTATTGCCTGAGGAATGAGACAGCAGATAAATGCCTCCGGGAGAGTAAAGGAAGGCGGCATCCTAGGGTCGACCCAAAAGTATTGACTAAATTGAGGAGATTTTATGTTGAACATAATCAGAAATTCTACGAACTTGTTGGAGAAGATCTTGGCTGGCCTGAAAAGTAAACTCACATTGAGTTTAAACTTTTTTGTTATAAATCATAATAAATATTTTTTAAAGATTTAAGTAACGTTCACAGAAATAAAAGAATCCTTTGTTAATGAGAAAATTAGTGAGCTACATTTCACATGTCTAAACAGTTAAATTACCAAAACTGGAGTAGTTACTTTTTAATTCTTATAATATTTCAGGAATGATTTATTTTATTTTATTTTATTTATTTTTTTTTTACTTTTTTTTTATTTTTGTTTTTTATTTATTTATTTTTTTTTTTAAAAAGAGTTTACACAAAACACTGAGATTGATTTAATAGTTAATTTATTTATTTTTTAAGAGATAATAATCATTAAGTTTATCTCTTTCTTTCTTCATATAATTTGAGGAATTATTGAGAAAAATAAAGTGATTCTCTTGTTTTTGTTGAATATTTACTTTGCTCTCCAAAGGAACCCTAATTACATATCAGGAGAGACTGATATTGTACGTTAGCATTTATTGATAAAGTATGAAATTATGCAAACATATTACAAAATCCGAAAAAGAATTTTACTGTGATAATGTTACATATCATCTATATATATACATATATATATATATTATAATTTGAATCATTCATTACTGAATGTATTTTGATTCTAAGGATAAAATGAGCAATGTTGGATTTAATGTAAGTACTCATTAAACTGGATCTACCTAGGAGCTACGGCAATAAAATGCATATCATAACACATATCAGTCTGCCGGCCATGTAGGTATAGAATTCTACGAGGTTAGGAGCAAATATAGAAATCATATGATTTGAAAAAAATAATTAAATTAATAAGAATAACTTCCAAAGTTGTTCTTCAATAAAAAAAATGCAGCTGAAAATGTATACAAACGTATAAAGGCATGAATCGGTAACTGAATATTAAGAGCCAAAAAAATTTACAAACAAAAATATTTTTTTCTATTAAAAGATTTTAAAAGAATTATTTATCTGCAAATCTTTCCATGAGTCTTTGAGGAGAGGGGATTAGTAAAACAGGTTAGTTAAGTTACCAGACATTAAACAACTTGGGCAGTGACTAAATGGGCTTAGAGATAGAAACAGGAACTGACAGGAAATAGAGAACTAGGTAAATATAGAAATTATAGCAACTACCATTCCTTAGGCTGCAGTAAGTGGTTTAACAGTACTAAAAATTCCAATGCAATCTACATTTTTGTTGCTTACAGTTTTGAAAGAAACACTTAAGATTAACAGAATAAAAAATAAGAAAAGAAGTTGCTTGGCAAATACTCAGAAAAAAACAATAAAGAATGGCTGCTTGAGAAAAAATATTTTGTAAGAATATATATATATAATACATTTTTTCTCAATAACTTAATGTATTAATGTAAACTTCTTAAAATTCTAATACTGTACATATACATTGGCTCGAAGTCAAAATGATGCAAGATATTTACTTTAAAAAAAAATTATTTTGTACCAAGCCACAATTTATTCTCAAAAATATTTGTTTACAAAAGTACAGTAGGATTATCAGGCTAGAATATACAATATTTAAAAATGTATTTGAAATCTAATAATAAATTTAAAAAAAAAAAACATTTTTACATTAAAATGGACTTCTAAGGTCAAAATGAAAATTATACAAAATCCAATGTTTGTCATTACTGGTATAACTTTTTCCCCCCCTAACACTGTAGCTTTTCTGATTATTTTGTTTTCTTTTTTTGAACATTAAATAATAAGTTGAACAGTCATTTCATAATAATAATAAAGGCGATTTCATGTTTTGCCCATTTTAAATTTGTTCTCCTTCAGGAATAGTTGTATGCGTACCCATTTTAAGAAGAACAAACAAGACTGATTACTTGTAATCATATTGTTTATTGTTCTTTTAATTAAAAGAATGAAAAGTAATTAAAATATGAGTAAACCCATGTACCCAGGAATTGAAGAATACCTATTTCCTAGCCGGAAGTAAACACTGTATATTTTTCACTATGACCTTCAATCCCTACGAAGAATTTTGTTTTCTACTTGTATAAATGTTGCAGATTTGATTTGATTACCTAAGTTTAATGTCTGACAATGAATCAGTATGTCGTCATGTGAATTAGCATTAACAAATTTTAACAAATTGAGAGAAACTAGCAATAGAAATAGATTTATCTTGGTTTGCATCATTTCAACTGTGAGCCACTGTATATGTCAATCAATCCTCAAGTTGAGATTCATCAAACAAAAAGAGGGGCCATTAAAAATCTGCTTTCATTGAGAGTGCCGTTTAAGATTCCTATTATTATTTGAACGCCATTTAAGAATTAAGAATCGTATTTACATCAGGAATGGAAAGGAAGAAAACAAAAAACTATTGAAAAAATAGTCTCACAGAAAATTAGTGATGAACTGTGTGCCTTTATAAATGTACATATCGGAAACATACCATATCAAAATGTAGAAATACTTTTTAAAGAATATAAATTTCTTTTGTAAATAGATTTCTAATTTGCAACTTTCCTCGCAAGAATTTCCGGATCACATTGATCCAAGAGGTCCCTTAGAAAATTTAGTCAAGTAACTAGCTAATAAATGACATATTTTTATACTCCATATTGGAAGTTGTTGAACTTATTATTATTGTTGAAATACTTTGATTATTTTATTGGAAATATTTATCTCAATATGTTTATTTGAATTTATCATCTCTCTTTAATATTTCCATTTTATTTTAACGTTCATTAGTGTTGTTTGACCCGTTTATAGCAGATGTTACTCACAGCATGAGTGGATAATATAATTTACAAAAAAGAATTTTTAAGGGTTTAGATCATTTAGCTTAATTAATGTTTTTGAATAATAATAATAAAAAAGGTTTATATGTTTATATAATTTTCAAGAAAAACAAATAAAAAAATAGAAAATATTAAAAAACAAAAAAAAGAAATTGAATACATTAATTTATTAATGTTTAAGAAGAATTAAATGGCAATGAGCTTGATTGTTTTCCTTAAAAAAAGTAATTGAAGATCAAATTATTACAAAATTTGCTGTGTAATAATACTGTGAGAATAATGGCCACAAATAAAATTCTGTTATATATGCTTAGTTTACATTCCTTTGTATTTTTTTTATTTTATTTTATTTTTTTATACATGCTTGTTGTACCTTGTGCTTCCTCATAGACTAGAAAGCATCTTGTTAAATTATAAATTAATATTTTATTTTTTAATAAACTATATGAAATTTCTGTTACCTTTGTGTGATTAAGTATAATGTGATTAAGTATTTGAGAAAAGGTGCACAAAACATTAACATATGTCACTTAAAACGTATAAGAAATTAAAAGCAATATAACATTTGGGACCTTATGTCCACCACAATACAGGGAACAATAATATTTATTATGTTAGTTTGTAAGATTTTTTAAATTTATTTAGTAAAATTATATTATACTTTTATTCAGATGCAATGTTTTAGTTGTACAGTAGTTGATTTTAACTCTTTCTTGCATTTAAAAATAGTTGGATGTGGAACCTCAACAATTATTATGAAAGACAATATAACTACTAATCTCTCTATCTATATATAAAAATCACGTGTCTGTTTATCTGTCTGTTTGTTCCTTACAAAAATCCACACCGTTCCACCGATTTTGATCAAACTTGGCACACAGGTAGGTCTTGATACATGGAGTGTCATAGGCTTGGTCAATAACGTCTACCAGCTGTCTGTCTTTATGTTTGTTTCTTATACAAATTTACTCCGTTAGACCAATTTTGACGTAACTTGGTACACAGGTAGATCTTGATATGGGGAGTGTCATAGGCTAAGTGAAAATTGTCTATCAGCTGTCTATCTGTATTTCGTTTCTTTATAAATCCACACTGGTGTAGCATGGCACGCCAAGGATCAGCTAGTAATAAATATAATATAAATGAACTAATAATTCCTTCTTTTTTTTTTGCTTCCACTGAGGTCTTAGTGATTTTGCTAGAATTGTATTGACTATAATTTAGGTATATAACATTTTTCTGGTTTTAATGCCTTAAACTTGTTTGGTTATAGCAAATTTGTGTATATTAACCATTTTTAATTTGCTCTTTGAAATCCGTGGTTCACATGATTCTTAATATTCATTTAAAACGGTCAGGAATAACTTGCTTTTAGTGTTAAAATTCGCAATTAAAAAAAATGTAATGTATTCCAGTTGGCTATTATAAGTCTAGCTACGCACCAACAGCGGAATGAATGCATTTTCAAAGAGAATAACATAAATGAGTTGTGTTTTGAATACCGATTTTTATAGTTAAGTAATAACCGAATGACCAGTATACTTATTATATCTTTAAATGTACATTTTTAACCCAATGGGTAAAAAGCTTTTCTATTTATTCACTACCTGTCGTAAAAGTTATGTAGGGCTCAGTTGGCTCAGTTTTATGTGTATGTATGTGTGTAAATATATATATATATATATATATATATATATATATATATATATATATATATATATATATATATATATTTACACACATACATACACATAAAACTGAGCCCTACATAACTTTTACGACAGGTACACCTACATATATACATATACTTACATACATACATAAAATCAGTATACCTAAAAAACGTGTACTCAAAAAAATAAAAAACAATCAATTCGAAGGGTTAGTTAGCACATTGTTAACGCTTACTTAATTTCAATTCTTACTTAATAAGATTACTTTAATGTGTTTTTTATTATTCAAAATACTTATAAAAGAATGACAGAATTTATAAAGTAGTATACATTTTATGCTAGATAAGGGCATGACGAATGCGGATTCCAGTACTTATTAAGCGTATATTTTTTATTTATTTGTTTATTTTTTTTATTTTTTTTTACGGTGCATCGACATCTAGGCCATTAGCGCCGTATTAAGCGTATAAAACTCGTTTTGAATTATGACTTTTTAAAAAAAAAATGTTATAAGATTGCAAGCATGTATAATAAAAGACATTAATAAACGCCTCCTGATGGTATGATATGCTTTCAGTACGGGACTGTTAGGAGCTACACCTGAAATGTAAACTTTAGTTATCTTGGCCAGCAATTATGTTCCTGAATGTTGTGGCTTTTATATTAATGCTGGCAAGTTTTATAAAGGTTTTGTTGACTCTCCAACATGTTCTTACAACTAAAACCTTGCATCTTATGTATTAAAAATATTCATATCTTATAAAATTACTTTTAAATCATAGAGAAGAAAAATATACTTCTAAAGTATTTCATTTTTCTATTATTCTTTTGCTTGTATTAATGTAGATTAAATACAGTTATGTATAAGTGTTTTAAATGTAATTAGTATATGTTATGGTATATATATATATATATATATATATATATATATATATGTATGTATGTATATATATATGTATGTATGTATATATATTACACTTAAGTTGTTTTCTAAGGCATTTAAATATTTGTTACTGAAGGATATAATCAGAGAAGAAATAACTGAATTAATTTGGCAGGAAATCAGTCAGATATTTATTGTTTTATAATCAAAAGGAGTCCATTCTAGAAAAATAGAATACTGAATAAATGTTTTGAACAGAAATAATTACTCTTACACTAAATCTATAATGTAATGGGTTATCTTGGAATTTATTTATTTAAATTTTAGTGTCCATTTATTATTAACTACGAATTTTAAGACGGGTTATCTATAGGTTACCACCCTTTTCTAGCCAGGATAGGGGTGATGCCTTTTCTTTTTTCGAAAGAAAAGCCACCGCCCCTAGTGGGAATCGAGCCCACGACCTTTGGCACGGAGTGTTAAGAGCTCACGCCTTAACCCTCACGGCTACCGGGTCTCCTATCTTGGAATTGATAACTCTTGTAAACTAAATAGTTGAATAATACAAATGAACTGTTGATTCTGAATTATTCTTGGTAATTTTTGTTCTTCATGCCTTAGAAAAAATGTAGTGTTTTTCATTTGGGCTGGTGATGGTTAAAGTTCTGTATGGCATATATTTTCTCTACTCTTATTTTGATGTTGCTGTGTCTTAAATTTGTGTTACTTTCCAAAAACGGCACTACATGAAAAGTGATGATCCATTGAAAATATATATAAATCATTCAAGAAAGAAAATAAAAATAAGTTTGCTGTTTTTTGGTGTTATTGAAAAATAGAATATAAATGAGGGTTTGTTAAACACCAAATAACAGCTAAATTAAAAATTAGTCATTATTCTGATGTTTCCTTTTGTACATATATTTCTCAATGTTTTTGATTGTTAATTGCAAATGAACAAGTACAATACTGTTCCATAACTTTATTTGTCTTGCAGTTTTTACACTGAGATAACTTCTCATATTGGAGGAATTTAAGAAAGAAATACTTTTTGAACAAGGTCCAACTTCACAGTGTGGAGCAGCAGATAGGACAATGTGGTTATACGTCCACCCTCTTCACCAGTCTCAAAAGTTGTATCATATGGGTAAACCATCACCTGCTCTTGTAATTTTAAGCGTTGATTTTAGTAGTTATAAATGAACAGAAATACACATTAAAAACCAGTTCGGTTTTAGAAAAGAAAACAGGCCATATTAAATCTTTCAGGAGGGTATACCAAATGTATTATTTCATTAAGAGGGATTACTTGAATATTTTGGTCACAATTATCTCTTGTGTGTATTTTTTTAAACATGAAAACACCAGTTAGTTAAAGAAAATAAAAAAAATATTTTAAGTACCCTTTCTGAGTTAAAGAAATAAGGAAATAAATATCAATAATGAAAATAACGGAAGTGACGAAAGTTTTACATATCACGAAAGCCTTTTTATTATATTTTTAATATTATAAGTGTTGAATAGAAAGGTAAGAAATAATATTTCTGAAAATTTTAAATAGTAATAAGTATTTGTGATTTTAATTTTATAGCATTGTTAGTAATTGTTACATTTAGATTTTATTGTAACTAACATTTTTAATAGTGTCAATTTTATTTCTAAAGCGTTTTTATTATGGTATAATTATAGTGCTCATAAATGCTCATAAGAGAAAATAAAAAAATAAAGATCAAGCATTAAGGTAAAACTACTCTTTTATTTTTGTTCAGTATAATTTTAAATATACGGAATCAATGATGCAGTCTCCATTTCAAAATGAAATTTACATTTCTATGGTTAATATAAAACTATTAACTTTTTTATTTTTTATTCAACTGTAATATTTCAATTTCCAAAAAATATGTTCTTCCTAATTAAATTAGATCATTTTATAAAATTGAACTAATTTAGCCATAATTCTAAAATAAAAATTATCCATTTTAATGAACATAATTATCAGAGTTAAATATTTTTTAAATTTTTGATGTTTGTCATAAATTATACAGTAAATATCAAGAGATTTTTTTATCTTTCAAATTTATTGAACTTTTAAAGTCATATTTTCATTTATGTGAGTGTAACTGTCACTTTTCATATACTTGAATATGACTTTCCTCTAGGAAATACTGAATTTTAACTTTTCATAATAATTCCATGAGTGGCTTATCACCGAGTTTAAAATGTTGAAAGGCAATTGCTGTTTTTCAATTAATTGTATTTTATATGTAAACCATTTAAATTAGATGTTCTAGTAGTTTTATGTAAAATTTAACTGGTAATGAGATAGGCCTAAGTATAAATGTTGTACAATGTTGAAATTTGCATTTGATAAATTTGCGTAATAAATGTTTTTGTTTTGACATGAATGGTGGTGTAATTACTCATTTGTAGATTCAAATAAAATAAGCTTATAGTTCATTCAAATAAAAAGACTGTAGTTCAAAAATAATTCTGAAAATTCTTCTTCTGCGCATTGATCTATGTCTTCAGATGTTACTGGAGAATGATTATTTGAATTTATTTATATTTAATAAGACAAACGATGGGATGGCTAAATAAAGAGACATTGTTATTATTTTACAAGCATATAGTTTAGGTATATTATTTCCCAATCATTACGTAACATTTAGCTTGCTATAAGATATATGTGCCAGAAGCGAAATGTTTCAGTCTGGTGAGTATGGCACAAATTCCACACTCTTTGTCTTTTCTCCTGTCTTTTATTGCTCCCTGCTTAGGATCAACTCAGGTAAAAACGTTTCAGATGGAATGTCTTGACATTTTTGCAATAAATTACAACGCGCACAAAATATAGGTGAATAATTTGTGGCTTCCGCGTCACTAATTCAGGAAAAAAATTCGAGTGGCTAATATGAGCCCGCCCTTGTATTTTTGTTTATAGAGTTTTCTTCTATATACTTAGGTTTTTGTTCAATATGTTTATACAATAAAATAAAGCCTAACCTTGAATAATATAATATGCCTAACAAAAATACATATGTAAATTTATTTCATTATTAAATGATTTACTGGTGTTAATGTTAAAATACCTGATATGGTACCAGGAAAAAAATCTGTGAATAGGCCCCTTAATTTCACAATTACCGTTTCAAGTAATATCACATGAGGAATGTAAAGATTTAATTAAAAATAGTTTTTCTGGGTTTATATCGTCCCTACCATGTCAAACTATAGAATATGAAAATCGGTACAGTTTCAAGAGAGTAAGATAAAGCTTTAATAGTGATTTCAAAATCAGCACCTTTACAAAAGGTCAATTTTACGTATTTTTTCTATGTATATTGTTAATCATTTATGAGATGATATTATGAACAAACTGTTTACTGTTTTTAATTGCCAAAAAATCATATTCATGAGTTTACATCTTGGTGCTAATAAGTGATTTTTCATGAATCGCCGATTCAAATTGTCGAATGTGGTATTTTCGATAGTTTGCGATAGACTAACTATAAATATTTACACTTTCAAATGAATGTGACGCATTCGACATTATGCATTGTACTAATTCTATAGTATTAGTCATATCTACAAATCAAAGTAACAAATATACCATTTTTGTTAGTTTGCAAAGTCAGTTTTTGGTCTCAAAAGTATGATGATTATTAGCAAACCAACATATTCGATACATTGACAATGTAATATATTGAAAAATGTTCATATTCGATACTTTATTTAAGGCATTTCTGGTAATTCTACAGAGGCTAGAGTTTCAACAATTTCCCAAAAGCCCTATCATCTGTAATGCAAGAGTAAAGTGTCAAATTTAAAAAACGGGATTTTTCATATTCGATAGTTTGACATGGTAGGGACGATATGATGTATTTTTTTTATTGTATAAATATTTCTCATTGTATGTGTCTTTTTTCCACAAAAATTATAACATTTTTTTTTATTTATAACATTAAAATTAATCTTCTAATTAGCCATTCTATCGAGTTGGAAAATAATATTTTATGTTTATTACCACAGTTCTAAATAAATCACAAGTAGCTTTCAAAAATAAAATACAACTTTATCAGTAATCTCTAATTTTAGTTTAAGGAAGGTCCTATTTTTATATTCTTAAGGCTTGCTTTTTAATTTTAGTTAATGAATGTTTATAAAAAAAACGCTATTACATTGATTGTACAATATTTGATCTCAATAAAAACTAGTGGAAATTTTGCTTACCAAAGATGTTACCATGTATTAGAGAAATAGAAATTGAAAATGTAAATTCAAAAAATAAATACTTGTTTTCAAGAAATGTATTTATTTCTTGCCAATAAGCTTACTAATTTACTTACTAGCAGTCAGGTTTTTTCTTCTTTGTTTATACTGCCTCTACCGAAGGGAGTCATTGGCAGTTCCATGTTGTTACATCTCTTGTTATAGGCCTAAGTCTTTGATATATTTGAATACTTTTTGTTCAGCTGTTTCTTCATCCTGGAAGATTTCAGCTTGGCTGCCTTTAACCCATTCGTTGCTCTGAATGTTAACTCATGTTCGACTTGCATGGCCCCAGACACTACATGAGATAACTCATGTTCCACGGTTGGTACCCCTGACATGAGTTAACTCGTGGCCTGTATGTTGCTTCTCCGGCCCACTTAGCTATAATATATAAACTCAGCGGGACCTAGCAAAAATAAAGAGCGTTCTCAGCTTCATTAAATCCATGTCAGATATCAATATCTTATCCCTGAGACATCTAAGAAGCCATAATGAAATCGTGCATTACATTTTCTGAGCAATTTTAGAATCTGTAATGAGTAACCATTTCTCTTAGGGTTAATGTAACTGGCGCTTTATATATTTATCTTTTAATTTCTAGTCGTGTTGATTTTATTAATTTCGAATAGAAGCCGGTTCTTCAAATACATATTTTTCGATTTCATCAAATCTTCTTTGTATATTAATTGAAATTATGTATTGTGCAAGTCTATTAATATCTTTATAAAAAAAAATGTAAAGTCCTACAATCGTTATTGTTATGGGTAATTGTTGGAGGTTGAAGCTAATGTGCCTCACCGCATATTTGCACGGTCATACTCAGATTACTCTCTCCAGTCACATTGTTGCTGTTTATATGTTTCAGTCACAATATGGATCTTGTTTAGTGTGGTCGGTATAAATAGCCTCCTTAGATATGAGTGACGATGCACCTTGTTTTCGGCCTGACAAAGAGATTCATTTCCATGATAGAAAATGTCTTTTAGTTTAGTATAAAGTTACCAATATTAAAAAAAAAAAAAAAAAAAAAAAAAAAAAAAAAAAAAAAAAAATCATTCTTAATCTTTACTGTCTTTAAAAGCAAACTGTCAGAAGCTTATGACAAGATGAGATGCATTGTGGATCATAGGCACAAATAAGTAGGACAGGCGAAGTGTGGAAATTCTCTAGCACAAAACTATCTATCCTTCATCTTTTAGACTCTTATCATCTAAAATTAACAGTGCTCAACTGTTACTCACTGAATCAAAAATATCTTTGTATTCAGGAAAAACAAAAAAACAAAAACTCAGTATAAATAATCATCCATCCTCTGTGCGTGTTGTGTGTATATACAAACACACACACACACATATATATACACACGCATATATATATATATATATATATATATATATATATATATATATAATCAATCAGTCCCATGCTGACATGGCTATGAATGCTGGGTCATGAAGAAAGTGAATTAGCAGAATATTGCAGTTTTGGAAAAGAAAATGCTAAGAATTGATGGGCTCATACTGGAAAATGGCACCTGGAAGATAAGATACAACTGAGAGCTGTATGAAAAACTTGGAAATGTACCAGTTGTGGACCTCATAAAGATTATTTATTTCAATTTTAGCGTCCATTTATTATTGACACCGAATTATAGGATGGGTTATCTATAGGTTACCACCCTTTCCTATCCAGGATGGGGCTGATGCCTTTTCTTTTTTTGAAAGAAAAGCCACCACCCCTAGTGGGAATCGAACCCACGACCTTTGGCACGGAATGTTAAGTGCTCAGGCCTTAACACTCACGGCCACCAGGCCTCCTCATAAAGATTAACAAGCTTCGTTGGGCAAAAGGGTTGTGGTTGGAATGGAAGTAAGAAAGGAAGACCACAAACAAGATGGTTAGCATGAGTGGCTGTGAGAGTCAAGCTGGTCTAGGATGGCCAGGGACATTTATGAGTAGGGGTGATTTCTTTTGGAGGTCAGGGCCCATACAGGTCTGCAGGGCCTCCCTTAGGGGGGGGGGTAATTTTTTACTCCCATTATAATTTGAAATTACACAATTATATAACTAAGTATAGTTTACATAATTATTATTGAAAACAACCAATGGATAATTTTCTAAATTCTCTATTTCTACTATATAAACTAGCTTTTAAATATTGTCAATCCAACCAGTGAAAACTTTACGTATTTTAGGCAATACGTAAAGTTTTCACTCCGTTCAATTACAAATGTATTTAATTTTGTTTTCAGAGAAATTCCAGTTTTAAATATTTCTATTAATAGTTTTGGGCAATGGAGAGAGGGGCGTTAAAAGGCCCGTGAAGTTATTGGGACAGGGGTCCGTAGGTATACAAAAACACTTGAAAAGTAGAAGTCATAAAAAATGAGGGATTTACAGTGATTGTAAAAAACTTTGGTAAAACTGAAGGAGAGCGTCCTCAGCTACGATTTGTATTTCTATTGTATTTGTATTTCTATTGTAACAGTTTTGTATTTCTATTGTAACTGTATTTGTATTTCCATTGTAACAGTTTAATTATGAGTGACTGTTGCCCCAAGCCCTAGCAACATGAAACTTGGCATACTTACTCATTTTGACCTAATTAAGAAGGTAAAATTAAAAGTAACTCGCGGTCAGGCCTAGAAAAGTATTTATTAAGCACTAAAGTTGAGTGATATACAGGTTACAACAGCTGACGTAAACAAACTATTTCTTAACACGCGCATGCGCAGGAATGTCAACTTGGGCGGGAAAGACTTGCTGATTCAAATATAAATATTCATTTGTAAATTATATATATAAATATTCATTTGTAATTATAATTCATTCATTATATATATAAATATTCATTTGTAAATTATAAATTTACAAATATAAACTCACGTAAACACGCGCATGCGCAATAGTCCTTAATGACGAAGTGTAATTGAAATTTAGACTCCACTGTGGTAGCTGACTTGGTCGTAAACTGTCGCTTTTGGGCATACGTACTATGCGTTTCCGCTCGCTCAAGAAAACATCAAAACCCCTAGTCAATCCAACTCGCAGAAATGAAAAGAATTCTATGCCCAAAAGTCGTCCAATGCATTCTTCCCTAACCTTCATAACAGTGAACTTTTTTTTTAAATAACTTCTTTCCTAGTTGAGAGCGGGGTTTTTTTTTCAACGGATTCGTGTTTAGTGCACCAAAATACGTTATAGTGCAAACTTTGAAGAAAATCGTAGCTGAGGACGCTCTCCTTCAGTTTTACCGTAAATTTACGTATTTGTTCGAGTGCAACACTGAAAGAAAGTCCATTTAGATCCATCCATGAAAACTCCACCACGAACCTACGATCCACAAAAAATGAGGTAGAATTTTTGTTTACCCCCATAAAATCAAAATACCCATATATAAAAAGTCTCATTGAACCACCCAGGCTACCAAGACACCAAGCGAACAAAGAATTTCCCTTAGAAATGATTTCACATCCGTGAAACATGATTCGCCTTGATTAAGGCTTGAAATTCAAGCCGAAACGTCCGCAAGAATAAAACATGTTTTCTTAAAAATTATTTAGTTTTATTAAGATACCACCCCAATTGGGAATCGAACCCACGACCCTATGGCATAACAGTTAATAAATATTTACTCACTAGCTGAATACCCGTGCTTCGTCACGGCAGATAAGTAGTTATTTTATTGCGTTAAATAATGTTTCATTAAAATTACGTTACTTTACAATTCTGTGCAGTTTATTATAGCACGGTTCCCGTCATACTATATTTTATTCAATGGGCGTTAAAATTTAAAAGTTTATGTTTCCAAGAAGTCATATGGCAACACCCAATATATTTACGAGTATTACCAAGGTTATAGGCGAGAAGGCATTGCAAGGGTTCCGGATATTATTACCTCACCTGGAAAACCTAAGGATATGCCATACATCTGTCCCGGTATTTTGCAATTGTTTCGGTGTCCCGCCCGATTTTATCAATGTCCCGGAAAAGGCTGTAAGATGTAAAAAGTAATGAATACATGTTTATAAGAATCTTTTTTAAATCGGTTACTTTTCTACAGTCAACATTTTTACTACTGCTCACAGTGTCAAAGAAATCAGAAGTAATCTAACTGTAAAACGCTGGAACTACCTGCACAGCGCTGCCAGCTGCCAAACACTACTATTTGGCTGAGAGATTGTTTTAAGAAAATCAAGTAGCAAAAAAAGTTCCGTTCTTATTTTTATGGTTTGGGTAGACTAACAATTTAGGATTCCCCCTTCCCGTTAGTTGCTAGGCTTAAAACTCACCAACCATTTTGCTTATAATTTGTACTCTTTTTATTCCCCCCCCCCTGGTATGCCCATCCCATATTAATGTGTCCTGGTTTAACTCTCCAAAAATATGGCAAGCCTATCTGACGGGGACAGGCAGAAAAGAAACGCAATTAAAACTCTATGAGGGATAGTTAATTTCTAGTAATTCAAGGTCTGCCATCATAGTTGAAATTAACCTCAATTAGAAAGAAAACTATGAGATAGATAATGTAAGGTAACAGCTGTTCTTTATCGTCCTAGCAACGCAGGCTGCCTAGGCTTGCCTTCTCTAACCAACTCAAACTTTAAACCCCCCTAAAAATGCTTAAAAATTCGAATATCAAAAAATCCTTTCTTAGCGAGTGCCTACTTTATATAGGGAGTGTCCATGCAAAATTTCAAAATTTTCTGTCGAGTGGTTTGGGCTGGGCGTAGATAGATGAGTGAGTGAGTGGTATTTGACAAATATATAGTAGATAACAATTTTTCAAACAGCTTTTATTTTCGAAGTTAAATATAACCTGATCGATTTTTTTTATTTAGGTATTTGTGAGCCCGATCGAATTTAAATTATTATGCTATATTATTTTTAAGTTTGTGAAGGATTTATGACATAAGTTGTTATTAAAATGAAATAACAGCCCGAATTTTGATTTCTAATATTAAAATTTCTGTTTTATAAAAAAATATTTATTTGTGCTTAAAATAACGATGAAGGCCTTTGCCAAGGGCAAAATTAAAGCTTTTCTGGACTTCAAATTATCTGGCATTTCTTTTGTCTATACGACGAGAAATTTATATTAAAAAAAAATTGAGTTGTCTTTCAATAATTATGAAGTTTATTACATTGCTTATTTAAAGTCACTGACTCAACTTAAAAAAAAAAAAATCATACTTAAGCAAATTTTAGCCCGTCCCTTAAGTCGATTGGTACCCCTGTTACAAAGGGGGAAATTTTCGCTCCTAATAATATTTTTCAATTCACCATCTTTATGAAAAGCCATATTTGGTTCGGTGAGTATCAGTTGAGTTGTGCTAAATTTTAGTTTGCTTAATTGTTTTGTAACGAGGCCTGCATTAATTGAGTGTTAATCAACAATTATCAATTCAGGCTCAAGTTCAAATAAAGTCACTCTAAATTAGTATTTGTTCTCTGACACTCTCTTCATCAATAACAAAGCGGATAGAAAGAGTTTTATCAAACAATGTCTCTTGTTGGGTTTAGTCATAACAGTTGAAATTAAACCACATTTTTTTTAATGAAAAATAAGTTAGTATTTATGCCAACTTTTTGGCTTGATTCAAGAGGAAAACTTATCTGATTGGAAATTGTTGCATCACTCATCCCTGATTATCTTTATCTTGATACATTTATGTTGGAATTTTATTTTCCTTTTCACATCATTTTGCATCAGAAAAAAAAACACCAGGCTTGAAGTATGAACCTCGTACATTCACAATGCAGATGCCTAACCAAATGAGTTACAAGACCTCTTATCGCAGCATGGCAAATTAAGTCACTAATGGACCCAACCCTATAGAGAGAGGTATTGTATTATATTTATCTGCATTCAAGAGATTACTAGAGTCTTCTCAGCGTCTTGAGTAGGTCGGTACCTTTACTAGGATCAAATTTATTAAACTGACATATATTTATATTACTTAAATACACTGTCAGTGTAATACTTGATTTAACTATAGAAGAAAAGTTTCTTTCCTATGTTAGAGAACTGTAAATGGGCATCCTATTTGGTTAGGACTAGTTACAAACTTCAACATGGTTAATTGCTTTTTCAGTAGTTAAAACCATTGGGTGTTTCCAGGAGTGGAGTTAACCTAAGAGGCCTACTTCTACATCTGGGCTGAAGGTGACTAGAGACCGGTGGAGGATATATGCAGAGTTGACACAAGAAACAGTGGCAAACAGGTGAGACCATGGTGCTAATAACCTTAGTAGTAAATTAATATTTATTTTGTTAAAGATTTTCATATCTATAGTGATGATTCCTAATACAGATCATGAATAAATATTTCATTTACATAATTCTCCTGGTAACAATGTCTCCATTTGCATTTAACAGTAATATATATATATATATATATATATATATATATATATATATATATATATATATATATATATATATATGTAACAAAATTCATTTTTATATGCATTAATAAAAAATAATATAAAATAAGTAAGAAATTCAGATTTATAAGTTATTAGAATAAAAAAATAAAATTGGAAGCACAAAAAGAGGAAGAAAGATTAGCTAGATTATTTCATAATATTATTTTTTTTCGCGGTTCATTTCAACTATGATGGCAGACCTTGAATTACTAGAAGTAAACTGTGATATTGTCCCTCATAGAGTTTACGCTATACCTGGTGATAGTCCATCCGAGGTAATAATATCCCAAATCCTTGCTTACCCTCCTCACCCATCAGCATCCCGTCAGAACATATCTTGGTAATGCTCGCTAATATAAGGCGTGTTTCCAAATGACATGTTGGAAACATACATTTTTAAATTTTAACGTTAATTAATTATTGCAACGAATTTTAATCTGTACTGGTTAAACTTCTGTTACTAGTAACCTATAGATAACGGGTTATCTGTTTGTTGACACTGGTGCCCCCGGGTCATTCCATGTCAAACCAATGAAAGCACTGTTTACAACCTGACCCTCTTAGATTTTTTTGAAATTTTGAACCCCAATAGCTCTAACAACTCCTTTAATGGTACAATTTAAAAAAAAAAATTATCTGTTTCCGTTTTTTACTATTAATTTTCAAAATATTGAAAACCCGCCTTTTTTTGGTCAACCGTAAAATGTTAATCGCTTGGTAGATTAAGTTCTATTCTAGCTAGAACAGTCAGCATAGTCTCATTGTTCAGCTAATTAAATGGACTTTAATTTGATATACAGCAAGATCAACTTATTACAAATTTTACTTTTCAAAAAGTTGTACATAAACTTGTACGTTGTGGTTTTTGAAGAACTTTACTTTTAAAATTCTGAAAAAAATATATTTAAATATTCAGTTCATTGACTACATATGCTGTAAGTTTCATTATGGGATGGGAACGGGATCATTTTATAACATAATTTTGGCTTTATAATTGTTATTGCGTACCGTCATTTGGGGCGAGTTCGGACACATTTTCGAGGTTTTCTCGTAATTACAAAAGACAGAATTTTTGTAAAAATCTGGAGAGATTAATGTATAAACCCTTAACATTCCTCTATCGGATAGTGTATTTTGTTTTTTGAATCTCAAAAATTTTCAATTTTTTTAACACTAAAATTTGTCCGAACTCGCCCCTACGTGTGGGGTGAGTTCGGACAGCCTTTAATTTTGTAAAAATCTTAAGTTAAACTATAGTTAGAGTGAGCTCGGTCAAAATTGACGATATTCTAAAGAGGAATATTTTCTAAAATATTTTTTAGATTTACAAAATATTCTTTTACTTTTTCCTTATCAACTTCTGCTGTACACCTTTTGATGCTTTGTGTAAGTTGTTGCAGTAATGGCTGATTCCTTTTCATAAAGCCTTGAAACCATTCCAGTCTGGGCTTGCCTTAAAATCCTTCAAATTTTTTCCTGACCTATCCAAATATGTTTTTACGATTTGGCGAATATCTTAATCGAGTCAATGGAAAGTCCCATTCAGCTGCAGTTAAAATTCCCTTTGATATATTTTTTTTTTCTTGACTGAATTTTGTTTGGCCACCACTTTTTTTTTGGAGTGCTTTCCTCTAACCATGCCTTCCCATTTAAAGTCTATGTAGGTATTTTGTTGTACCACAAAATTCCTAAATCGATCCGCTGCCTCTCTCAGAGTCTTCTTCTTGGTTTTGACATCGGCAATCTCATTTTTCAAAAAAATGAGATTACCGAGAAAAAAAAAAAAAAAATTATATAGTTTAATATTTTTTGTTTTTTTAAAGTTTAAGATAAGACTAACCTAATTTAGGTATAAGTAGAAAATGTATTACTTTTTTTAGACTTTAACATAGGATAAGATTAACACACATGTACGTATAAGTACAAAAAAAAAAAAAATTATATAGTTTAATATTTTTTTTTTTTTTTTTTTAAGTTTAAGATAAGATTAACGTAATTTAGGTATAAGTAGAAAATTTATTACTTTTTTTAGACTTTAACATAGGATAAGATTAACGCACATGTACGTATATGTACAAAAAAAAAAAAAAAAAAAAAAAAAATTATTTATTTTTATTTTTTTTGTTATTTTTAATTTTAAGATAAGATAAGAATAAGATTAACGTAATTTAGGTAGAAGTAGAAAACGTATTACTTCTTTTAGATTTTAACATAGGATAAGATTAACGTACAGTATAAAAAAAAAAAAAAATTAATTAAATAAAATAAATAGAATTAAATAAAATTAGATTAACGTACATATAGGTATTAAAAAAAACGAAAAAAAAAAAAAAAAAAAAAAAAAAACAGACTAGTTTTTAAGATAGGATAAGATTAACATACAGGTGCGTATAAGTATTTAAAAAAAAAAAAATGTGCTTACATATTTATTTAAGAGTAAATCCTAAGCTTTGTATTAGAAAAACAAAACAAAAACGATTTAACAGCTGGACGATTAAAACAGTAAGTTGTTCGTCCTAAATTTCTTTCCATTCCATTCCATTCATTTTTCAAAGCCTCTTTGGAATAAATACTGTTTTCCTTTAAGCTAAGAGGACGTGCGTATAATTGATGCATGTCCGAACTCACCCCAAGGTATTCGAGTTTTTTACTTAAACGAGAAATAAAAACTTTTGAACCAAAAAAATTAGTATATTTATTTATGTATCATTATACAACCTACTCTAGAATATGAAAAAATAGGTTTTAATTACTTATACAGCCTCTACACAGACTTTGTTTCGAGCATTTCGAAAATCATGGAAATTACAACTCCCATTAAAATATTCGTTTCTCACTTCAAAGTGTTCTCACGGCGATTTCGGCTTAACTATATGAGAAAAAAGTCCGACTCGCAGGAACTCCGTCATCTTAGCGCGGTTCCCTAATTCTCGAAGAAATGGAATAGATTAGGCATCACAAATCACAGAAAACTGACAGTAGCCAACTTTCACTGAATAATACGGACAATTCTTAATCCTCATTCTTGAGGAAGGCTGAATAAGTCAATACAATTATGTACTGAAAACATACTCGCTCTTCGACTACTACACATGAGGCTCTATTTCGAACCAAAAATACTAATAATAATAAATACTAATTCTACTGATAAATGCAATTTAAAACAAAAACAACCAATTAAAAAGTGAGATAAACAAAGACAAAAACCCATTAAAAACAACAAAACAAACACTTTTTAAGTTTAAAGCGCATATATCTCTGACTGACGTTGCCCCATCGAATATTGCTTCAGAACCTTTTTTGTAGAGAATTTAGTAAGCATTCGAATGGTCACCTTCCACTTACCACGATTTCCCAACCGTTATCGAGATATTTAGGAAAAATGTATGAAGATCCGAAAACTTTTCATGTCTATTAATAAAATATTTTTTTCGCATACTTCCGTAACTCCAAATATAACCAAAATTTAAAAATCTTAGTTGGGACTAATTTCCAATAAGTTGAAAATATTTCAATTGAATCCCTCGATTCTAAGTACCCACAAAAAAATAATGACTTAAAAAAACATTGATTGCACTTTTCTCAAAAACGGTTACAGATATCGCCTTAAAAATGGTTTCGTTTTCCTATGTTAAGAAACCTATAAAACCAGTACCTGCAAGCATATAAACTCAAAAACGTAAGCGTTACGATTTTTTTTTGCGCGAATTTCGCCCCAAACACTATCTTCCCGTGGGCGGATTCTGCTGGTTAACGAACTTGACCTTTCAAATTATAAGACAGATTTTTGTACCGAATTATATATATATATATATATATATATATATATATATATATATATATATATATATATATATATATATATACACACACACAAATTTGAACCACCTATATTTTCGTGATATATGGGGTCTGAAACGAGAAAGTTTCTAGTCGGCACTTCCGGATTGTGTCGTGAGGTCAATCTCATAAGCGGGTTCTCCCTATGGAGTAGGGAGGAACCACGCTAAAATGGAATATCGATCTTAATTGTCAAGCCAATTATGACTCTAATGAAAAAGTTTGCTCAAGGTCACGTGATTTCTTGCGCCATGCACTACTGTCCGAACTCGTACTACCTGTCCGAACTCACCCCAAACAACGGTAGTTGATAAAAATATGGTGAGTGTTGGATATTTGTATTGTAAATTCAGCAACAAGCATCCCTGATCGAAAATTTGATTTTTTTTCAGGCAGAACTAAAATTAAAGGGGAGATTTGAAAGATGTTGCACAATTACCGGAACCCGGAAATTGCAAACTTTCATTCCTTTAACTAAGAAAAGAAATTAAGACCCAACTTTACT